>OY015313.1:74511927-75111927 GCA_955612985.1 Cheilosia scutellata | reverse complement strand
ATTGAAAATGCCAAGTGTAAGTAATAAAGTCTGGCATTAGTTATTGACCGCATTCAAGAATCTATAGTCATCGTAAGTCGACTTGAATTGTCTGGATTCAAATTTACCTGAACGCGAAAACTAACTTGATTTGTCGGTATGTTACTTATTTACAATTGCGTATTTTTTTTTCTCCTGGGTTCTGAGTTTCTGATTGTTGCTCTAAGCTCTACACGTCAGGGCAATCGAAATGTCAAACTGCGCCCTCTCACTGACACTGAGTTCTCCAGACACATGTTGTCACAAATAGATGTCAACTTAGTAGTAACAGTAAGTCGAGAAATTCTTAACTTGTCGGTGTTGCGGACATAGACATAGACGTCAACTGAGAAAACTGTTCAAGCGAACTAGCCCAATGAAAACTCAGCAACATGAAGATAAAGAGCTGTCAGACTTACTAAACTAAACTCTTGAACGCCCTTATAGACTCTGATTTATGAAAACATATTTTTTTTAGATGAGTCTTGGACAAAGTGGCTCAAGTCAATTAAGTTTAGTCTAGTGGCTTTAGAATTTTAAATTTAAAAAACACTGAGGGCACATATCGGCCCATTGCCTATACGTATACATACCGCACTAGGGTTCTATTTGAGGTGCTAAAAAAAAAAAGATATGTCCTTGAATGTGAGTAAATCTTATCTCGCTTATCACGTAACGTATACGTACTTTTTTAATGGCATTGCTATTCTGCGTGTCTTTAATAATGGGCCTGCTTTTGGATGCTAAACTATCTTTTATTGATCATATTGATTATATTACAAATAGGGCAAATAGAGCATGGGAACTACTGACTCAATGGCTAAAGTCGGTGCGACAATATCATTTATCGAATCAGAACCATTCTGTGGTGTGTGGTGTCAGTAAAAAACAAAAAACATCATGTTCAGCAACAGGTGAAGAGAGAACTCAATGGTTTAGCAGTTGATCTAAAAGCTTTGGCTACGATTACGATATGTGTGAAAACTTCTGAGCTGCTACACATAAAAAAGTGTAAAACTGCTAAGGTAGCTTGGACAGTATTAGCTTCTTTGTACAAAAAATGTGCTCCCCAAATACATGCATTTTTCTCGGTGGTGGACAATTTGAGTGAATTCGACGTCAAGGTGCCTCATGATTTGCTTTCAATTTTGTTTTTGTGTAGTTTACCGGACGACATGGAATGTTTTGTTGTTGCAATCGAAAGTAGAGATGATTTACCTAATTTGGAAAAACTTGAATTCAAAGTACTTGAAGAAGAACATCGGCGAGGTGACAAAAACGACACAGCGGCGAAAACGTTTTAGTAATGAACACAAAGAGGAATGGAAAACGCATTAAGAAACAGCAGCATTCACAACAGCTATAATCGCGAGATGACGACAGACAGCACAGTAAAGTGAAGTGTAAAGCGGCCCATAGACACTACACTTGTGTCTGCACCGGTGTCGGTGTACGGAAATGTGTGCTGTGTGTGGGCTGGTGCGCACGCCGATTTTGGTGTCAGACACGGTGCGAATAAAATCAAAAGTTTTTGATTTTTGGTGTCGGTGTCTCGATCGGTGTGATGTGTATGGCGGAATGCCACACCGGTGTCAGTACACCGGTGCAGACACAAGTGTGGTGTCTATGGGCCGCTTTAGGCCCGGTGCACACATGCGTTTTTTCCCGCGCAGGCCCGCTGCGGGTCCGCGTTTGCGTGTTATAGTACCTACTTACACGTAAATTGGGTGGTGCACACAAGCAGGCGGACACGCTGCGAGCCCGCGAGTCATTTTTACGGGTAATAACACCCGCAGCAACACGCAAACGCGGACCCGCTGCGGGCCCGCGCGGGAGAAAAACGCATGTGTGCACCGGGAAGAGGGGCCACATTCGATCTGAGTGCAGAAACCGTAAAGAATACTCTTCAGAAATTGTTTTGAGCGCGGTAAACTTACGGGGAAAAACAAACGGCAAAGTTAGGATATTAGATAGTGGAGCGTCATCACATTATGTGTCCATTTAATTCGTTTTTTGACGATCTGAAAGAGCATTCACAAAAAGTTTACCTGGCCACGGGCGACGAAGTAATCGCGACGGGTATCGGTACGATTAAAATCAAATCGAAGAACGCGGATATAACTTTAAATAATGTGCAGTTACACTTGACCAAGAATCGGAACGAGTACCTATTTAGTTTCACTGCTACTTCTTGTCCTTCCGATAATTCAACTTGCGTTTTAGTGGATTTGTCGTAATACTCCTTACTCTTAGTTCGCCGCTCAATAATTCTATCTTTGACGTTAGTGGGAACTTTTTGGAGTAAGTTCTTAGTTAAGACAGGCAAGCTTGTTCGAAGAGACCTTGACATCATCCTTTGCGCTGGTGAAAATCCAATTGAATTCGGTGAATTTCGACGTTCCAGAAGAGCTTTCCAAAAGCATTGATTTGACTCTTCACATTTTTTAATTAGTCGCCTGCACGAGGTGCCACTGCTTTAAACGAAATATAACGGATCTAGAGGGGAATAACTCGATAAACCCCGTAATCCCGGGTGAACAACCGTGCCCATGGGATGTATGGCACCATGTTATGTGTCTTTTAACGGTGAACTCTAGATACCTGGGGACCTCTAGTTTCAATTTCAATTCCCCTTTTCTGTATACAGGGGGTGAGTACAGAACGACCTTCCCTTCCCCCTTACTCGTGGGTCCAAAATTGAACAAATAAACAAAACAACAACAAACAAAGGGACTGGTGCAAATGAATCGGGCACCAATACCTTCATGATAGCCGATTCTCAGACGACGAACATGACGGAGGAGGAGGAGAACCTCTTACTCCAAGAACCGTCAACTGGTAAAGCTGCTTCGGTTGGGGGAAGCGAGGGAACGGTTGACCTCGGACTTGAGAAACTCTTTCTTGAGGAAGATGACAATCGCTCCATCGCCAGCTCATCCAAATTCTCCATATCGTCCACAGCTTCGATTAGGAAAAGAGTTGTCAACTGCAAAATGACAATAAAGAAGCTGCAGAAACGAAAAGAACTAGGAGACCTTGACAAACGACGGCTTCAAAACGCTCTTGACTTCTTGGAGAGTCAGGCTTTGGAAGGTGATGAGCCCCGTGCTAATACCCTGCCGGAGACTGGCTCCCCAAGAATCTCGAGCGAGGGAGTTCTCATGCGACCACCAATGCCTGTGATATGCCGTAGCCTATCGGGGCACGGGTCTGTTGCATCTGACCCTGTTAAAAACGAAGCGGACAAAGAGGACAGAATTGTTTCACCGGGAGAGGCAGACTCGACCTTGGACAGCGCAGTTACTGTTGTGGATAAGCCATGTATGCCAAAGGACACTGAATGTTTGGATAGATCCGAAGCCTCAGTTGTCATTGCGGCGAGCATGGTGGAAAGCAACAAGCTGTCCAGAACTTGTACACCTACAGTAGAAGACCCATTAAAAATGCGTAGGAATGCACGTCGGCTGCTCAATAGGCTTAGGAGACGTACTAGAGGGGAATAACTCGATAAACCCCGTAATCCCGGGTGAACAACCGTGCCCATGGGATGTATGGCACCATGTTATGTGTCTTTTAACGGTGAACTCTAGATACCTGGGGACCTCTAGTTTCAATTTCAATTCCCCTTTTCTGTATACAGGGGGTGAGTACAGAACGACCTTCCCTTCCCCCTTACTCGTGGGTCCAAAATTGAACAAATAAACAAAACAACAACAAACAAAGGGACTGGTGCAAATGAATCGGGCACCAATACCTTCATGATAGCCGATTCTCAGACGACGAACATGACGGAGGAGGAGGAGAACCTCTTACTCCAAGAACCGTCAACTGGTAAAGCTGCTTCGGTTGGGGGAAGCGAGGGAACGGTTGACCTCGGACTTGAGAAACTCTTTCTTGAGGAAGATGACAATCGCTCCATCGCCAGCTCATCCAAATTCTCCATATCGTCCACAGCTTCGATTAGGAAAAGAGTTGTCAACTGCAAAATGACAATAAAGAAGCTGCAGAAACGAAAAGAACTAGGAGACCTTGACAAACGACGGCTTCAAAACGCTCTTGACTTCTTGGAGAGTCAGGCTTTGGAAGGTGATGAGCCCCGTGCTAATACCCTGCCGGAGACTGGCTCCCCAAGAATCTCGAGCGAGGGAGTTCTCATGCGACCACCAATGCCTGTGATATGCCGTAGCCTATCGGGGCACGGGTCTGTTGCATCTGACCCTGTTAAAAACGAAGCGGACAAAGAGGACAGAATTGTTTCACCGGGAGAGGCAGACTCGACCTTGGACAGCGCAGTTACTGTTGTGGATAAGCCATGTATGCCAAAGGACACTGAATGTTTGGATAGATCCGAAGCCTCAGTTGTCATTGCGGCGAGCATGGTGGAAAGCAACAAGCTGTCCAGAACTTGTACACCTACAGTAGAAGACCCATTAAAAATGCGTAGGAATGCACGTCGGCTGCTCAATAGGCTTAGGAGACGTACCCCCAGTTCCTTAACGGAAGAGGAGACGTCTATGTTAGCTAGGGCCCGGGAGACGATGAAGTCTACCGTCAGTGCGTGGCGCAGCAGCCAAAAGAGTAGGAAGCAGAACCCGACTGGAGAAGGGAAGATGACTGGACCAAGGGAGGAATGCCTCTTGCCTTCCGCCTTGAGTAGGTCAAAACCCGAAAAACCGGGCACCTTCCCAGCTAAGGATTCGTCCAAAGCTGAGGAGACACCTGGCTGCTCTAGGAAGGTTCTACCGGTTAGGAAGACGAACCCTATAAGCAAAGGGAAGATGACTGTACCAAGGGAGGAATGCCTCTTGCCTTCCGCCTTGAGTAGGTCAAAACCCGAAAAACCGGGCGTCAGCTCAGCTAAGGATCCGTCCAAAGCTGAGGAGACACCTGGTTGCTCTAGTAAGGTTCTGACAGTAAGCAAAACTAAGTTGAGCAAGCCTAGGGCGCATGCCTCTGGAGGAGCCGGCATGAGATTGGAAGCAGCGAGGGCGAAATGCCTCTTGCCTTTCACCTCGACTGTGACCGATCCCAAGCCACCTGGAACTGTCCCAGATAAGGATGCGTCCAAATCTGAGAACGTTCCTGGAGTCTCTAAAAGAGGTAGGCATGACGACACTATCTCCCCGGTTTCAGGCAGGCAGGCGAAAAGACGGAAATTTGCTGAGAAGGTGAAGGAGGGTCTTTATGTCGCTATAGTCGACCTTGGTAATCCAAATCGAAGACTCACCACTCACCAATGGGAACTGATCGAACAGCGAATCCTAGATGGTGTTAACGACGCTATCGTAAAGGCGGCTGGCGTAATTCCATTGTTTGGACAGCTAACCACCTTTAAGGGATTCAAGGTCATGCAATGTGACGATAAAGAAACTATGGAATGGTTGAAGACCTTCGTTACCAACACCAACGCACCTTGGCCGAATGCCGAACTGCGGGTGGTTGATAGGAAGGAGATCCTCAATATCACCAGACCAAAAGGCCGAATACATATTCGAGGACCGTACTTGCCCGCGGAAAGGATAGAACGCAACCTGCAATTCCTGAACCCGGAACTTCAGAGCAGGGAGTGGAAAGTCCTGGAAACGAGTGAGTATACTGAGAATGGCATGGACGTTACGATACTCCTGAGCCACAAATCACTGCCGCTACTCCGCAAGCAAGAGTTTAAGGTCCGTGTGGGCATAACGCGATGCAAACTCAGGCTGATAGCGGCAAATGAAAAGAGCAGAGGAGAAGAAGCAACTGCCCGTGATGAAGATCTTACAAATAAATCTTCATCACAGTAAGGCGGCCAGCGCCAATCTGGTCATCCTTATGGAGACCAAGAAGATCGATATCGCTCTGGTACAGGAACCCTGGATCTTCCGGGGGAAAATACGAGGGCTGAGCTCCAAAGACCTGCATACCTATAGCAGTACATCTGATAATGGTAAGTTTCGTACATGTATTGTCGCCAGAAAACAGATTAAACTTTTTCTTTTACCTAGCCTCAGCGATACCGACCAAACAGCGGTTAAATGGGACAGGGCAGGAAAGAGCGCACTGATACTGGCGGCAATTTACATGCCTTACGAAGCTGACAGTCCACCTTCCGAACTAACCAATGCACTGGTTAGAGCAGCAGAGCGTGAGAGATGGGATCTAATTCTAGGCTGTGATGCCAACTCCCATCATACACTCTGGGGAAGTTCCGACATTAATGACCGAGGTGAGTCCCTCTTAGAATTTATTATAAGAAACAACTTACTTGTAGCTAATATTGGCAATGAACCAACTTTTATAACTAGGAATAGGCGTGAGGTCCTAGATATAACTCTCTATAGTAACTCACACACTCTTACTGTGCGGGAATGGAAAGTTTCCACAGAACCATCATTCTCAGATCACAGAATTATAGAATTCATCATTGATGAAAAAGCTACCCCGTTAGGTAAATATAGAAACCCCAGAATGACTAACTGGGAAACATTCTTATCTGAAGTAGCGAAGAATAGTAGGAAACTCAGTCATCAAAAAATAGGGTCGCCTGAGGAAATCGATGCAACAACAGAATTGGTGAACAAAATTCTAAGTGAGGCATACGATAGGGCATGTCCTCTACGGACAATAAAGAATAGGAAGTCTCCACCTTGGTGGACAAAGGAGCTCTTCGAAATCCGTAGGAGAACCAGAGCTCTCTTTAATTTGGCTAAGACCACGAACTCCCAGACAGACTGGGACCTAAACAAAGCCGGCCAGCGGAGATTCAAAAAGGCCGTAATAAGTGCTAAACGCATTGCCTGGCGTACGTTCTGTAGTGACATAGAGAGCACCACAGAATCAGCTAGACTTAGGAAAATCCTGTGCAAAGAATCCGCAGTTCCGGGATACCTCAAAGACACTGATGGAACCTGGACACAATCCTGCGAAGAGACTCTTAGTCTGCTACTACAGACTCATTTTCCAGGATGCACTACGAATCAGACAAACCAGTCTAGATTTGACACCGCAATAGCGTCGGTTCCAGAAGAACTTATAACTGAAGATAAATTAAACTGGGCAATTGATACATTCTCCCCGTTCAAATCCCCCGGAGGAGACGGAATTTTTCCAATCATGCTCCAGAAAGCTAAGACCATTATTACGCCGGTCTTAAAAAGACTTTTTATTCGCAGTGTAGAATGTGGCTACATTCCTAAAGCCTGGCGAGAGGTCAAGGTCGTCTTCATTCCGAAGGCAGGGAAATCCAGTCACACCACCGCCAAAGATTTCAGGCCTATAAGCCTAACATCCTTTATGTTGAAAACCTTTGAAAAACTAATGAACGTCTTTATACGCAGTCGACTGGATGACAGCGCGATTTCCACATCTCAGCACGCTTATATAAAAGGTAGAGGGGTGGAAACCGCGTTACATGAGGTCGTTAGTACTATAGAGAGGTCATTAATAGTCAAAGAATATACGCTAGCTGCGTTCCTTGACATTGAAGGAGCCTTCAATAATGTCAAAACGTGCGCTGTAAAAAGGGCACTACAAAACCTAAACGTTGACCAGTCCATCACTAATGTGATTGTTAACTTACTTAGTGAAAGAAACATCAACGCGAAATTAGGTGACACGGTCCTTAGAGTAACCGCTTCGAGAGGCACTCCACAAGGAGGGGTCATCTCCCCTTTACTCTGGGTACTTGTCATGAATGAGATACTAACGAAATTTAATAACATGGGTGTAACGGTAATAGCATATGCAGATGATGTAGTCCTGCTTGCAAAAGGTAAATTCTTACCGACCATTAGCGACCTACTAGCAAACTCACTAAGAGTGCTTAATACATGGACAAAACAATGCGGCCTTGGGGTTAACCCCCAGAAAACTGAGCTTGTCCTGTTCACCAACAAAAGAACAATACCACTATTCGAGCCACCAACCCTCGAGGGAATACCTCTAAAGGTGGCTGATAGGGCGAAATACTTAGGAATGATATTAGATAGAAAACTTAATTGGAAGCCGAATGTCAATGAAAGAGTGAAAAAGGCAGCTAATGCTTTCTACGCATGTAACCGTATCTTTGGCAGGAAGTGGGGACCGAACCCCAAAACAATCCTGTGGATGTACACGGCAATCGTGCGGCCTATACTCACATATGGCAGCGTAGTCTGGTGGCAAGCCGCGGGCAAGGCGACCAATCTTAAGTCAATGACAAAAATACAAAGACTAGCATGTATAGGGACAACCAGTGCGATGAGAACTACACCTACGGCTGGACTGGAAGCAATCCTCAATCTGACTCCTCTGGACCTATACATGGAGGAATCTGCTACCAAAAGTGCCCTAAGGATCAGCCAAACTGGTACTTGGAACCTGTGCAACTTTGGTCACGCACAGATTCTTGGGAAATACATTGGGAATGTTGTCACTTCTGACTATATGATCCCACATCTAAACTTTGATAGACCATTCTCCTGCTCGTTCCCGAGTAGAGATGAATGGAATACAGATGAACCCACAAAGAGGAAATCGATATCCATCTATACAGATGGATCGAAGATGGACTGTGGAACCGGTGCCGGTATATTCTCTGAGGAATTAAATATACACTGCTCAATCAGGCTTCCTGACAATTGCAGTGTCTTCCAAGCAGAGGTTCTGGCGATCGCGGAAGCGGCCCGTAAGGTGTCATTGTTGGCAATACCAAGAAATGATATTACCATTTTCATTGACAGCCAGGCGGCTATTAAAGCAGTTTCTGCTACTGAAATAAAATCAAAGTTAGTACATCGCTGCCGCGAAGAGCTAAAGGTTCTCTGCTCGCAGCACTCTACGGTCCTCTGCTGGGTCCCTGGGCACAGTGACAAAGCCGGCAATGAGAGGGCCGACGAACTAGCAAGAAATGGGTCTGCAATGGATCATGACGTCATGACGACAGCGGCCGAACCATCAAACTTCTACAGTTCGACAGGTCATCGCTGTCCAAATTGGTAGGGGCCCTAACGGGTCATAACTTCCTAAGAAACCATACAATGAAACTAAATCTCAAAGATGACGATATATGTAGAGGCTGCGGAGACGAAGAGGTACATGAGGACACACCTCACTTCCTCTGTCACTGCCCGAGCCTCTGTCACTTGAGGAACAGAACACTTGGAAGTCATTACTTCCATGACCTACAAGAACTTTCTGATGTCTCACTTTTTAATCTTTACAGGTTTTTGAGGAAATCAGGATGGCTGGACAGCGTCGAGTAATCACCAGAAGAAGGGACATGAGGCTAACCACTCCAACATCACCGGTTAACCCCCACATAAAAGGGCATCACAATGGGTCCACAAGGACCTAAGTGTGGCACAGCAGAACATACCCTGCTCTGTCAACCCGTTAACCTAACCTAACCTTAATTAGTCGCTTTACAATCTTTACAGTGGCTTCTGCTTTCCTGTTGCCACGTGGATAATATGGAGAAGAGTTTATGTAGCTAAAATTGTAGGTACTCAGCAGAAAAGTCTAAAAAATTTCGGTTATTAAAGTTATGTGCACCATCCGTGATTACTTTTTGAGGAATACCATATCTAGCAAAATTGATTTTGCAAGCCAGAATAACATCATTTGCAGTGGTGCCTCCCAAAAAGTTGACTTCAAAAAAATCAGAGTAATGGCAACAGTTACTAAAATGTTTCTCTTTCTCCCTTTGTACGTTGCTTCACAAAAATCCATTGATATTCGTTGAAAGGGAAATGACGGAATTTCATGTGTTATCATCGGAAGATTTTGTTGTTGAGTTCAAGATACACGTAGTACATCAGCGAATACCATTTTTTATGTCTTTTGTTATACCTGGCCAATAAAACTGTTTGTCTGGCCTTCTCAATACATGATTGAATTCCAGTGTGACCATAGTGTAGTAGATCAATATATTTCTTGCGAAGAGCATATGGGATGACAAATCGGTCCCCTTTCATTAAAATACCAGATTGCACCGACAGTTCATTTCGTACTGACTGGTATTATGGTTTGTTTCTTCATCCATCGTTTTAGACTTCCAACCATTACAGATTTCCTTTACTACCTTCTGCAGAGCCACATCATTAATTGTTTCCTTCCATAATTCATCCATTTGTTTATCATCAAAAATTTCCTCATGAGTTGTAAAATCAGATTCTATCTGTTTTAAAAAATTGTTGATTTTCAAGACTTTTTCATCTTCGTTAATAATCTGAGTCTTATTTTTAGTGGGTAGACGCGATAGTAAGTCTGCAATTCAATTAATAATTGCTTGCCAGGACAATAGCGAATATCTACATCATATTTCTGCAGTTTCAGTCTTAGTCTTTGAATACGCTTGGTACATTTATGAATCGGCTTTTTGAAAACTTCTTTAAGTGAAATGTGATCAGTTTGAATTTGAATGCTTATACCACTTATGAATTGGTCAAAACGCAAACAAGCATATACAATGGCTAGAAGTTCTAGTTCGCACTGAGAATAATTCTTTTCCGTTGATGTCAAAGATTTGCTTGCGAACATTACTGGTTGATTCTCTTGGAGTATTACAGCACCTAGTCCTTGTCGCGAGGCATCAGTTTGAATTACCACTTCTTTCATCATGTCATAATATCGAAGTACTGGAGCTTTGGAAATTAATATACGGATGCTGTTAGATTCATGGTCATGTTTTTCATTCCACTGAAAAGACTTTGCTTTGACGATATCGCGCAAGTTTTCTGTCATTTTCGTCAGATTTGGAAGAAATTTGCTGAGATACGTAACCATGCCTAGAAATTTATGTGTCTCTTGTACATCCGATGGTCTGCGCATGTTCATTATAGCATCGATTTTAACTTCATCTGGTTTGACGCCATTTGTAGTAAAAACATGTCCATAAAACTTTGCTTCTTTGACCCCAAGCTTCATTTTATTTCTGTTTAGTTTTACATTTTCAGATTTTAGTTTCTCAAATAGTTTTCTTAGATTTTTGTTGTGATCCTTTAGTGCTAATTCTTCAGTAATGCCTTTACCATAAACTAGTATATCATCAGCAATAGTTTCTACCCCCTCCAGCTCTCGACAATTTCATATTGTTTTTGCTGATAAATTTCAGCGGATGTATTTAGTCCAAATGGTAACACTCTGAATCTATAACGATTTAAAGGAGTCCAGAATGTGGTTATGTCCATGCTATCCTTATGCAATGGCACTTGCCAGTAGCCATGTTTTACATCCAAAATGCTAAAGACTTTTGCATTATTCGAAATCCAGTCAGTGTGATGAGTCACTTTTTCAATAATCCCCCTTGCCTCTAGCTGATCTAGCTCTGTTTTGAGTGTTTTCCTAACTGTCAGAGGAATTCTTTTAGGCTTTTCTTGGACTGGGATTGCAGAATCGTCAATTTTGAATCGAATCGATGAGGACATTATCTGCCATCACCCTCAAAAATGCACTTGAATTCAGACAACATATTGCGTAATATAATATTTTCAGACTGTTGTGGTGTAATTTTTATTTATGTCTGCAGTAACAGCGACTAGATTCAGAGCTTGACATACATTGGCTGATATAATTAATTCAAGACTTCCTTTCACCACTTGAAAAGATACGTTATATTGTTTGTGGTTCTTCCTACATTTTAAAACGGTTTCAGCAATGGGTCTAATTGACTTTCCAGAAAAGGGTTTGAGCTTCACATTGGAACTTGTAAATTTCGGAGATTCAATGATTTTTTTTAGGTTAGTTTTTCCAATTACACTGCAGGAAGCTCCAGTATCTTAATACGCCAACACTTCCTCATATTGACCACCACTATTTCTGATGCAAATATTTCCCTTCAGTACGTCATTTTCCGACCTACTCAAACTGCCTATCATTTCAACAGATCTAATGACATCACATTCACTCTCACTTGACTCAGAACATTCGTCTTCACAGCTTCTGATATTTTTTCCGCGCATCCCATACTTTTCAGTTTATTAGCCGTTTTTTATTATCAGCGTGATCTGATCCGGATCAGATCATGAAAATAAAACAAACTGGATCATTGATTGAGTTGTGGCAACAAACATATAAAATCCAATACCAATTATGACAAATTTCGTATTGCCTCCAGCCATCTTGCAGCCACACGGTACAATGTGACGTCACAATGCGATGATTTCTCCATTGCACTTGCTCATATTTGAGTTTGACATTTCGCTTGTTGTGTCGGGGTGTTACCATATGGATACAAATCTGCATACATTTGGCATTGAATATTTTTTTTGGGGAAACTATGTTCAAATGTTATGTTTAAATATGCATCATAATTAACCGTATTGTACTGCTAATATTTCCATTTATATTTCTGTGCTATATAGCGAAACAAAACATCTCGAAAGTCGGAGTAGTAACTTATTCCAATTTGAAAAAATGCTAATTGATTTTTTGTGTTGTTAATTGTGGTTCACATTTTGGTCTGGCAACATTACTGTGTGGCTATAATTTACAGGGACACCAACCTTTAGTGAATGAAATAAACAACGCCACGGAACAACAACGAGAAATAGTTGAATTAATTTTCAGATCATATTTCGTGATCTCGATGAAAAGCAGGATCACATGTTGTTGTTGTAAGTGCATGTAAATCGATGATCTATATGGATCATAGCTGATAATAAAAAACGGCTATTATAGCTCTTATCAATGTTTTTTTTTCTTGTCCCCTACTCTTTGTGGATAGCAAGTAGCGAAATGATTTTTTGTTTTGCAAATATTAAATATTCTTTACCAAATGCTGGACACTTATTGCGTCCAAAAACATGTTTATTTCCACAGAACTTACAGGTCAGCATATTTCTTCCTACTCCCTTCACATCTTCTTCTATACTAGCAGCAACATTGTTGTTCAATCGTTTCATTTGTAAGGCATGTGCTTGATATCGTTTAGCCATATCAATTGCTTTTGATAGTAGCAGCTCTTCGTCGACATGCCTCATAAGGTCATCTCGAATCTTTTCATCACGTAATCCAAAGATAAATTGATTACATATAAGTTTGTTCTCCAAGTTTCCAAATTTACATGGTTTAACTGCAATCAATAAACGACTAACGTAAGAATCAAGGCACTCACCTTCTTCCTGGCACATGTGGGTAAAGACAAAACAATTGTACCGTGATGATGTAGTGGGTGTAAATTTTTTTTCCACAGCCTCCAGAATTTTTGTAACAGACTCTTTTTCCTCCGTCGTTAATCTCTCCATGACTTGATTGTAGAGACGAAGTCCATCATCATCCAATGCAGATTCCATGCAGCGTTGCCGAAGTGGCACAATTGTGCCATTTTGGCACCCTACAGTCCGATTGGCACCTTGGCACCTTCAGTTCTCATTTGGCACCTTATGAGCTTGATACATTTTAATACATAATATTAAAAAAAAAAAAGGATTTCTTAAAATGTCTAAAATTGATTGAGAGTGCAAGTCATTTTCTCTTTCATCAGCGAACACTTATTTCATATTCACTGAACAGAATCATTTTTAACAACATAGAACGCAGCCCTTGTGTATGAAATCTATAGCATTCTCGAAAACGAGGTAAGATGTCAGCGCTTCAGTCAGCGACAGGCCACCTAACACTTAAAGCCAATTCACAATGCTGCTTTGCTGCGTGCGTGCATTGACAGATAGAGTAGAACCAATGCTTTCATATGGTGCAAGCCAAAATAAAAACCAATAATAAAAATCGACTATCATAAAAAGTTATTCGATCTCTTTTATCATATAATGAACTAATAAAGACTGAAACTTGCCAGTATTTTATTCCACCTAAGGACTTATGTATATAATCTTACTTTTTATATTATTAGTTTTGAAGTTTCTTTTTTTGTTATAATGAATTCTTATTGTTTATTTATGTTATTTAAATATTTTTTTTTTTTTTGTTTTTAAAGTAATATTATAATACCTATTTACAATGAATTTGATTTGTGTTTTTATAGTTTTTAAGTGTTTATTTACGTTGTTCCGTTGGTTAATGAAAAAAACTTAATAAAGTCATTTAAAAAAGACTGAAAAGAATGTTTTTTTTTAAGTCTTGTGTTTTTAAAAATCTCTCTGCCGTTGAAGGGCTGGTGGTACCCAGTTGGCACCTTTGGTTACCGTCAATGGCACCTAAGAACATTTTTTTGCGGCAACGCTGATTCCATGTGCGCACGTTGAACATCAAGGGACTTGTCAGAGAGCGATTCTATTATTATATAATTTTTCCACTGCTGGGTGAAGAGCTTGGTGTTTTCTTTATTTATCAAATCACCATACTTTTCATTAAATCGCCATTGAATTTTTCGATTTGATGAAATGTTTTAATTAATTTTAAATTTATAGTTTTATGTTTTTCTTTTTTTTTTTAGGTTACACTTCTGACACCATGAAGTGAAACACTCGTGGCTAAAGATCAAAGGAGAATGACATTTATTAAATATATTATACCAGTGTTGTTAGGACAATCTCTTCATTTTTCCCACGAAACGTGGTAATTTTTCCCTTTTTTCCCATTTCACCGAACTCAAATTCTCACAAAATTCCCACGATGCATTAAAATGAAAAAACAAAAAATGTTCATTTTTATTATATTGAAAGAAAATCACAATGGCCGCGTTCCATTGACCGCTAGATGACTAGCGGTATGCCAAGCTCCATATAAAAAACTGACATTTCAGCATTTACACATATTGTGAAATATCCTTTTCTGGGAAATATTTCAATCTATCGCAAAATGACTAGCGGTATGCCAAACTCCATATAAAAAACTGACATTTCAGCATTTACACATATTGTGAAATATCCTTTTCTGGGAAATATTTCAATCTAGCGCCAACAGATTGTTTTTGTACTAGAATTTTTTTGTTAAGAGGCTATTTACATGAGCTTTTTTTATTTGTGCTGATAATAGCTGTGAATTTTTGAATTAGTTTTGATGAAATTTCATAAAAATTTGGTTTTACAATTTTTTTTGTCAGATTCCTGAAATTCTCACGATTGTGGTGCTTTTTCCCATTATCCCACGGAAGGCTTTTCGGACATCGAAATTCCCACAAAAAGGGATAAATCCCACGATATAACAACACTGATAATATACACATACTACTGACATTAGATGTCCAATGTTCTTACTGAAGCTCGTGATGAGCCACATTAGTGATGTCATAATCATAACACGTGAGACCGGCGTCACCATTGATCAAAGTCAAATTCGCGTCACCATTGGCGGGTTAAAGACAAGTTGATTCCTCCAAATGGAAGTTGCTTCTTCGGCTGTATAGTGGGAATATTGGCTTGTTAGATCCACAGTTTGATTTAATGGTCAGACAGCTTCGCAATGAGAGCTCTGCATTTTTAGAAGTAAACTTAATGAACCCTTGTATTCGATGTTTTTAAGCTTACGTTCAAGAACAGCAGCCAGTCAGTCGACATATCCGCAGAGGCACTTGTCTGTAAATTTTTATTTATTAGGTCTGAAAGATTGATCCCACGAGTACCTGGGAAAGAAATATCACCCGTGCCGGAGCCCGGTACGGCACAGGAAGGCTGGTTTAAAACCGAAGGTCGCCTGGTATTTGGAATCCGCATATTAGGGACTAAGCACTCTCTTAGTCACGCATCCCTCAGCATATGCTGTTCCACCATGGATTAGAGATTAATAATGCGGTTAACACCCCATGGGCAGTTCTTAGTTAGTTGCTCCTCAACGGCCTGTCTGCCATGGGTGACCCTTCAGACGACTTCCGCTTCTGACAGCATAGCCCACTAAGTCATTACAACATTAAGCCTTCGCACCGGCCGGCGCTTTATAAAAAGGCGCACACGTCAAGGTCCCTGCCCCCAGCGAAGGACTGTGTGAAAAGGATGAAGATTTTCAAAAATTGAATTTCTATCACTGTGTCTTAGGTACACCAGGAAAATTTGATCGCCAAAAAACTTAACCTTGCCCATGTAATGAGCGTTGTCTACCCCGATATTTTGAAAAAAAATCTCGAAAGCAAAAATCTCGAATTTAAAAAATCTCGAAAAAAAAAAATCTAGAAACCATAATCTCGAATAACAAAAATCTCGATATGGCATGCTGCCCCCTGCAACACCCCTGCTTGGGTTTACTGTTCTTTCTCTTTCGAGATTTTTGTACTTTCTAGATTTTGACCCATTCGAGGTTTTTGCCATCGAGATTTATCAAATTCATTTTCGAGATTTTGACCATTCTAGATTTCGTCGTTCTAATTAACGTCATGATCCCAATGAGCGTAATAGTATCTACAAATTGTGAATTCCATTCATGCACCGGCGTTGAAAGATTTAAAGATTAAAATTTAAAGATTTACCTAAATCTTTTTAAAGACTTGCTTGATGAATTGGACAGTGCATATATATGTTGATTTGATCTATTAAGCTGAAGTAAAGTTGGTGAGTCGTTATAAAGTGCTGACAAGATTTGGTTTGATGGCAGAAATCAAAATATTTTTTTAAGTCCAAAGACAACAACTATGAAGAGCAGCTCGATGATAAAGTATGACTGGCCGACTTGGCATATTTAACTGATCCTAAAGGCGAAGAGCAAAGTGTATGTACACTAATTCATACACTTTGCCCGTTATCTTTAAAATGTTTTAGCAGTTAAATTCTAATTTAAATATGCCCACAGGCCACATTCCACTTGGATGTCCAATACGTTTGACCTCGTACATACCTTACAGATGTTTGCAATAACTGTAAATTGTTATTTCACAAAATCGTTTTGCTAGGCTATGCTCCGAACGTTTCCAAATGGCAAGTAAGTTTTTTCTTTTGGAACCAAATCACATTGAATAGTAAAAGCGATGCACCAAAATTATGGCGCATTCCAGAGTAATCTTGGAATGAAATCTCTTATCTGATCACAGCGACTCATCTCAAAGCAATGAACCCACTCATGACTCAACTGAGTTGCCAATTTCAATTCTATTCAATGCAAGAGTAAGAACATTCCTTTCCTTGTTCTACCTACAAAAAACCATTTGAATAAAATTCTGCATCAGGAGGTCATTAAAGCCAAAGGAATTCTCGTAAAACTTTAAACACAAATCTGGCACAAAATTTGTTTAAAAAAATCAAATCAAGAAACCTCTTCTTTCTAGTACTCCGCTAATGACATCCTAACCACCATGATGAGCGCGCACAACCATTCCACACCATTTGTAATCTAGAAAGCAAATTTTACGCGAAACATTATCTTACGCGGTTTTGTATACAAGTGCACGCGCACACTCTGTAATTAAAATGAAATCATCCAAGTCATCTCTCGTACTCTCGTTCAATATCAAAAGAAAGGAAAACCATCATGAGCCACAGCCCATCGACAGGCCGCATTCCATGCGCTTTCTCACCTACATATAGATAGGATTACAAACATATCTGTAGCTCTTGAATCTGACTCTAATGTACATATATTCAGATAGAGTAATACTCATGTGGCAAAATTGTGATTACACTAGCCTGAGAAGGCACCTGAAGGCCTTCAACTGTCGTTGCTATTGCTGCTGATTCTTCTTCCGTCTACCTGTCGAAAACATCAATAAAAATTACAAAGATGCACCAAAATTATTACAATTATGCAATTGCCATTACCACAGACCTCGTAACTACATTAACTTGTGCTCGAGATTATCATCACTCTTAGACAATCATCACACCAGCAGCAGCAGCATAAGAGCATACCTAGTAGAGGCAACACCGCCACCATCAGTAGTTAGTAGAAGTATGTATATATTTAGGTATCTACAGCCGAGCAGTTATTCAAAAATTTGAAGTGCCACAGACTTAGAGGGCCTGGGGCCACTGCCACTGCCTCTCCCTGCTTCCCACTTCAGTGATTGTGATAATAATCATAGCTTTTCATTAGCAACTATGACTAGCAATTAAATTTTTATGAAGTTCCATGGTAAATAGAGCAACCCGAGGAGGCTCTTGTCATAATTACCAACTACTGTGCACTTGCTAATGTGCCTACTGGTTGCTTGTCAGACTTGTGCGCACTCCCTGTCCCGACGGACTGATCTGTGTAATTTTGTTGATGAGGCGGATAGAAAATCATGTTGGATTGGCGCAATGTTAGTGATCATGATTTTGCATATCTTTTTTTCGAATCATTATGTAGATCAAGAGAGGTGTACGAAGCGAGTTTAAGCATCATGTCAGAAATGCTATCTTCTCCCTCATCAGTCATTGAAAGGAGTGTTTTTTTTTTTTCGAAAATTACTTGACAGGTATTATTGAGATCGATTTCTGATTGATTCAACGAAATGTTAATGTATACTGTAGGCGTAATACTATCTTCGGCTTTTAGATTATTAAAGAAAGTTTTGAAGATCAAAATTATTCAAGGTAACTTTATAATATTTTCAGAGTGGTACAAAAGTATTACGTGCGGATTTTATTTGTTTAATTATTATAAAATTTCTTACTTTTGAAAATTGGGCGTTATATCTACATGTATTCTAAACTGAATTGTCAACTCATTGTTTAAAAAATTGGTTATTTATAGGTACCTCCAGGACTAGGAACAGATCCATATCTGGGGATTCTACTAACTGCAGAAATGTGTAACAGCTCTTATATAGAGCGGCAGCAGATATTATTATTTAGCATAATTTATTAACTTGCGTGCTCATGTTCTGAGCATATTTCACCACAGTTACTTACCTAGTTACAATGAAAACGGTAACACAGATTTTGACCAAAAGACATGCCTACTTGGAGTAAAATACTAGTTTTCCAGAATATCACTTTTCTTCGTTCATTAGTTTTTTACTCGAATTGCCAAAAATAACCGTTTTTTATTATCAGCTATGATATAGAAGATCATCGATTTTCATGCACTTACAACAACAACATGTGATCCTGCTTTTCATCGAGATCACGAAACATGATCTGAGAATTAATTCAACTATTTCTTCTTGTTGTTTCTTGGCGTTGTTTATTTCATTCACTTAATGTTGGTGTCGCTGTAAATTATAGCCACACAGTAATGTTGCCAGACATTACAAAAATCAATTAGCATTTTTTTCAAATTCGAATAAGTTACTACTCCGACTTTCGAGATGTTTTGTTTTGCTGTATAGCGCAGAAATATAAATGGAAATATTAGCAGTAAAATACGGTTAATTATGATGCATATTTGAACATAACGTTTGAACATAGGTTCCCAAAAAAAATATTGAATGCTAAATGTATGCAGATTTGTATTCATATGATAACACCCCGACACAACAAGCGAAATGTCAAACTCAAATAAGAGCAAGTGCAATGGAGAAATCATCGGATTGTGTCGTCACATTGTACAGTGTGGCTGCACGATGGCTGGTGGCAATACGAAATTTGTCATAATTGGTATTGGATTTTATATTTGAAAAACCACTATTGCCCCAACTCACGCTATTAATAAAAAACGGCTAATGGTACTTTAAAAAATGTATACGACTGGGTCACACGAAACTTTTTCGTTTATTGCGAATCTCGCAGAATCTCTAATTCATTTCAGCAAATTTTACGTTTAAAATCATACCTACTCAAGATGTACTCAGGTTTAGTAACTGAGACCTTGTTAATTAAAAACGTAATAAATACTACATAAACATACATATTAACTAAAATAAAAAATAAATAAATAGGTGGCGCAACAGGCGGTAGACACCCTAGCCCTAGCTTCTCGCAACCATTCGTTTGTGTGAGTTTCTATTATTGGGACGAATGGAAGGGACCTACAATTTTATGCCGAGTCCGAACGGCTGAATTGAGAAGCCTTTTCAGGACAGTCATACTCTCGGATGTTTGTCAGACGTTCGCGAGAGGTGTCGCAGTAGAAAAAACCTTAAGATGTAATTTGTGTTTTTCCGGGGTTTGAACCTGGGATCCCTCGCACAGTAGTCCAGCACACTAACCACTGCGCTACTGCGCCTACACATATATTAACTACAACACTTTATTACTTACTTTCGAAATATCACCCCGAACTGACACTTGAAGGGGGCAAGTAGGCGATGAATTTCGAATTGTATTGCCACTGAAGTTTTGGGCTTTGCAAAAATATGCCGGGTGTAAATACATCGGGATTTGGGTAGTCATTTTTGAGAAATATTCATAAAACTGCTATATACGAGTTTTCTGAGAAAAAATAAGTACGTGATCTAGAATGCTTATGTTGTCTTAAATATGTATTTTGATCAAAATCGTTGGAACGGTTTTTTTGTAAAATTATGGTGACAAATGTTACAGCTTTGGATTCGAGAAGCACTGTTATTGAACTGTTTTGCTAAAAACTGAGTACGGCGTATTCTTCAGCATATAAACATAACCAAACAGTTACATTTTCATCCAAATCGAAAATGGAGTTATCGAGATATGGTTTTTAAAGTAACATTTTTAGCGATTGGGGTGGAAATCGAAGGTCGCATTCATCGTCCAAAAAAACCCTGTTTTGCAACTGTTTAGCTAAAAACTGAGCAAATGGTATTACTACGGATTTAAGCATTACGTACCAGTTACATTTTTATCATAATCAAAAATGGCGTTTTTGAGATATGAGCAGTTTTTTAAGACACTATTATTAGGGATTTGGACGCAGTCTTTTTAGTGAAAACCTGAGTTTGCTATCAAGGTAAGAATGATAATAGTACCTAAAAATAAGTTTTTTTAAGATCGTTTTTACCATTTTCGAGAAAAAGCCAATTTTCAAGACTGCCGTTGCTGGACTTTTTAGGAAAAAATTGGGTATGCAGTCAAGTTAAACATGCAGTAGACGCTCGGTATAGTGAACCCTCTGTACAGTGAACTATCCACCAAAATTTTACACAGACTACTCTAAATAGTGAACTATGAAAATCTCGATATAGTGAACTCAGATTTTTTTTCGCAAAAGTCAAAGAAAAATGTTCCAGTTTAGCAATGCGCCTGCATGTCAACAATTTTTTAGAACAATTTACAGTTCATTTGTGTATTTTTTTGATATTTTAGTTATGAAGGTTTGGTTAGCCTAGGCTGTCCCAAAAACAGGACACAGGAAGTGGCCAGAAAAATTATGGGCCGGACCCTACAGCTAACTACGAATTTCTTTTAAAGAAAGGTATCTCCGTACATCTTACCTTGATGGCTGAAACAGTCAACTCAGTTGGTTAAACATGTTTGAATTTAGCATCTTCTGGTGGCGGTTTGTCTTTGGGTATGAAGAAGACACTTAATGAAGGTGACAAATTATTTTTTAAAAATTTAATTATGGAATAAAATGATATTTATTTGTGTGTTCGTCAAACAAATATCTTCATCTCAGTGTTTTTTAAAGATTAATACAATTTTTTTTTGTTGTTTTAGTGTTTTGTAATAAAAACGTTATTTGTTTATTTATATATCAAATTAGCTTATTTGAAAATTTAAAAACTCCGGCTCGAAATAGTGAACAATTTCGATATAGTGAACAGGCCTGGTTTTTATTAGTTCACTATATCGAGCGTCTACTGTGCCTACATTAACTCAACTATCAATTTTGGTTGAAATCGTTAGAGCTGTTTTTGAGAAGAATCTAAATTGTTTAATATTTCTAAAAATTTGTATATGCGAAGTTCCGTTAATATTAGGGCTAGCATAAAAAAAAACTAATCCTACCGGGAAGCCCACAAACTCTAAATAGGTACGAAGTTTGAAACAAATCCGTCCAAGTGTTTAGATTCCACAGGGGTGGGACAGACAGACATACGGACGGACAGAATAGCGGGACCCCCTTTTTTGAGTTCCCCTATCATCGTAATATCAGAATTGATCAAAACCTCGAGTTCGAAATTTTGTACGAAAACAATGGGTGGTATTCAAAATGCTTTCGCTCAGTCTCAAATCTCACTTTCTATAGCTTTAGCTCGGGTTCGTATGCAAAAAGAA
Organism: Cheilosia scutellata; assembly: GCA_955612985.1. Lineage (NCBI taxonomy): Eukaryota > Metazoa > Arthropoda > Insecta > Diptera > Syrphidae > Cheilosia > Cheilosia scutellata. The sequence goes on along the minus strand of OY015313.1, from coordinate 75,090,010 downwards.
AATGAGACTGATCTCAGAGACTGAGCGTTTGCTAATCGAATGAGACAGATCTCATGTTTTGATTTCTCGCATGCAAAAAACATGGCAGAGTCTCACAACAATAAGGTAAAGCTCATGAAAAGTCGAGACTAGAAATTTGTTGTCTCATTAGGTCAAATGGGTGCGTATTTGGACGTTCTCGGTGCCATTGCACAAAATCGGGACTTGAAAAGTCTTTATAGATTTAATCCGGTACAAATGAATTGAAAAACTAATCACTTTTTGTCAAACAGACAGGAATTCCGTGGAGGGAAAATAAGTAATTCTGTAGAACTCTCAAAAAAAATTCAGTATACATATGATTAAAATTTGTTTTTGAAACAAAACCGAAATCCATAGAGGAAAACTAAAACATATTTATTAACTAGATAATACAAAACGAAATTCTTTGATATCCTTCTCAGATAACCAGTGTAACTTAAATACATTCTTTTTTCTTATAATTCGCTTGATTTGTTTGTTTTGGATGATTGTTTTTCGCTTCTTCCCTAATTTTTCCCCATTGTGCTTTCAAAAATAGAATCACTTTCCATAAATCATCTATCAATTTTTATAGATCAAAATTCAGGCGAATTTTTTGGCTGCGTTTTCTGACCATGAATATAAGTAGTAGTATTTTCAAACCAAGTTCCAATTTTTGGAATGTCGATATCATTATCAAAATAAGTACGCAAACATTTGCAACAATAACCTTCCACATTAAAAAAGAAAACAAGAGAGAAATGATTTTGAATTTTTTCATTATGTAAAATAGAGTATCGATTTTATAGGATGTTCCAATTTTCAATTATTTTTCTTTGAAACTCTAGGTACTAAATGACCGCAACCCGTTTTTTTTAAAGATTTGCTGGAGTAGGTTAACCCAGAAGTTAATGCAGAACAGTTAGTGAAGTTGCGGAAAAAAATGTTGGCGAAGTGAAGACTGGATAGAATATCCTGTGAATCTTTATATTTCCCGTTTTATTTACATCACATTTGTCTTTAAGCCTAGATCTGCTTTCATACATTTATATGTTTGTAAAGCGAGATATTTTTTTTAATTTTCGGTACTTGGCTTTTTGAGAAGCTGTAGTCTTCAATAAACTGCACAAGAAAAATGTTATTTTCATCAATTGCCCTTTTAATTGTTGTTTTCTCTTTGCTACACTCACTCTGTAAAGTTATCTTCGGAGAGACTGAGACAACGAACTGAGACAAAGGGTAGTATGCAAAAAGATGAGCACGATCGCAAAGTCAGAGCTCAGAGCTGACGAGCTTGAACTCACATGAGAGATCGATTGTGCAAATGCAAACCGAAACTCGGACTCAGTTTCATATGCAAAAAAAATAGTTATTTCTCAACAGCTCTAGCTCAATGGATTAGAGATCGATCTCAAAGCTCTCTGGGTAAATAAAAGAAGTGAGTATGTCTTCTGAGAGAAAAAGTGTAAAGGGAGCATGATATTAAAAAGAAAATTGGGTTACTTTAATCAATTTTTGGTTAAATAAGAAAATTTTAATTTTGCTCGAAAAATCACAATCACAAGCTACCTACCAATAGACGTGTTCGTTTTGCTATCCCATATAGGCTTAAAAAAATTATCTGGGCTAGTCATTTCTACATAAAACCTTATAGCACTCATCATTGATATTTGGAAAATGTAGCTAGCTCAGAACAATAAAAAAAAACACAAGAAAAAAGATTATGCGAATATGTACATACACAAACAAAAACAAACAAAAGATTCGCGAATAAAAACGTTTTCCAAATATGAAAAATGCACATAAAAATTTGTAAATTGTGGGTATATTTTTGGCAAATGCTTTGTTTGCTTTTTTAGTCGTTTATTTCATTAATTTTGTAATATTAAATGTCATTTATGACACAATCGAGAGCATTTTGCACTAACTTTTGAAGCAATGATAGCTTGCGAGCACAGTTTTTTCGGGGTTTAATTATCCTGGCTGACGTTTGTATGAAAATATTTTGCTAAGACTGGGATAGGATAGCAAAAAAATCACGCCTAATGTTTAGGGCGAAGAAGATTGATTGAGTGATTAAAATTATAGGTATGTACTTTAAAACCCAATTTGGTGAAGACATAAAAGTGGGAATATGAAGTTTTAAAAAACAAAATAGAACATAGTCAACAAAACCGGAAAAGAAATATTTCAGTTAGGAAAAAGAGTTGCTAATTTTCATATACCTATAAAAATGCATACAATTTTACGCATTACGGTAATTAGCTATATAGAAGACAAATGAAAAGGAATATAATGATTTCTATTTTCAAATATCTTTTCAAATATCCAAGAAAAACCGTGTGTTTTAGGGTTTTCAGTTAGTAGTTTTACAAAACGACGAAAATCTTCACTAACTTGACTCCTTTTATTTATATAAATTTGATTTGTAACAAAATTTGGTTAAAATTTGGTCATCTTGATTGTTTTACATGAACTGAGTAAGAGAAATACCATGCTTAACTATTTGTGAGATCGAACTCATGCAATCAATCGTTTTGTCATCTTTTTGCATATCAAAACGAGCTCCGTCTCACATCGTGCTTTCAATTTTAGATCGATCTCAGCACTTTGAGATCGAGCTCACAAGATGAGATCTAACTCGGTCAGTGTATTGTTTTTTGCATACCATGCTAAGAAAGATCTTAGAAAAGTGAGTAAACAGCTTGAACTCATCTTTTTGCATACAACCCAAAGTTTCGCATACCAGATCGAGCTTTTGCTCATTGCAAACGCTCAGTCTGAATACCTTTCGCTCTGTCTCCCAGCTCAATCTCATGAGACTGAGCTATTGCTTTTTGTATACCACCCAATCAGTGCTGCCAGATTGTGGGAAATTTCCCTTTTTGAGGGAATTTTTGTACTCGAAATGAGCTAAAAGGGAAAAAGGGAAACTTTCTGTTTTCCAGAACAAACATAAGGGAATTTTTGTTCTTTGAAACTTTACTTTAATTTTATTGTTCAACTTCAGGAAGACAATTTATTTTATACACCTGACTGAGTTCATGAACATTGAACAAGCGCTTGTATTGACACAAAAAGACAGAAGACCTGGGACCAAATAACGTAAAATTAAAACTACTATCGATTAAGATCTACATATTGTACCATACATTAGAAAGAGGGTTTAGGCTAGGAGGTTCTCCACTTTTTTTATAAAGTTTATGATAGATACTGCTGCAGAGGATTTTTTTCAAATCTTTTGGTCAAGTCCTTGGAGAAGATCTTCCTTCGAAATTAGCATATAATGTTGTTTCGTCTTCTTCCATACATAACCTGCTCTCCGATGAGTTGGCCGGATTTATTTAGCTTAGGTAGTATTGTTACACATGATACCCTATAAGGAATCCTATACAAGGTTTCTGATATCATGTCTGCTATGGGCAGGTCATTGTTAAACCTGTTAAGTTTTTAGCCAATTTTCGGAACCTATTCTGGCCAATTCGTCTGCTTTTCCTTTCCTTCGAAGCATTCACGGACAGGAACCCACCAAATTTGGTTCTGTTCCCGAGGCTAAGGCCAATTTCAAGAAAAATCTTTTATGTCATTTAAAATCTCGAATAGCCTATCACGAACTTATCTGCCAAATGAACATCAGCTTTTGGTTTCAAAGGTCTTGGATAGTGATATCTAACAGTTAAAGTCTATAGGATAGCCTATCACAGTTTCAGAGCATTTTTTCGTTGACGAGCGTAGATTTCAGCCACAACATTAATTTGAATTTTTAGAAAACAAATTTCTACATCAGTCTCTATGTGAAAAGTAATTGGAACAATTTTATCATGAACAATAATAAATATTCATAATACATAAACACTATGACAAACAAGTTGTATATAAATAATTGACAGACAAGAATCTTAGAAACTAGTATCACAGGGATTTTATTGCACACTCCTTTATCTATTGTTTAGCGTTATGTGTCGGATAATATTATCCGAAACTTTTCCCGGAACCTTTGAAGCTGGCCCTAAGTCTTTGAAGGGTGTAGAAATAGTCATAGTGTAATACTGATTTGGATCCAATGTTAGGTGAGCTAAGGGCTTTTATAGCTGCTTGATTGTCCGGGAATATATAGATGTGAACGGCTTCGGAGCTAATTTGTTGATGTGCCTGGCCTGGCTCATTCTTGAGTATAGCGTGGAAATTTGCCTGTAATACACTAAAGTTTTTCCCCATAGTTATTGAGACTGTTTTTTTGTTTTGTTAATTATTTGTTTTCCTTTCGTAAACTATGTGTGGGAAAATCTGAAGTACTTTTTCGAGCCAGGCGAGGGAAAAAAGAGATTTTTTTGGCACTTGCGTGGGAATTCTTATGACAAAACACTGGCAGCACTGCACTCAATATGTATGTGTATGTATCTATCTTTCTCTTACTACGTATACGAGAAAGTTAAAAACTGGTAGTAGGTACAGTGAGCATCAAAAGTAAGCCAACATAATTATATGCTGTTTTCATTTGTCTTTGGAGCTTAGAAACATTTTATTTTAAATATCTTTAGAGAATTGTATGCTTTTGAACTGAGATATTTTTAGTTATTATTACTTTGTTATCAAACTTTTTACAGATTGTTAGTTTTTTAGATATGTTTCAAGACATTAAAGAACTTAAAAGATTTTCGGTGTTCACTCTCTTATGACGCTCACTGTTCACGAATGTGGAATGCCTTGCCCAGCTCTGTCTTTCCTCCTCAATACAATTTACAGACATTTAAAAACAATAGTGTATAGATAATGTTTACATTCTTTAGTATGTACATAACATACATTATTACCTACTGTAGTTTTCGAACCCAATATAGTAATTATTGTTACCATTTTGTTGCTATAATTTTACAAAAACTGGGGGCTTATTCCCAAATAGGCGGCGGATCGCTTTTCATGGCGGATTGGTATTTTTGTATTTCCAAAAGCGATTCGATCCATTCGTCACAAGAATTTAGATTATTTTTTATCCACAATAAATCCGCCAGCAATCCGTCACCTAAATAGCTATCGCTTTTGAATGGATCGAATCGCTGTTTGGAAATAAAAAAATACCAATCTGCCATGAAAAACGATCCGCCGCGCATTTGGGAATAAGCCCCCTGATTTAACGGTTTTAATTTAAATACATATTTGAGATAAATCAAATTACAATGACATCTACATAATTTTTTTCTTCCATTTTCAATAAATACCCATGTTCCAATATAAATAGAATAGCAAAAACTAAAAAGCTTTTCTAAGCAAGAACACCTACTTTCACAAATTTTTCATATATCAAACACACGCCGTTACATAACATAAACGATTAAGACTCCCCACTTTATATGCAGTTAAATACATTGCCATCTCCATATTTCTTGTAACAGTTTATATCCGAAATTTAAATTCCACGAAAAAAGGCAAAAAATTGCGTTTATCATTTTTGCGCCTGCAGCTAAATACATTTTAAAAATATCGGGCCTGCGCGCGCCCGGTTGTCTCTGAGAAGTGTTTAAAAGAGCTGAAACCAATAGTGCCCATGATAAAGGTCCAATACTCCTAACTTTCTTCCATGTTTAGCCTGACCTAATGCATACTTTTTACATATTGCAAGTCCCTCCTCGTTGGAAGAAAAAAGACAGCATAACATTTTTTTATAACGTCTTTGCCAACCACACCCCCTTAGCTTTTTAATAGTCCGTGCCAAAGAGAAAAATTCTTAAAAGTGGTAGGAGAGGCCTAAGGAAAAAAGTCAAAAAGTGAAAAAGTGCAAGCTCACACACAAACGCAGTTGCCCCCTTCTTGTAAGAAATTTATTTAAAAAGCTTGCTCTGACACGAAAGGAAGCCAAATTAAAACACTGCAATTTTCTGCAATAATGGTTCTTTTCCATGGTATTTTCTGCAATAATGGTTCTTTTCCATGGTATTTTCTGCAATAATTGTTCTTTTCCATGGTAAACCGGAAACAAAAATGCGACATTCTAGTCCCATCAGAGGCCTCTAATGGTGATCTCAGTAATTAGCGCAAACTTTTTTTGTGCATGTGGTAGTTTTTACGGCGCTTTCAAAAAGTGTGCCACTTGAAAGTTAGAGGTATAGCTAACTTTCAAGTAACACACTTTCTGAAAAGTTGAGAGAAAAATACAGATTTGAAATGGTGTGGAAAGGGAAAAAACATTTTCGTGCAAGTACTTTACTTTGTGTTGAATGTAGTTTAGGCTTTACGGCGCTTTCAAAAAGTGTGCCACTTGAAAGTTAGAGGTATAGCTAACTTTCAAGTAAAGGCTTAACTACATTCGGCAAAAAGTCATAAAGTGAAAAAGTGCAAGCTCACACACAAACGCAGTTGCCCCCTTCTGGTAAGAAATTTATTTAAAAAGCTTGCTCTGACACGAAAGTAAGCCAAATTAAAACACTGCAATTTTCTGCAATAATGGTTCTTTTCTATGGTATTTTCTGCAATAATGGTTCTTTTCCATGGTATTTTCTGCAATAATTGTTCTTTTCCATGGTAAACCGGAAACAAAAATGCGATATTCTAGTCCCATCAGAGGCCTCTAATGGTGATCTCAGTAATTAGCGCAAACTTTTTTGTGCATGTAGTAGTTTTTATGGCGCTTTCAAAAAGTGTGCCACTTGAAAGTTAGAGGTATAGCTAACTTTCAAGTAACACACTTTGTGAAAAGTTGAGAGAAAAATACAGATTTGAAATGGTGTGGAAAGGGAAAAAACATTTTCGTGCAAGTACTTTACTTTGTGTTGAATGTAGTTTAGCCTTAACACACTTTGTGAAAAGTTGAGAGAAAAATACAGATTTGAAATGGTGTGGAAAGGGAAAAAACATTTTCGTGCAAGTACTTTACTTTGTGTTGAATGTAGTTTAGCCTTTATGCTTAAAATAACATATCAGCTAATATGCCATTCTTGTAAGGTGTCCATCGTATCTCTATAAAAGAGAACATGTTCTCTTTTTTTGGTCCGATCTTTTTTACACTATCTTTTTTGTTACGGATCTATTTTTGTTCTCTTTTTTTAATTCGGTAGATAATTTTTATTTAATTTTCCAAGAGATTTACTGATACTAAAAAAAGCAGAATGGAAATGCCTTTGTTACCATGAAAGTAAAAACTATTGTAAATAGGCTTTTGAAAACTGAACTTTCAACAGAGGTAATCAGTTAGGTATTCCGTTTTAAAACTGATTGTTTTAAATGCTATCTAAAATCGTTTGTATTTGGAAAAGAGGACTGTTCAACTCAAAGAGTTTTTAAGTTTTACTTGGATGAAACTTAATAAAAATTTAAATTGGAAGGATGCCGAAGATTCCATCGTTTATCTTAATTCTAAAAAAGTAAATATGTATAACTTATACCTGATACTGTGTGCAAATTCCAGCCTTCTACGTCAATTAGTTCTTGAGATAGACCTAGGTACAACATTTTCTTATTTTATTCGGACAGACATCATCGTAGCGAAAGCAATAAGGTTCCTCCATATGGAAACGGAACCTTAAAAACGAACAATTAACTGTATCGGGCGCCTGATTGAAGTGAGGCACATTAAATCAATTTATATGCCAACTAATTACTCCGAAAGTATATAGATTAGTGAGTTTCAATTATCACTTTTTATGTAGACAGCAGATTTGTTAACAAAATTCAAACTCAAGACTATAGTCACAAAGCAATTCAGCATCTGACTATAACTTGGGTAGAAATTATTTTTGTAACTTTGAGTAGTACGTCTATCTATTCTATTTGGCCGTGCAGATTTGACAGTAAAAAATACAATTCGTTCCATTTCCTTCTTTGTCCATCGCGTGATGTCAATTTGTCTTCACAGATAAAGTTCAACGCTTAAGACACGGCTATGTTAACTCGTTTATTATTCCACTTCAGAGCGGGACCACAAGCATAGACGCATAACTTCAACTGATGTACCACCAAAATCATTTGAAGATATCGCTTTATTGGTGGTACCACAAATGGGTATGCAATTAAAACGATATCCCGCGAACACATCTTCACATTGGCATCTTCCTAATTCGAAAGAGGTATCTTGCCCGTTAAATCGCTGCCGAGTAAATTGCGCAATCGTTTGCCTTGTAAATAGGCCTAAGTGAACGCATCGAATCGAGCGGATTCGTCTATTTACATTCGCGCAACCTTTGCGTCAGATAAAGTTGTTCATTCCTGTTAGCGAACATAAATCACAGGCCCACATCTCTCGAATATCATTACAGATATACATTAGTTGGCAGATGTGGAATCAAAACAAACCCGTCAGCGCAATGTTTCATAAGTTCAACAGCTATCATTAGGTATGCGTTTGATTTGTTGCAGACGCTCGCATTCACCATAACTACGCGAATGATTTATTACCCCACACCACTATGTATAAGTAGGTACACGCTGGTATACGCTTACATATTGATCCAGATCGATCGTTTAACCAGTCTCTGCTATCTGCACGCTGATATCTGCTTCTGCAGTTGTTTGTCATCTTAATTTTCCGAATCGTTTCAAGGATACCCTCCCTTTTCAGCCAGTCATATTTCCACACGCTCGCTCGTCGACAATGAGTAAGCCATATTTCTGCCATTGGGGCGAAGAGATCGCCATAATAGATACCAAACTCACTATCATAGATGCACTTGTGTAGGATATCTTATGGCAAACAAAAATTATCTTTTTGCCACAGGAGAGTACCTATCTCTCAAAATTGCCAAAGTTTCATGCAAAGTTGACATCAAAAGACGGTCGTCCATCATTCATTTTGCGAAAATGGACGCAATAGGCCACTATTTCACTCATCGTAGCTCCCAGTGCCAGTCACTTGGTAAGTTGATCTCTTCTGTCAGATGGTGTCTTGTTGCATGAGACCACGCACAAAATAATGTCATAGAGGACAAAAAACGATCGAGTTGTGATTGTGCGACTTTGTAATTCAATATTAATCAAGTCGCACTGGGATCGATCGCTGAACTGAGGATCAGCGATCGTGCCATGTCACATGCAGTACGTAGTTAAGACTAGCGGTTAGCTAGGGTGTTGGTATTGCTTTTAAAAGTGTTATTTGTATTATTGTTGTGCCATTTATGACTTGGGATATTTTACAATCTTCTCTGATGGACTCTCTATTTGGGTAAAGTGTGTATTTATTTGCTAAGGTTTGTAGGATGAACGGTCATGCCTTTTTTAGGAAGGCTAAAAAGATTTGATTTAAGTTACAATGGTGCAATTGGGACTAATATCATATACGTAAACAACCAAGGTAATCTATATACATATATAAAAATGGTTGCATAAATGTATAGTAATTCATCAATTGAGAACGGCTGGACCGATTTGGCTCAATTTTTTTTTTTTTTTTTTTCAGTTGTTTGTACGTAATTGCCAGGAGAAGGTTCTTCTGAAACAACATTTTGGGAAAACCCTCCGGAAAATTCGAGAAATGGGAAAAATCGAAAATTGAGAGCGGATTGGCCGATTTGGCTCAAACTTTTTTTTTCAGTTGTTCGTAATTGCCAGGAGAAGGTTCTTCTGAAAGAAAATTTTGAGAAAACCCTCCAGAAAAGTCGGGAAATTGGAAAAATCGAAAATTGATTTTTTGTATGGAATTTTGTGTGCAATTGTTCCGGAATGGCTTTTCGAATGGAAAAATAGAAAATTCTTAGTAGAAAACTCGGAAAATTCCGGAAAAAACGCGAAAAATTTGAATTTTTTTTCGACAAAATTTTGCATTTTATCGCATGATTTGATGATTTTGGACTATGTAAAGGTGGAAAATTTGTTGTGAAGCTTGGAAAATTTCGGATAATTGTGAAATTCATTGTGATAAAAGACGTTTTGCGTGCATTTTGGGTGGAGAAGTTAACCTTCTGGCGCTTGGCAATGGCCAAATTCACGTTGATGTTTCGACAGGATTGATATCGTTTCCGATTCAAAGGAGTGGAAGTCCTTATCCCACGAATTCGGATTATTCCATTCCAACTGATCTTCCATTCCAATTCAAGCGGACTCAGTTCCCCGTTCGATTGGCTTTTGCGATGACAATCAATAAATTGCAAGGCCAATCATTTGAAGTCTGTGGGATTAATCTCGAATTTCCCTGGGTTTCGCACGGTCAGCTGTACGTTGACTGTTCGCGTGTTGGCAAACCGTCTTCGTTGTTTCGAAAAACTTGTTTATTACGTAGTTCTCTACTGATTTCGATTCCATTCAAATAAATCACATTGAAAATTGAACTATCTGTGTTTTATTATCTCTCTGGAGTTTATCTGAAAGCGTTAAATTGGCATTAAAAGGCGGAAAAAGGGTTGATTTGTTTTCGCAGTGAGTGTTGTATATGTAGCTATGTATAGGTATTATGATCGTATGCCCGGTACCGGATGGGGATGGGGTGCGTGCTGCAGTATGGCATGGGGTATATTAATAATATTTATAAGAGAAGAGACGTACAGACGTTCATTCTGATAGGGTGTATGGTAACAGTAGCCGTTTTTTATTATCAGCTATGAATATGATCCATATAGATCATCGATTTACATGCACTTACAACAACAACATGTGATCCTGTTTTTCAACGAGATCACGAAACATGATCTGAGAATTAATTCAACACTATTTCTCGTTGTTGTTTCGTGGCGTTGTTTATTTCATTCACTTAATGTTGGTGTCCCTGTAAATTATAGCCACACAGTAATGTTGCCAGACCAAAATATGAAACACAATTAACAACACAAAAAATCAATTAGCATTTTTCAAATTCGAATAAGTTACTACTCCGATTTTCGACATGCTTTGTTTCGCTATATAGCACAGAAATATAAATGGAAATATTAGCAGTACAATAAGGTTAATTATGATGCATATTTGAACATAACGTTTGAACATAGTTTCCAAAAAAAAAAATATTGAATGCTAAATGTATGCAGATTTGTATTCATATGGTAACACACCGACACAACAAGCGAAATGTCAAACTCAAATATGAGGAAGTGCAATAGAGAAATCATCGCCCTGTGACGTCATATTGTACCGTGTGGCTGCAAGATGGCTGGTGGCAATACGAAATTTGTCATAATTGGTATTGGATTTTATATGTGAAAAACAACTATTGCCACAACTCAATCAATGATCCAGTTTGTTTTATTTTCATGATCTGATCCGGATCAGATCACGCTGATAATAAAAAACGGCTAGTGTAGGGTTGGGGTAGGTAGTTGTTTGAATTCCGTAGGAAGAGGGAAACAAAGGAAAGGAAATGCAGTGTTATCTACAAATAGCAAGATCATGGAGAGGAAGGGCGATCCATAGGGTGCAGATTAAATCGATATCTATAATTATAATAAAACTGTCTCCTAAAAGCGCGAAACCTTCTGGACGGATTTCAATGAAACATTCAAAGCGTAATCTTAAATGGACCAAATATAAGTTTGTTTGTTTGCTAAAGGCGAGTGGCACAAGGCGAGCTAGTTTGAGAATAAAATTCTCTTGGCTTTAAGAGTCTCTCCAAAACACTATATGCACCGTATCAATAATACCTTGGATACAGGAGTGGTCAGGAGTACAAAAGTTCATTTTTAGCTCCACGATCTGGCTGTTGGATTCGAAAAATAATAGTATAGCCAGGCTAATGGTTGAGTTTCTTTATTAAGGAACGCAGAAATCACATCAAAGAACAAGTTCATTTATGTCGGGGTTGTCAGTAATAACGGCTTTTAAAATTGTATTCAATCCAGTGGCAATATCATTGGTACTTCGACCCATCATGGTTTCGTTCCATATTACTCAATATACTTGCCCAGAGCTGGATAAATGAGCTGTGAGGTGAGAACCGAACTAATGCCACAGAACTGAGCTCTAAAAAAGAAAGGTGCAGGGAAATAAGTCCACGGGAATCTGCTCCACATGGGAATTTACTCCACCCGAAGTGGGAAATAAGTCCATTTTTCCAGTGTGGAGAGATAAACAAGTCCACATTAAAAAAAGTGGAGTTAATTCCCACTAACTCCACATTGAAAAGGTGGTTAATAATATCACTATGCTTTGGTCCACTCTTCAACATGTTAATATTTTGGTAGGTATTTTTTTCATTTATTTTTTTTTAATTCAATTAATTCTTTATTCAAATATGTACAAGTATGAAAAATTACAAAAATACAAAGCAAATTTTAAATATAGCTAGTACATACAGAATAGTTAGTGACATCTGTATTTGAGAAAAATAGAGATGATGTCACATTGTTGTAATGCACCTCTGATTACCGTAAAAATTATAGGAATTTTTTATGTTTGTCGCTCTATATTATTAAAAATGCAATCTTAAACTCTTTTATTAGACACAGTCCGAGTTTCTTTGTTGACTAAGAAGGTTGATTGAATTTACGAAATACAAAAGTGAGTTAAAATGAAAATGCCTTATTATATGGAAATCAAAATTGATTTCATTACCGGGTTAAGGGAAAAAGTAACTTGTTGCATGATGTCGAAGAGATAAATATATAATGTAAAAAATAACGTGTGGAAACTACACATTAAGAGCGATAAACTTGTGCATGGAGAAAGGAAAATATTTCGAAAGGGAGGATCGATTCTCGAAAAACCGAAGACATTATTTCGCAAATTTTTAATTTTCACACCCCAAATCAATCCTCCCTTGCTCAAAAAATTTGTTTGGCATCTTAAATAAGCTTTAAATGAACTTCTTGCCCAGTTTAAAATATCTGCAAGGCAAGCAGGCTATTTTAGGTGGTAATTCCTGGCACACACCACCATAACATGAGGTATACATTTGCGTGAGAAGAATCTAAATGCGGCTACGCATTTATTTATATATGTATTCCCAATTCAGAAAAAAACAAATAATCAAAATATTAGCTATCCTTGTTGTAGACCTCTACCTACACACATTATGTACCTTTGTAAATAATTACTAAATATATTATATATTTAATAATTACTAAATATATAATTTTAACTTCAGTTCTTGATCATTAGAAAATGCGCGCGAGATTTTTAAGTTTTAGTTATTGAAAAATAAAAACACACTTTTTCTTACGTCTTAAAATAATTTGCCCTTATGTCACTTTTCAAAAGTAGACCTTGTAGACTTTTCAAAAGTGACATAGAGCCAAATGTTAGAATTTTGCCTTATGTCACGGCACCGCAGCTATAGTCATGTGAAAAATAATAGGGACACATTGAGGTATTTCGTAAAAATACAAAGAACAAGAATATTTTCTTGAAGTCTAGAGTAGTATTTTTATTTTTAAAAACGCTTATGTCATGTTATGATAATAGTATTTGACTTTATCGACATCCCAACAAATAATTTAATGTGCCGTTTTTAACCAATTTATGGTAATTGAAACAGAATTGTGTTTTGAACAATTTTTCTGCAAGTGTCCCTATTATTTTGAGGGGCTGAAGCCCCCCCCCCCCAAAGTCTAAACAAAAAACCAAAACTTTCTAATATAAATTCACATCTATAAAAATAAGGAAACTATCCAGGTAGGTATACTACAGTATCCAAACGCTAGGTATGTACTGTACAGGTACACTGTGCAAGCCATCGCTTTAACCTGGCTCTGCCATGTCAACTCCTGCAATTCGCAATTGCCTTGGTTTAGTTAGTGAAATAGCTAAATTCTTCCGCAACCATTTAAACGCAAATATAACTTTCAAAAATTTCATTAAAAAACACCCACCAGAGAGCCGAAAAACTCGACTTCTACGCCTTTGTGAAACAAGATTCAATGAAAGGCATGACAGTATTATTTCCTTTGTAGAGCTCTTCAAATGTAGGTAGATATCTCAATAAGTCTTGAAGAAATAATGAGCAGAACGTGCGCGATGTTTTCGAAAGCATCAACACTTTTGGCAGCGGTCAAAAAAAGTGATTTCCTAGTAAGCCTCATTGAATGCGAAAAACTATTCAGTTTAACTCTGCCCTCATTAGTTTTCCTACAGAACATATCCTTAGATTTCGTTTCTGCAATCGACCGCACAAAAGAAGTTCTGAATTCTCTTAAGAACATCAGAGAAAATGCCGAAGATATTTTCAGAGTTGAATTAAGAGCTCCAAGAGTGGTTATACTGATTCCTTACATAGATTTGTTAATACAAAATCTTACGGACAGATTCATGGTCAATGAAAACGTTCTAATATCGTCGAGTGATCCTTCTACCGAAGTTTTGAAATTGCATGATTATGTGACAAGACTTACTTTAGAGCTATAAACTTCTTGCTTACGGTTGTGGCCATGCTTCCAGTGACCACAGCTAGTGTTGAAAGTACCTTTTCATCTATGAAAAGGACTAAAACAGTGTCCCGAAGCGTTAGGGAGAATGCAAGATTAAGCTCACTTGCTTTGTTATCTGTTCATTCGGATATTAATGTGGATCCATGGGGCTAACTATGAATCGCATAATTTGCGATTCATTCAGTTCGCTTCGCGGTGAACATGTCAACTATGCAAAACGATCGCTTGGAATGTCGACTTTCAAAGAAAATCACACTATTTCTCACTGCCGTATATTTTTTTTACCAACTTATTTCGCCATCAAATTATCTATCGCATTTCACATCGATAAAATGGCGTTCGCATTTACATAGTTGCGCGGATGTAATAAAGCGAAGTGCGATAGTTTTCGCCGGCGAACTGAATAGTACCAAAATGCGAAATCGATACAAACTGATGCGCTTCGCGGCGAAGTGCATAGTGAATCACCCCAGATAAGGTGATTGATCTCCAGCGTTCCCTCCCGTGCTACTATTGTACTCATTTGCTCATTTTGAGTACATTTTTATAAACTGAGTACGGACACTACTTTGAAGCCGTCGCGTACTACTATTTCATAACATATAATATAAACATAATTTATTTTTATTTTTTTCGAAATATACATAATATTTTTGTTTCCTAAACCTGACACTTGAGGAGTACTTAATTACCTACTTATAAGGACCTTTTTACTTTCTCATACAATTTTAGTATGAAGTGTCAATTTCATATATATAAAAAAAAGTGCCCAATTATAACACAAAATCACAAAACGTTTTGTAAGAGAACAAAAATTGACTTTATATAGTGAGAGATTTGTTTTCTTTAAAAATTGTTAAAATGTGCATAATACAATAATAGTACGACTAAGAACAATGGACATTATGGTGCAATTAAAACTGTAAGCTACGTAATTCTAATGTTATATGTACCTACTTTTTTTTTAAGAAGAAGATTTACTCAATAAATATTATTAATTTACTATTGGAGCTAGAATAGTCAAGCACTGTCACACTGAGTAGAGTAAACTCCGTTACATAAAACTTTCAGGAATAATGAGAATTTCTTCGATTTTCAACTATTTATTTGAAACGAAGTTGACTCTGTATACACTGGAACTAAGTCAAAGCTTCAGCAAAGTCCAAGAATTGACTGGTAAATCTGTCCACTGCCTTTTTGATGTATTTTCATACTATTGGGGAGGTAACTTCTATGTTTGCACAATTTTTGCAATGCTTTTCGTATTTTGGACTTTTTCAACAATTTTTAAAGAAAACTGTGAAAAATGGTTTTGCTTTAATACAAATTTATTTGATGTTTGTTGAATAAAAGTACACACTTAGTGGAAAAGATAAAGAGGATAAAAGCTGATATATGTTACCTAAAAGATTGTAGGAAAAATAAAGTGTTCCCTCAGTTTATAAAAATTAAGTGCTCCGTAGTTAATTTTAGAACGGCTACAGTTGT
The DNA here is from genome assembly GCA_955612985.1 of Cheilosia scutellata. Classification (NCBI taxonomy): domain Eukaryota; kingdom Metazoa; phylum Arthropoda; class Insecta; order Diptera; family Syrphidae; genus Cheilosia; species Cheilosia scutellata. The sequence goes on along the minus strand of OY015313.1, from coordinate 75,074,249 downwards.
TTCAGTTGCGAAATCTAAATGGCTCCAATTGGAAATAAAACACCATTTCTCGAATCCATCCACTGTCGAATTAAAGCTACATTATATCACTTACATCTCAAGATAACAAAGCATTTAAACAACATCGATTTTGCTTCATGGTTAAATTTTCAGAGTATGTGTTAGCAAAAAAAAAGTAATATCGCTCATTTACTAGAAGACTGTCATAACTCAAAAAACGCGATTTTTGAGTTAATGATGCAGAAATATTCGTTTTATGATGCTTCATTATTGTGTAAAAGTTTCGTATTAATATCCTGTATACCTTCCGCGTTAGAAGAGAATATGCCGTTATTTCATTTCATATATCCTAACATTTTTTACTCATAAGAGCGACATATCTCAGTTTGCTACAGTCGACATCGTGTGTTAGTTGGTTTGCTTTTCTAAAAAACCGGCATATTTTGTGTTGTGACATTATTCGTTAAAATGTAATGATATTTGTAATGTAGATAAATTTCATATAAAGTACATTATTTCGTGTTGTGACTGATTTTTTGAAATATTTTCCTTGAATCAAACTCCATATAGCGCAACATGTGACGTTCTTGATGAAAAAATTACTTTCGTCAACTGAAGTATTTCTTCTTATGACGTTATTTTTGTAAAAAAGACTGGCTGCTTAAAAGTCAGCCGTTTATATTACAAGACAATGTGTCGTTATTGAAGATAATTTTGTCGATGGAAACTCTCAATAGATCTCAATAACTCAAAATGAGACGAAATTGTTGATAAAAATTATAAATGTTTAGAAATAATACACAATGGCCACCGCACACGGAATGATTTCTGCCGGCATAATAAATTGTATACATGAACTCCTTTTCATTGGAGTGCATTTTTTTCTTCGAAATGTAAGAATAGAATAGGAACTATTAATTAAATATGAAATAAATGATAAATATTTTAATTCATTCATTTTCTATGGCCCGCTTATCCATTAAGTGGGTCGCGGGTGTAGGTTGCTGAAGTGGACCCTCCATACCTTTGTCTATGGTTTCGTTATCTAATTTGTCTTCAGTTCGATCAATACCACCTTGAGTTTGAACAGAATACTTCTTTTTCGAATCACAGCGTGTCCGGCTTCGTTTTTTATCCAATGATATCTATAAGGCGATGTACGACATGTTCAAGTTGATCTTAGTCTTGCAATTTTTCGTACGTCCACGTTCACGTCTTATTCATGGAAGCAAACACTCGACCGTGCGTCGATCAATAGAATTTTTCAAGTTTATTCAAATGGGAATAAAACAGTATGATTACACGATAAAACAGGGTTTTTCTCATAAACACAGGAGTAATTTTTCTACAGGATTTTCATTGAAATTGGCATGGTTATCCATACACAAAACAAAGGAGACTCTGTGCATTCCTTAATTGAGAGGGAACGGAACGAATGCTTAAAAGTGGTCCCATTTATACTCCCGAATTATTTTTTTCAATAATCCGATCGGCGAAAAAAACAGGAGATCCATTTATTGTAAAATAGCTTTGTTTTGAGAATTTTTTTGATTTAAAAATGCTGGCAAATGACATTGCTCCGTTAAATATGGTAGAGCTGAAACGTTCACAAGTAAAAATACTTAAAATTTAATGAGAATCACCAAATTCAGTTTTTTACAAATCTGCATACACTAAAGAGCAATTCAAGTAGGGTAGTGTACTCAAAAAAAGAAGTTACGCTGAAGATATTTTCTTGTTATTGAATTATTATTTTTATTAATTAAATACTAGAAGTAAAGGGTGTTTTTCTAGAGTTTTGGTTCTTAAATTGGCAACTCTGTTTCTACAGATTGTCAAATGGCAGTTGAAAGTTGATTTGTGGTAAGTACGTTTTGCCATTTTACGATGAATGAACTCCAGAACAACGAGTGCAAATTGTGCAAACTTATTTTGAAAACCATGGTTCGGTTCGCCCGAAATTTAAAAAGTAATGGCAAAAAATTATTAGCTATTAAATAAAGCTAATATCATAGACATTAATATTAGCTGGAAGTATTTTATTCCATATTGTATTTGTATACCTCTAAAAAAAACTCCCTTTATATTAAGTTCAAAAAGTTCAAATTATAAGACTTTGAAAATGAAATGACTAAGTACAAAACTATTGTTTTTTTTTCTCAATAATAACGACATATTCGAACTTATGACACTCCTATGAATATAATTCTTGCAACAATAACGTCACAATTCGAAGTAGGGAATATTTTCGTTCAGGTAAAAACCATAAAAGACTAGTTGTTGTCGATTTACCTTTATGGATATATTAAATTTATAAAAGTTTACTAGTTAATTTCGAAATTATAAGATTTCTTCAGATTTCTGCAAGGCGGTAGTCAATTGAAAACTTTAAACATGTTTTCTGCAAAATCGAGTTTTTTGAGTTATGACAGTCTTCAAGTAAATGAGCGATATTCTTTTCGAAAACAAACGAAACAAACAAACTACTCCGGTTAAAATATGAACGCGGAAACAATCTCGATTGCATCGGGACCAAAAGAATAAAACCTATAACGGTGGATAATTTGGTCATTAATTTGCCAAGTGAAGTTTTGAACAAAGGCCTAAATTACACCCCCAAACCATTACGCCTACCCTTGATAGACACGATAGCTGATATCGAAACTTTTATTAAATATAACCCCCCACCCCCAACTAAAGAAATTGTTAGAAACATTGTTAAGCCCCTTATAATGAATGCTAAATCTGATTTCAAACCTGAAACTGAAACCCTGAAATTGATTGTTGCCTCATGTGAGAGCCGACTAAAACTACAACTAAGCAATTTATAGAAAAACAAATCATACCATAAAAAAATAAATATAAATCGCCACACCACATTTAGGCACTATTTTTATCAAATTTGTCTGTCAAAATCAGCATGGCCACATGGTGTTATTACGTCAATAGATTACTGATTGCGGAAATTGATAGAAATTATAATTTTGGAAAGTACACTTTAGTTTAGGTGCATTGTGAGACGTACTACCTTGGAAGCCATTTGAGTACTATTTTCCACCGAGATGAGAACTCTGCCCAACCAAAAGGGAGGGAACGCTGTTGATCTCATGTCAAAAAAAAAATTTCACGACTGGATCGCACGAAACTTTTTCGTTTATTGTGAATCTCGCAGAATCTCAGAGTCATCCATACTACTTATAAAATGGAACGTCCGTCTGTTCGTTTCTCCATAACTCGAGAACCATTTGTCCGATTATCATGATTTTTTTTCTGATTTATAGATGTGTGGCCAACTTAGGCAGTAGGCAGGTGGGTGAGAATTGCATAGATGTAAAGGGGTCACGGGGAGTAAGGGGGGGTCTCAAGAACTGTCAGCCGTATGAACTTGAAAGTTTCGTCTTACTACGCTTAATTTGCCATTATACCATACATCTGTGTACGTCAAATCAAGAAATGCTTTTAATTGTTTTCGAGTTCTTTCAGAGGGTGAGGTATAATAAATTGAAAATAGATCTTATTTTGTCAAGTGCGAACGTCCTCCGGATCAGTATAGGTTACTTAGGGAGAGGAAAGTGGAAGGGGAAACGGGGATATAGGGCTATCTTCGGAGTCGTTATTTGTTTATACTTGCGGCCACTAAAAAAATAGCATGTAGACATAGTTTACAAAATGGGCATTGCTTATATATCGTTCCCTTTCTGCGTAAAGCACGTATCTACAAAACATCCATTCTTAAGGAATTAAAAAAAAGAATAGCTTTCCTTAATCGAACACAATACACATGTCAAAAATCATGTCAATTTTTGACAGGCTGTCATCATATTGACCTCCAGGTTAGTCAAACTGTCAAATTATAAATAATAGAAAGATTTTACTGATACATGCGTTTACTTATTCCTGAAGAATATAGTTTTGTAGATACGTGCTTAACGCAGAAAGGGGACGATATGTAAGCTTAAAAAAGAGGAAATATTTCAACAAACGTACAATGGTAACTTAAAATAAATTTTAATGTTATTTAAAAGAAAAGAAACCGATGGGCGGAGCCGCGGGCATGGCTAGTTTAAGCTAAAAATCAAAACATATTCTGCTTTGAAAAAATGTGTTAAAAAAATAATTTTAGTATGTTCCTTTAAGTACATACCTACGATTTAAAAACTAATAAAAATCAATTAATTGGAATATACTTATATAGTTTTTTGTTTATAAAGAATTCCTCGTAAGATTTGGAAGTAAGCCCCCCCGAAACAAAATCCTGGCTACGGCCCTGTAAGTGATATTATTTCCCACATTGGCTGAAAAAGTGGACTTATTTCCCACTGCGGGTGGAGTAAATTCTCATGTGGAGCAGATTCCCGTGGACTTATTTCAGCAATTAGCAATACACCACCATATGCTGAAGTAAAAATGACGTTAGTGCTACATACATATGTGGCTTGCTATATGCCGTGTACTAGCACCTTAAGTTAAAAATGTACGAAAGTTCACTTAAGTTCCTTTAAAATCCCTGAAATAAGCCATTAATCGCGACATTTCTTCTTGGTCATTTCGAACGCAAAATTCGTTGAGTGATTTTCGATCCCGTTTGCGTTGATGGGCTTTGTAGAAGGAGATTATACGAGCTATACAGCGACATCGACCTAGTCAAAAAAACTACGAGTCAGTCGTCTAAGATGGTTGGGACTGGGACAACGCTCCGGCCCGAAGGGTCTTCGATTCCAACACGGGGGGACCAAGCAGTTGAGGAAGACCTCGTCTTATGTGGCGCGCACAAGTGAAAGGGGACCACAAGCAACATGGAGTGCGCAATTGGAGGCGGTTAGCCAAATATCGGGCTAACTGGAGGGTCGTGTTGGTTGAGGCCCAGGTCCACCCTGAACCTGGTTCCACATTATGTACCTACTTTCAGTTATTTGGAGAATCCGTTTTTATTCTATACTAGTTTTTCATTAGCGGCACGTAGGTAGTTTAATTATATTTAACGTCCTCGCCTCATTACCTATGAGTCGTAATTCCACTTACACACCCTGTCGTACGTGTCGAATCATCACCATCATCACCTGCTTCAGCGTGAATCATTGATACCATGGAGCAAGAGTTGAACAAAGGAAAAACAAAGATGTCAACAAAGATCCAACTGTTACCACCAACACGTCGTACCGATGATGATGGGTGATAATTTACAAATTACCTGAATACCCCATCCAGTGAGACCCAGTCACAGATAACATCGTTTGCTAAGAAGAATTGCACTCGTCAAGTCGCCATCCGCATCCACATCCATCTCATCCCATTTCAGATCTCTCCCATCATCATTATCATCAGCCGCAGAACAACAGCTCCCAGCTCCGACCGCATCCCACTACCTGCTCTTTCAGTCATCACCTCATCATCCCGCCGTGTTCTGGTTGCACCCAATTTGATAGCAATACGATAGTGTGCACTGTATTCGGAGGGGCGTAGTGCGTCTCGGGCTGTGTAACTTTTGGTCTGTTGCTCACACGCACGTAGGTATTTCCTAAGTCGGGCTCCTTATTGTGGCGCGGCTGCTCTGTGTCTTATACGATGAGGCTGATGCCGATGACGGTGATGATCATGTCGGCATGTCTGTGTTTTAAGCCGCGGAAGAGATCAGAGCAGAGCAGTTTCGTACTGAATCGAATTCTGCCATCATAAATGCAAATACGTGACATTCAACGCTTAGTATGATTTCAATTTCATTTTAAAGTGGATAGCGGACGACGGACCGCGCACCTTAGATTTTTGTTCTGTATAAAGTCTTCCTCATTCGAATGGAGATGGAAATCGCGGTGGTGATGACGAATAAGGTTAGAAATTCCATGAATCAGCGGCTGCGTAGGAACACCGCTTTTACTCCTGTGTGTTTTGGGTATAACGCTTGCATGGGGCATTCAGTCATCCGTCCATCTATTTTCAACCAAATTAAGGCAATTCCTTGGCGGCAGCGGCATTTTTGTTTCCATAATAGTAATGGTTCTGCTGCGTCTTCATGGATCTGCCTGCAGCACTCCACCACCATGTCAGCAGCAGTCTCCCTTTGCATGTATAGTGTATACGCTCTGCAATGCTGAGTTACTGCACCGGCAACAAAGTGATGCGGTAATTTTAATGGCTTTTTGTGTAAGGTATAAGACAAATTTTGCAGATCCATTCTGGACATTTGCGTAAGCAACGAGCAAATATGTAAATGTCGTCTATGGTGAAGAAGACGCTAATCCACATTGTGAGTATAGCGATGGAATGATTGCGGGTTATTTTTATGACTCCTTTGGGAATTTGCCGGTAGAGAGTGATCTAGAGTGCACACCACCAGCCAGGTGTGTTGAAAACCTCAAGAGTTCGACAAATAGTGGGGCAATGGAAAATTATTGAAGGCAGGAAATTCTTCATTATAATATACAACATTCCTAATTATTTGTTACACAGCTCTTAGTTTAGGTCTATGTTACATCACTCCCAAATTAATGAGAGTAGGTATGCAGTTTTTATTTTAGCGGTCCAGGCCAAGGTTTAGGTAAACCCTGCATTCCATTATATCACTTCAGATAAGCCTATATAGGATTTTGAGATGCATACCTTCAACAAATATGCAAATAGGTATGTAGGTATATACAACATATATATAATACTCCACGTCCCATTTTAAACCGTACGTATGTTTAACTCGAGTCCATAGTCAGAACCACCCGTCTATCCAGCCGGTGTAGTCTTTAAAGAAAATGTATTTAGAAGAGAAGCAATCTTTACTCTTTGAGTCCTAGACAACATTCTTGTTTTTTTCATTTTTATAATCGCTCGTGTAAACAAATACTAGTTCAAATGGTTTTCGGGAGCATTCAACGTATAGTTGCCTTGTGAGCTGGATTTTCCAAATTTATACCGCAAATAAAAAAAAAATAAAATAAATAGGTGGAGCAAAAGGCGGTAGACACCCTAGGCCTAGCTTCTCGCAACCATTCGTTAGTGTGAGTTTCTATTTTAGGGACGAATGGAAGGGACCTACAATTTAATACCGATTCCGAACAGCTTAATTGAGAAGCTTTTTCAGGACAGTCATACTCTCTGATGTTTGTCAGACGTTCGCGAGAGGTGGCGCAGTAGAAAAAACCTTAAGATGTAATTTGTGTGTTTTCCGGGGATCGAACCTGGGATCCCTCGCACAGTAGTCCAGCACACAGCACACACACTGGGCTACTGGGACCACAAATCATTACATTATAATATTTACCCTTATACTGACTCCGTAACGATCCTTTCTTTTCTTATATTAAACAAAAGTAGGCGGTGGGTATTTGAATAAATTTTCAGAATTTGAGTTTTATCATTATTAAATACGTACCGCCTACTTTTCATATATTTAAATTTTCTTCATGGTTCTCAAACGTTCAAATTCAATTGAACAATGGATGCTCGGCAAGTGTTTTCAAAAGGAAATTGGCAAATAAGCCCAAACTCTTTACCCTAGAACGCTGAAATTTGCGCAGAGCACAGAGGTTCCTTTTAAAATGTATACAAGCAATAAGGAAGGGGTAAAATAGAGGGTCAAAGTTTTTGGAAATTTTGCTTTGGCCCGAGTTATTATCTTGGCAATGATCTCAATGAGGCCTTTTTCATAACTCATGAACCGTTCGTCGTATCGATTTAGATAGATAGACATATATTTTATTTCGGATAATATTGATTTACATTCGGTAAGCTACCACACATTTTACATTAAGTACAGAGATATGATATTTTTATATCTTACTACTGAAACAATATTTCGTATCAATTTGAAAAATACCCTGGGCGTCCGAAGCCGCGGGGGGAAACTAGTTAGGTATGTATATCGATGTATGTACAATATATGTACTTACATACAGTGGCGGACTAAGGGGGGGCGGTCCGCCCCGGGTGGCAGACTAATAGGGGGTGCCATCAGTAACAGCAAAATAACTATTTTGCACCTTCCACAAAATAAAAACACAAATAAAACAATAAAACGAGTTTTAGACTTTATTTCATTTTCAAAAGTGCAATAAAGTCCAAATCGAAGTGGAAATAAAATCCAACCAACAAATATATGGGGAGAATTGAAAGAAAAAGGGTGCAGTTCCTAACTTTACATACAAAAAACCTCGCACCCTCTCCAAATCATACTAAATAATACTAATACTGTTATATATATAATTATATATACATAACATATATATTATATCCAAAATGCATAAACAGTAGAATATGTATGGGGGTGGGGGCATGCTGCCCATCTGCAACCCCCTTGCTTGGGGTCACTGTAGGATTTGGACTGGGTGAATATGAAAAAAATACAAGTAAAAAATACAAGGTGTGGCAACCCTGGAGAAGTGAAAAGTGCGACTGTCAACTGTAGTAGAGTGATCAAGAAATTTCATATTTCAAGCAACTTGTATTGAATTAAAAGTGTATTAAATCCAAAGTGCATCTAGAAAGGTTCCCCAGCAGTTCGAGTGCAGAAGCAGATTTCAGTTTTTTGGCTAAAATCAGTGATCTTTTAGTGTGCATTGTGCGGCTTTGTTAAAGATTTGACCTCTGATTTGACAGCATGAGCCATATTCGCCGGCAGAAAGCAGCTGTATGAAACTTGGTATGTACCTCTGCTAACTTTAAATAAGCTTTGTACTTAATATGCGCACCGAGATTGTGTACACGCTAAAAAGTGCTAATTTCTAATCGGAAAACTGATTGCATACTTTTGGGGGCAAGAAAAACGCTTATATTTAACAGTAGCGTCCATTAAGGTGGATGGATTTAAGTGATAATAGCACAAAAAGAACGCGGCAGGATCTTTCATCCCCAGAAACAACTAAGGAAGAAAACAAAAAAATCAAAATGTCGAAAAATACTGTTGGAGGCATGTCAAAAGATGAACTATTGGAGGCTATTGGAATTATCGTTAATAAGTCCTTGGAAAGTGTCGGTGCTAAACTTGATGACATGAAGTCAGAAGTAATGGAGCTTCGAAAGGAGAATGCTGAGCTGAAGGCCGAAATAGAAGAGCTAAAAACTCAACAAAGGGAAGAAAAGAAACGCGTGGACAACCTGGAAATTAATGCCAAGAAACTCAATCTCGTCATAAGTGGCTTGCCATCAAATGAAGACTTAAATGCCAGTATCAAAGATTTGTGGAAAAAGAACCTACAGATAAATGATGATGTTGCAGTTAAGAGCATGAAGAAAATAGGTGAAAAAAAAGGCAAAATGTCCGTTGTAGTGGAGCTTAATGATTCGAATGAGATGCATAAGGTACTTAGTGCTACTAAGCATCTTAAAAACACAAATATTTCGATCAACAGGGATCTTTCGACTGAAGCAAGACTTCGAAGAAGAGCTATGGCCCAACTGCGATCGGAGATCCTCAACGTGAACAAGACGAAACTTATAGTTCTGCGAGGCGATCAACTGATTATCGAAAAGAAACGCTTTTATTGGAAGTTCGATCAACTTGTCTATAATAATTCCGATGGTAAAACGGAGTTATGTAAAATATATCAGAATTCATTTGTTAATGTGAATTTTAGCTATAAAAAACTTCTTGAAATTTGTAACAAATTAAATGTAGATAAAACTAAAAAACAATAGGAAATTGTCGTCTGTGGTGAGAGTAGATTAGGCATTAAGAACCAAAATGAAGATATTGTAAGAAACTTGAATCTAGATAACAATAAAGAAAATTTAGAAACAGTAATATTTCAGAATAGACAAAATATAAAAAATTATTCTAGTACTATGGGCAATGAACGAAATGAAAAAAGTAATTTTATTAGTATAATTTCATATAATGTGCATGGACTTGCAGCTAAAAATCTCTTTCCTGAATTTTATAACTTCATAAAGGATCACGATATATTTTTGCTACAAGAAACACACGTAGAGGAAAAATACATTAGCCGATACGAAAAATTTTTCGGAGGATTTAAATTGCATTGGCAACCAGCATACCGTAATAACGTTCGTGGACGAGCTATTGGAGGTGGACTTTTTGGCTTTAAAAGGTGCTTAAAAGAAAGAAATGTGAAGATAGAATACGGGACAAGAAATCGATGGAGCATACTTGAAGTAGACTGTGGTGAAGAAAAGTTCGAAATATTCCCAATATACTTAAGACAGGAAACATGGAGCGAGCAATTCAGCGAGCTGAAAATTGAGATAGCACGAAACGAAAACAAAAATATTGTTCTAATAGGTGATATGAACATACGAATTGGAGAAGAAACTCAAACTCTGGACAACTATATACTTAAAAATCATAAAATTCTTATGGAAAAGTCATCAAAAGATAAAACCACTAATCGCAAGGGGAAGGATTTTATTGATCTCTGCAATGACTACGGGCTGGTGATTTTAAACGGAAGAACGTATGGAGACGAAAAAGGAGAGATAACATTTGTGTCAACGGTAGGAGAGTCCGTGAATGATATCTGTGCAATTTCTGGAGAACTAGCGAACCGAGTATATAGTTTTACAATAGAGACGCAAATCCATTCAGATCACATGCCAATAAAACTGAATCTGAGCTTAAACACAATTGATGAGGAAGTTAAAAGCCTAAATATTCTACCAAAAATCATGTATAATAAACAAGATGAAAATGTATACCGAAACAAGTTACAAAGCATGGCAGAGCAGTATTCGGAAATTATTGAGGTTGTCGAGGTAAATCATTTAATAAACATGATAAAGGAGGCTGTAGGCAACAAACAAAAAAGTGGAACCAAAATTCAATTCCTGCAAAAATGGTACGACTTTTCTTGCTACAACGCCAGAATAAAATCATTTCGAGCATTAAAACTGTGGAGACGAACTAACAATGAGGAGTCAAAACAGGAATATCAAATATCGAATTTGAAATATAAACAAATATGTGAGAAGAAACGAAGAGAATATTATTTAAATTTGGAAATGAAATTAAACAACGTTAAAGACTCAAAAACGTGGTGGAGATTCGCTAATGAACTACGCCAAAACAGTTTTAGAATGGGATCAGAAATACGCGTAGAAGAATTCAAGCATTATTTTGAAAATCTACTAAATCCGGAATTGCTAGCTGAACCTGTGCAATGGGCTGAACCCCTTTTATTGGATGTTGATCTAGACATGGAGATAACAACTAATGAGATTCAAAAAATGCTAAAAAAGGTAAAAAAAAATAAAGCACCTGGAGAAGATCGTTTGCCATATGAATTGTTTATAAATGCACCAAATAATTATATTAAGCTGCTGGCTAAAGGATTTACTCATATGCTGAACACAGGAAAAGTGGACCAAAGTTTTCTTAAAACTATTATTTTTCCCATATTCAAGAAAGGAAATCCGAATGAAGTGGGAAACTATAGAGGAATTTCTTTCATGAACTGTGTGACCAAGATATTGGTGGGAGTTATGCACAGCAGACTATCTACATGGGAAAAGAAACACAAAATTCTGAATGAATTCCAAGCTGGGTTTAGGGAAAATTATTCGACGGTGGACAACATTTATAGCCTATGCAGCATAATTAAAATAAAAAATAGTGAAAAAAAGAAAGTTTACGGATTTTTTGTAGATTTTAAGGCAGCTTTTGATGGTATCGACAGAAGATCTCTATTCTACAAATTGAGTAACATGGGAGTGTCATCGAAGTTTTTGGCTCTAATTAAAAGTCTGTACACAAACACAATATCTGCTGTATGGGATGGTGAACAAGCGTCAGGCTATTTCGAAACCACAATGGGAGTAAAGCAAGGATGTTTACTTAGCCCGCTACTGTTTGCACTGATGTTGAACGATCTGCACGATTACTTGGGCGGTGGACTTCACTTGAATGGTTTTCTTGTTCGACTTTTGATGTATGCGGATGATATCGTTATATTAGCTGAAGACATATTCGTGCTACAAGGCATGATAAAAAAGTTGGAAGAGTACTGTAAAATCTGGAATTTCACAATCAACCTAGAAAAATCCAAAATTATGATCTTCAGCAAAGGTAGAAGAGCAAAAAACGAGAAATGGTATTTCAACGGGACGGAAATAGAAATAGTAAAGGAGTACAAATATCTAGGAATGATTATAACACCGGGGCTTTCGTTAGTGGGGCAGCTTAAAGAAAGAGAAGCAAAGGCAAAAAATTGCTTAAATAGCACCTGGAAAAATTTCATCGGAAAGAAGGAGGTAAAGCTTTCAGCGAAATTCAAATTATTCAACGCTGTGTTGAGAGCTATATTTTGCTATGCGTCTCAAGTTTGGGGATTTTCAAATTTCGACGCCGTTGATAAAATGCAGCGATACTTTATTAAAAGAATATTTGGTTTGCCTGATTTCACCCCAAATTACATACTTAGCCTAGAAACAGGAGTTCCAGACATGCATTTGTACACATTAAGATTACACATGGAATATGTACAAAAAACACTTTTTAGATATGAAGTCACTCGGTTGCCACACATACTCTCAAAGCAGATAATAGAGAAAAATGTATACTGGTTTGAAGAATGGAAAAATAAGGGGGAACGTGATGGAATAAATTGGACCAATTTGCAATTTCACGAAGACGCTTGGAAATCCAACATTGTCCAAACAATAGAGACATTAAGAAAGAACCAAATCCAAAAAAATCTGCGGGATGCACAAATAAGTTCTCATGGAATTTATAGCAGACTGAAGCATTCAATTGGTCCCACGTACTTCGATGATGCTAATGGTAGACAATTGATAATGTGGACATTTAAAACGCGTGCCGGTATCTTAGGTCTTAATGCAAACCAATTTCGGGAAGGAGAACAAAGAAACTGCACTTTGTGTAATTTACATGAGGAAGAAACTGTTCTTCACTTCGTTGGAAAATGCCCAATTCTGAGACCCTTTCGACAAAGTGTTTTTGGAAAACCGTTTTTGGAGGAGGACGAGATCACCAATATACTCAACGGAGAAACTGAAGGTAGCTGGAACGCACTTCATAAATACATTGTGGGTGCATTTTTCTACCGAAAAAGCTTGGTATATGAGTACAACTCATAAAATAAGAATGTAAATTTAATTATATTTTAGTAATACATATTAAATTAATTAGCCACTCTTTCCAACAGACGACAGTATTTGTCAAGTTGTAATGTTTTGTAATTTTTTATGAAAATAAATAAAACAATTTACTACTACTACTACTACAAGTAAATTAAGACCATTGTCAGTGGAAAATATTTTCTGTTTTATTCTGTTCGTCTTTGTCTTTTAAATAGCTCAGTCCAAGGATTTTATTGCACTTTCAAAAAGTGAAATAAAGTCCAAAACGCGTTTTCTAAAGTGCAATAAAGTCCAAAATTAGGTTTTGAACCTTTTTGCATAAGATAGTCTTGAAATTAACCTTTGCCGGGCTCATAATGGTGCGGCTATGGCGGGTATTCAAGAAGGAGTTCAAAAATAAATTCGGCAAACTAATACAAAAGCTTTGTTTACGCCATGTGCAAACCATTCTTAAAACCTTTGTGGAGTTCACTCTTTGGGAAGCACTCCTTCAAGTACAACGTTTTTTGGGACAGTGGAAAAACTTTACACATTTTTCTCAGCATATATACGCATCGTTTCGTTGGGATATTCTCATAAAAAATGTAGGTGTGTCAGTCAAGAGACTTGTAGACACTAGATGGAGCGCACATCTCGGGTCTGTTAAGCCATTGAAAGAAAATTTTGTGAAGATAGTTTCAACTCTTGAACTCATTTGTCATCCTCAAAAGGAAAATTTGGATGCAAGAGGTGCTGCAACATACTCTTATGTTATCTTTTTTATGTTATCTGTCATTCTGGTGCCATGTTTTGTGAGAAGTTGATGCAGCACAGAAATACTTGCAAAAAGCCGGGCTCACTCTAGAAAAAAGTGTAATGAAACGTAAGGCGCTCGCGAGTTTTCTTTATGAACACACGAAACACACGGGGAAAACACGAAGATCAGGATATCTACATTTTACACTGAACTTATTCATCGGTCTAAGGCCATGGAAGACATTTCGTAAGTTTTCTCAGCTCTTCAACCTAAAATATTAATGTATGGAACGGAAGAAGAACTGAATGTTGTTGTTGCAATGCTTACTTCGACATTTACAGAACTAACGGTCAACAGTATCATATTGGAAATCGGGCGAATACGGCGTCACATGGTAGCTGCAAAAATAAAGTTAAAACATGCAGAAATTTGGACAGCCTTTGAATTTGTAAGCTTCATTGTTAAGTGGGACTTTTCAGACTCGATACCGAGTCTGTCATTGGCGATGAGAATTTATTTAACAATTTGCGTCTTAGTGGCATCGTGTGAACGAAGCTTTTCAAAATTAAAATTAAGACTTATCTAAGAACAACAATGGACCAAAATAAGTGGACTAATCTGGCTATACTTTCAATCGAAAAGGAGCACACAACATTTATAGATTTTAACGATTTAATCGAAACGTGCAATAAAAGCTCAAAAGCATCTTTAAATAAAATCTTTGTTCGTGTTTTTTTCTTAAATTTGTTAAGGGGCGTAAGCTTGCTTTACCGCCCCGGGTGCTACTGCCTCTTAGTCCGCCCCTGCTTACATACAGTTTATACCAAAAAATAATATCAACGGGAACGGTAGGTAGGTACCTACCTACCTACCATAGCTGTAAAAGACTGCAATACTTTAGTATTGCATTCGCTGAAGTCGCAGTCATTTGATTGCTTATTACTATTTCAGCAAAATACTTCACTTAAGTTATTCGACTTCAAAATCGAATAACTTAAAATCCCAGTATTTTTTGAAGTCTTAAGTAATGCAATCACCTGAAGAAGTCAAAAGACTTGAAGTCAAAAGACTGCAATACTTTTTGATTGCTTGAAATCTTTGAAGTCTTTTTGAAATCTTTTTTATTCCTTGTATTCTTTTAGTCATTTGAATGCATTCAATATTTTGAAGTCTTTTGACTGCTTGAAGTATTTTTATTGATTTGAAGTATCAGTCTTTTGACTTCAAGTCTTTTGACTTCTTCAGGTGATTGCATTACTTAAGACTTCAAAAAATACTGGGACTTCGATTTTGAAGTCAAATAACTTAAGTGAAGTCTAAAGATTTCAAAATTTGAATATTTAATCAATTTACTGCAATACTCAAAAGATTGCGATTTTTTACAGCTTTATTACCTACCTAAATCGCTTATTCCTCAAGGAATAGAGTAATAATGTGTCCACTTCAATTTTCTCAAAATTTTTTTGGATATTCAGAAAATTGTTTGTGTAAATTCATTAAAACCTGCAAATTTGAAGCATTTTATCTCAGGCTCGGAGTAGGTACTCGTAGTTAAAATACATCCTATTAACCTTAATACAAAAGCATTTATGGAAAGACCAATAAGCTACCCTTTTATACCTATATACCCAAAAATATTTTAAGGCATAAGAGTCCAACCTATAGCAATAATATTATTGCTAGTTTAGCCATTACACATTTATAGTCTATATATAAAAAAATTGAGCCCTAAAATGTTTGTCGTCGATTCACGCCTTAACGCATTTACCGTTTTTAACCAAACTTTCACACATCTTTGGTATTGGTTCATATACGGTTTCTGTGAAGTTTGGTCAAAATTAAACAAAGGGGCGTGGCACCGCCCATACACAAAAAACATTCAAAATCGTATATCTCGAAAACCGCCAAATCGATTGAGCTGAAACTTACAGATAATCTTTGGTATTGGTCCTGGAGTGGTCCTGTGAAGATTGGTCAAAATTGGACAAAGGGCGTGCCACCGCCCATACAAAAAGACATTCAAAATCTTTTATCTCGAAAACCGCCGAATCGATTGAGTTGAAACGTACAGACGATCTTAGATATTGGCCCAGGAGTGTTTCTGGAAAGATTGGTCAAAATTGGACAAAGGGGCGTGGCACCGCCCATACAAAAAATATCTCGAAAACCACCGAATCGATTGAGTTGAAACTTCCAGACAATCTTAGGTATTGGCCCAGGAGTGTTGCTATGACGATTTGCAAAAATTGGACAAAGAGGCGTGGCACCGCCCATACAAAAAATATCTCGAAAACCACCGAATCGATTGAGTTGAAACTTACAGATAAGCTTAGGTATTGGTTTAGGAGTGTTGCTGTAATTTTGGTAAAAATTGGATAAAAGGGCGTGTCACCGCCCATACAAAAAACATCTTCTATGGGGTGAAACTCGATGATGTTATAACTAATTATAACTATAACTCGATTGCTGTATTTCAGGTTTACGCAGGAAGAAAATTCCAGAAAATCGATTTATTCTCATTTTTCGCATTTTACGAAAGAACTTTATTATCTAAGATCTATAAGCAATACAATTTCTGTGCACGGGCATAGCCGGGTTTTATAATTTTTAAGTTCGCATTATTACATTTATTTACATTCATAATAGAGAATACCACCAAAAAAGAGGAGTTAGGAGTAAACTTCACCAACCTACTTCACTAGCTACTTCATGATCCCCTGCACCGGTATCTGACGCACATCGGCACATACCATATTTGCACCATACAGTCAACTCCGATTTAGATGGATTGCAGCAATCAAACAATTCGACAGACGCGGTTTTCTCATTCTTCACCATGATCCATGATATAGAAGCAACTGCGGAGAAAAGTAAGTGGCCGTTGCGGTGTTGTCCACTGTGCAGTGCATCCCTCTCGCCCCACCAACTGAAGCAGACGCCCTCTTCAGTAAATGGTTTCTCCATTTATTGGCATAGCATTGCGCTTGGCCTCACCTTGCTGTGGCATGCAAATATCGTGTTTTGAACCCGTACGCAATGCATCTGCATGTGCCATAAGCCCATAGGGATAGCAAAGGAGTATCATCTCTACGAATATACTTGTATACAACAAAAGGTGACCAGGCAGGTCATGTGGCACAGGTATTGCTGTGAAGAACCCAGCGCACATTTATCTATGTATCTCATACGAGTAGTGCACACGGCATGAATTCATCTAACGGAAAACCATAGATCAGTTTGGTATTTCTGGGTTATCTATACATACATTACATAGGTATGGCATCGTGTCGGTCAGACAGTGGTGGCGGCATAACTGGTGGTGGTCGTAATCAAATTTTGCATTAGTCAAGATGATTTGCTTTTTGGTGCTAATATATCGTCGTTAGTGTTCATCATCCACCTGTCGGAATATCTTGAGAAATTCAAAGTGGAATAGCTGGAGATGGAGTTAACAGTTTAAAGGTTAAAGCAATTATTCAAGCTTACGTAACCGGGCCAGGCGGTTCGTCTCAAATGATTGCCCTCGGGCTAAGAACTGGTCTAATTAATTTCACTGGGGGTAGGGAATTGATCTTCAATGAGCTGACAGTTATTTGAGATGATGAAATTGTTTACGGGCGGGAATGTATATTTTTTAAACACGAGAATATCTAGTTGTAAAAGAGCAATGTGTAGAATTGTTGTTTGACGGTTGTATTAGATGATTGATTGAATGAACAAAGACTTACTGTGAGATGGATGAATTAAAGAGGGAATATATTTCGCTGCTAGTGAGATACAGCGTTTTTAGTACAGTAGGATGCAAACAAAGAAATCGTATAGGTACTCTGGATCATCTGTGGCAATAGATTTGAGATAAATATGTAGGTATACATAAATAAATACTAGGTACTGAATGCTACAGTGCTTTTACTGTATTTGGTTGATATTTCACGGTTCTTGTACCGTGAAGTATCTTGATATTGCTAGTGCATTAACTAGAACATCAGTAATGGTAGTCCAAGCAGACTCACTTGGAAAAATAAAAGTCTTTGAATGGCGGTTTAACAAGTGAAGTATTAATTTTATTGACGTGCAATTTATACCTAAAATTAGCTTAGCCTAGCAATAATCAAATTAACAGGAATTGCTGACAAAAGCAAATTATGTATTAATATAAATGAACAATAATAAAGTCAACAGGAAGTGTTGACGAGAGTAAATTGTGTATACTACAATGAATAAGTCAACAAAGTGCTGACATCGGAAGATAAGTTAATTATATTAAAAAGACGACAATGCAGAAAATCTACTATTTTCAGTGAGGTCATTGCCTCAGTGTTGTTTTGGTTTGGTGCCGGGTATTGCTTGTTGTGCCAGAACTGACCTGCACTAACATCCTGCCCCCATTGAACTATGTAAGTTCAATTTGCTCAATAACCGGTTGTTCTAAGTTGGGTGCGATCTGAATCGTCCTTGGAGCTGCAACAGGGTATTTTGTCAGTCTATTACAACTGCATAATCCAAATTTCCAAAGAAGGAGTATTATTAAAGCGATGATCATGAGTAGTCCTGATGAGCTTATAATCGTGTGAGGTACGGTATGTCGGTGAATAATGTTTGGCAGCTCCATGTGACTAGAATCCAACTGTGCCTCTAGTCTTTCCAATTTCTTGTCCTGATTATCAAATCGAATTGGATCTTGTTGTGCTGCGTCTATATGCTCGTAAAGTGTAGTGTTTTTTATCATGCTGAGTCTTGTAATTGAAGAGTGGATAGTTTGGGTGTGATTACTCTGGGCTCGGAGGGTTATAAGGTCACCCTTAGCTATGCAACTAGGTTGTAGTTTCAGAATGCCAGATCCTTCAAGTGCCAATAGTGTTGTCTTGTCATTGCACACTATATTCAAGGACGTTGTGGATGTTACAGCGAAGATCCATTCATTAGTATGTAGGTATTTCGTCCATATTGGGTTATTGCGTATTACATTCATTTGACATAATGAAACGTTGCTGATCTTATTTAAAATGTGTATTTCGCATTGGCTCATTGTTGCTCCTCGGTGGTAAATCGGATGCATTTGAGTACACAGATGCCTTGTTTTTTCTATGACAATGCAAGTCGATAATTCTGGTTCCGTCAGCGGATAGTACTGGTCATGGTGACGATTAACTGCTATGAATGTCGATGATGGTTTTATGAGTACAATTGTTTTGTTTAATACGGCTGGAATTGGAATGATTCTATATAATTCGAAATCTTCCGAACTTATCAGTGGAATTCTTATTTGAAATATCACGTGGTTATTTGTGATCCGGCCGGCTGTAACCAGAATTCTGTAAAGCTCTAGAATGTTGTCAGTGCTTGTTGGAAGACGGTATGATGGTGATAGATTGTTTTTTATTAAGATAGCTTGCTGTTTCATTTGGTGGGGAGAAATGAGCAAATGACTTATCCTTCCTTGATGAATGTCTGAAAGAGCGTGAGTTATTGCTGATTGTATGCGTTGAATATTTGTAAGAAGTAATGTTGTAAGCAAAGACCATGAAGAAAAGAGTTGCTGAATTTTGAATTGGTATGATGCTTCTGTGTTATTGTTAATTCGATTGATCACTTCTTTCATTTGTTTCTGAAGTGATGCATGCTGTTGATCTAAAGTTTCTTGGTTTTGTTTAATTATGTTGATGGTGGATTCTATTATTGAAGTATGGTTTTTTGACAGATCTAAAAGGTGATCTTCATTGGCTTGTATCTTGTCGATTGTTCTAGACATCTCTTCTGCATATTGAGAATCTAAAACTCCGAATAAGCTGTTTGCCATGTTTCCAATTAAATTGAATGCCCCTCTTTTGGATCGTTTTATGTTTGTTTTAACAAATGTAAGGCTGTCTTCATATACGTCCTGATATGTGTGGTAGATGAGATCGGTAACTTGGGTACATAACGTCTTCTTTTGTATCCTTTCACAGAGGTGCCGAAGTGTGATGGTGCTATTGCCGACAGCCTCTAATTGCTTCCAGTATGGTCCTAGATCATAGTATATGACTAAATTCCAAGTGTGCGTTACTAGGTTAGATGTTCCCAGATTGTCGAAATATATTCCAGGTTGAGCGTCAAATGTGCTGATATCGACTTCCGTTGCTGTTGTTGTAGACATCATTGTACAAGCGATGAATAAGGTAACTAGTGATGCTCCAAAGGATAGTCCACCTTTCCGTTTTGATGGTGCAGGAGCATTGTCTTCGCGAGGGTTATTGATTCGTGGTGATTCTGCGGGGTCGTGTGCTTCAGTACTAGGACGTTTCAACTTTACATGGGATGTTTCGCTATTAGGTTCTGGTTGTTGTATTGGAAGTGGTGCTAGTCTTTGTATAGCGCGACGAAAAACGCCTGATGCAGTTTGCACATCCGCTACTCTCACTAATCCGTCATGTCCCTTAATGGCATTAATTATTCTGCCTAATGGCCAATTGAGACTTGGCTGGTTATCCTCCTTCAATATGACCATCATTCCTGGTTCTATATTATGACATCTTTCTTTCCACTTATATCTGGACTGTAATTGATTCAAGTATTCAGTTGACCAACGCTGCCAGAATTCATTTTTTACGTGGGTGACGAGTTTCCACCTAGTGAGAAGTGAAGATTTTTCAGGTTTTGCCATTTGGTCAATGGTGCTGGTGATTGGCTCTCCGATGAGGAAGTGACCTGGGGTCAGAGCAGCAAAGTCATTCGGTGATGCTGACATAGGTGTTATTGGTCGAGAATTCAATATAGCTTCGATTTCAACTATGGCAGTTTCGAGTTCCTCGTAAGTCAGTGAGGCTGTGGCTAGTGTGTGTTGCAACAGGTGTTTGGCAGACTTGACTGCCGCTTCCCACAGCCCTCCGAAGTGTGGTGATCGTGGAGGTATAAATTTGAAGTCACACCCCCTTTTTGTACAGGAAGCTATGATCTTTCCTTGATCCGTAGTTGAGTCAATGAATTGACTTAATTCTGTCAATCTATTTTTGGCTCCCACAAAGTTGGTAGCGTTGTCACAGTAGATGGTACTACAATGGCCTCGTCTTGCCATGAATCTTTTAAGTGCACCAATAAACCCTTCTGAAGTTAGGTCGGTAACGAGTTCCAAGTGACATGCCTTTGTTGCAAAGCAGCAGAACACTGCAATGTAAGATTTTTGGGGATGTTTTCCTCTGAGTTTGTAGTGGGTGTAGACTGGACCGCAAAAGTCAATTCCCGTGTTCAAAAATGGGCGAGCAGGTTGCACCCTATCAGCCGGAAGGTTTCCCATCATTTGTGATAAAAGTTTTGGTCTTGATCTTGCGCAGAAGACACAGCTGTGAACAATGGAGCGAGCGAGCGTTTTGCCTTTGATTGGCCAGTACCCTTGTCTGGCAATTGCTAATATGGTCTGCGGGCCAGCATGTTTGTTATCCCGATGAATTTCCATCAGTAAAAGCTTCGTGAATGGGTGGGAGTACGGCATTAGAATGGGATGTTTTGCATCATATTGTAGCGCAGATGATTCTATACGTCCGCCAACTCGAATGATTCCCTCTTGATCGAGGAATGGTGCGAGAGTTGCTAATACACTATTCTTAGACACCTCGTTGTGCCTTTGGATATGAATTATATCGTCTTGGAATCCAGATTTCTGTATAAGTTTGATCATTGTTTTTCGAGCTTGGTCGAGTTCAAGGCTATCGAGAAAAATGCTATGCTTGATTGTCCCACTGGCATTGCACTGTTTTTTCGTAGATTGTTTGAACCGAAGCATGTATGATATAATACGTACTGTTCTTTGAAAGGAGTTTTTGTGATTGATTGTATTTAAAATGCAGTCTTCCAAAACATGATTATTCTCAACAGTTGCTGATAGCGATATGTCCTTCTTTTGTCGGTCTGCGGCCTTCTCAAATTTAGGTGGCCATATACTTTCGGCACCATGCAAAAATCGTGGTCCATAAAACCATAGAAGATTTCAGTGTAGTATCCAGTGTAGTACTATTTCAGAATCCGTCCATAGAAATATATCTTTATATTGAATTTTCAGGTCAGTTTGGAGGCGTGACATCAACTGGGCCGCAAGTTTGGCTGCACATAACTCTAATCTAGGGATTGTTGTTTGAGATGACAGCTTGGTTTTTTTTGATGGAGCTACTCTCGACTTGGCGCAGAGTAGATGGACTATAATCTGATTTTGATTAGTAACGGCTCTGACGTATACGGCTGCTCCATATGCCTTTTCTGAGGCATCAGCGAATATGTGGTATTGTACGCTTTTTGGGACTTGATTAGAAAAGACATGTCTTGGTATTTTGATGTCATGTAGTGCCTTTAGGTCTTCTCGGTATTTTAGCCATGTTGTTTGCATATCTTGAGGTATTGCGGCATCCCAGTCAAGCTTTAGTTCCCATAGTTGTTGCAGGAATAATTTGGCGGTTACTACAACAGGAGCCATAATTCCCAGTGGATCGAGCAGGTGGGCAATATCTGAGTATGCGCTTCTTTTTGTTACCCTTGATCGATCAGTCCAAGAAGTTTTTATACAGAATGTATCTGTTTTTGGGAGCCAGGTCATTCCAACGGTCTTTATGTGTTCCTCGATATCGTTGCTGAAGTCCAGTTTTGTTTCTCTGTCACTCGGGGGTATGGTTCTGATGAGTGATTCATGATTAGCACACCATTTTCTGAGATTAAATCCTGCAGATGTCAAAAGTGCTTGTAGTTCTGATTGCATTGTTTGGGCTGTAGTTAAACTATCTGACCCTGTCATAACGTCATCAACGTAGAAGTCTCTTGATAGAACCTTTGATCCTAAAGGATATTGTTGCTGATTTTCTTCGGCCAGTGTTTGAAGACATTTGGTTGCAAGATATGGTGCTGACCTTGTTCCATATGTTACTGTTTTGAGCCTATAGCATTTTAGTGGTTCACTGGAGCTATCTCTCCACCAGATGAGTTGGTAATTTCTGTCGTTTTCGTGTACGAGTATTTGCCGATACATTTTTTCGATGTCGGCGGTGAAGACAAACCTAGGCAAACGGAATCGAACTAAACTAGAGAAAACATCGTCTTGAATGGTTGGACCGGTTGCTAATATGTCGTTTAATGACAGGTTGGTAGTCGTCTTTGCAGATCCATCGAAGACAACCCTAAGTTTAGTAGTGCTACTATCATCCTTCGTGACACAATGATGTGGTAGAAAATAGTATGGATTTTTCAATTGTTTATAATTCACCTCCTCCATATGTCCAAGTCGTCGGTACTCCTGCATAAACTCCACGTATTGCTTCTTCAGATCTTGTGATTTAGCAAGTCTTCGTTCAAGTGAGATAAATCGTTGAAAGGCTATATCCTTTGATTCTCCCAAATTACTTGGTTGATCCACAAATGGCTGGCTTACTACATACCTTCCCTCAGAATCTCTGAATGTAGTTTGGCTGAAGTGATTCTCGCAACGTCTTTCCGCAGCAGTCATGTCCTTGTTTTGCGGTTCTGGTTCTTCTAGCTTCCAAAATTTTTCGATTTGCTGATCCAACGACTCATCAGCGCTGCAGATTCCACACACAGCGTTAGCAGTTTTTGCATTTTTGACCTTCCCGGCAACTGTCCAGCCGAGAACTGTATTTTGTAGGATGGGTAATGAATCTCCCATCTTGATTTGACCGACTGATAATAAGGAGTGGAATATTTCAGCTCCAATCAAAACATCTATTGGACTGGGAATGTTGAATTCGGGGTCAGCCAATGGAATGTTGCCTGGTATATTCCATGTGGATGTGTTAAAAAGCTTGCCAGGTTGATCAGACGTTATTTTTGGTATAACGTGAGCCTCGATGTTTGAAAAGAAGTTGGTGATCCGTGATCCTAACCTGATGTTCACCCTTTGCTTGGCCTGCTGAGTTCGCCGACCAATGCCTTCAATGGTTGTTATTAGAGGAGTGGTATTGAGACCGAGTTTTTTCACCGTTCTTTCAGTAATGAAATTGAGTTGAGAACCTGAGTCCAGTATGGCCTTGCACTCAATGGACTGTCCCAGTTGATTTGTTATTCTCACAATGGCAGACGACAAGAATACATAACCTTGATTTTTGGATGTATCTTGCGTAGTGAGGGATGTTGATGAATTGTTGGGTGACGGAGATGGTATTACTGCGTTTTCCTGTACTGCCGTCACATTATTTGTTCTTGGAGAAGACTGTAAGTGCAATAGTGTGTTATGTTTTTTTGAACAGGTTTTGCATCCTCCGGCCGAGCATTTGGAGGAAGAGTGCCCAGTTTTCAAACAATTTATGCATGTTTTTGATCCCTTGACTAAATTGAATCTTTGGGATGGTGACAGTTGTAGAAATCTTGGGCAATAGAACAGCTGATGACTGTCCTTGCAGCATAGGCACTGATTAGTTGCATGTGCTATGGTAGTAAGTGATTTATGATGATTTGTTGATCGGCGATTGTTGCCTTCTGAGGATCCTATAGTTTTGCCCACTGCTTCTTGTGATTGAAATCTAATTTCGATGTATTTAAGAAGACTATCTAAGGTTTGGAGACATCTTGGGTCCTTGAGAGATTGTTCCCATGTAGCATGCGTGGTTTTATCTAGTTTTTTGATGATCATATGAACAAGCAAGGGATCCCAGCTGGTGACATCGATTCCAAGATTATTTAGCCCCTGTATGCACTCAGTGGTTGTGTCATGAAGATTTTTCAACGCCACTGCTGTATCAACCGTACATTGAGGCTGAGATATTAGTTTCTCCAAGAAGGATCCAACCAGTAATCTCTTATTCTCATAGCGCTTCTTTAATAGGTTCCATGATGACTCATAGTTGTTGTCACTTATGGCTAAATGACTGATTAGTCTAAGTGCTTCGCCGGACAAGTTAGTCTTTAAATACCACATCTTTTGTGCAGATCCGATATTCTGAGAGTGAATCATCTGGTCGAAGAGGTCATGGAATTGCCTCCAGTTCGAATATGTCCCATCGAACTTAGGTAGCGTAATTTTCGGTAGCTGAATACCAGCCATTGTGTTTGTTGTAGGAGTGGGATCAGAGAATGAGTGAATAACCTCTTGTAGTTTAGCCAATCCCCTCTGTGCAGCGTCTTCAATATTAATGAACTGAGTCATATTGTAATTTATTTGACTGAGGTCGTCATGGTTCTCAGATATTTCGTGGTGTAAGCTGTCTACCTCACGCCAATGTCTTTCCAATGTGGAAAGCTGTACCTGGTAGTACTGTTTGGATTGTCTATCCGTTATTGATGCATCCAGATTTGACGTTATTCTCTGGATTGTAGTTATCAATGCCTGCTGTCTCCGTAGTTGCCTTTGGAGGCTTGTTACTTCGGAGTTTATATTGTTTTCGATTGATTGTTGCACTTGACTCCTCGCAGTAGGCTCAGGCCTTGTTTGGCTTGTGGTACCAGATGTCTGATCTGGTGATTCCTCGTCCTCACTCACTGGCGATGATAGGAGAAGCGTTTTCAATTCTGTATACTTGGTTTTAGTATTACCAAGCATATCTCCCTGTATGTAGGGAGTATCGAGCTTAACATTGCCCTTGAGACGTTCATGGTTTTCGGAAAATTCCTGCCATATCGTTTCCAGTTTTTGTAACCTATCCGATAGGTATTTCCTGGATCTTCTTGAAGGTCCATCCTTCTTTGTGTTGATCAGTAGCTTCGCTAGCTCATCTGCTAGAAGCTTCTGTCGAGCTACTAGATGGAATGTCTCTAGTTCGTCCATTACGTTGCGAACAGTGTTTTTGGCCCTGTCGACGCCTTGTGAACTGTACTAAGATTGTATTATCCTTGTCAGTGTATAGCCCTGACAACGCTTTTATTGAATTGTTTGTGATTGCCCCTTACCACTGGTGGGGGGAAGCGATCACGTCGGGGTCACCAATGAATGCTACAGTGCTTTTACTGTATTTGGTTGATATTTCACGGTTCTTGTACCGTGAAGTATCTTGATATTGCTAGTGCATTAACTAGAACATCAGTAATGGTAGTCCAAGCAGACTCACTTGGAAAAATAAAAGTCTTTGAATGGCGGTTTAACAAGTGAAGTATTAATTTTATTGACGTGCAATTTATACCTAAAATTAGCTTAGCCTAGCAATAATCAAATTAACAGGAATTGCTGACAAAAGCAAATTATGTATTAATATAAATGAACAATAATAAAGTCAACAGGAAGTGTTGACGAGAGTAAATTGTGTATACTACAATGAATAAGTCAACAAAGTGCTGACATCGGAAGATAAGTTAATTATATTAAAAAGACGACAATGCAGAAAATCTACTATTTTCAGTGAGGTCATTGCCTCAGTGTTGTTTTGGTTTGGTGCCGGGTATTGCTTGTTGTGCCAGAACTGACCTGCACTAACAGGTACATTTTATAAGAGAAAAATTCGGATATCTTCCATTTGTACACCAAAAATCGGTAAATATTCTGTTTTAATGCAAACAGATTCTGAATGATGTAAAATTGTAAACGGTTGAGAAACGAAGAGAAGTGCCAGCACTTCCGCAACCGCACACCGTTCATTTTTGGGTGCACAAGTAGCTGAAGAAAATCTTTGGATTTTTGTCAATACATATGCGATATGCCACTTTACTTTATGCCTTCCGCACACGGTCGTATTTCGGTGCAAACTCTTTCACTAATATTCTTTTTTAAACACATTTGAGTGTTTTTTTTTGTATAGGCATAGACATTCGCAGTTTTCTATTAATTGAACGAGTTTTATAATAGGTGTGTTTTTTTGCTATTCTATATAGGCTTACGAAAATAATTTCATACAAATTCAATTCTATATAGCAGTGGTTCCCAATCTTTTTCATACTGTGACTCCCTAGAGAGATTGAAATATTTTTGCGACGCCTTTCAAAAAGCACAGATCTATGTAAATAGAAACTGATCTTACTGAAGATTCACTATAGGGTTTTTCAATAAGGACGGGTCGACGTTGAAATATCGTTGTCCCATATTTCTGGCAATTTTGCGTGTTCATATACATTTACATTTTTTGCTATGGGTGGGAAGGTCTATCTCGCTCCGTTTAGGAGGGAGGGGTAATTTAAAGAAAATAAAACTTAAAATGAAAAAAAATATTAAAATACTCCTCTACAAAAAACCTTTATCAATTTTTGGCGCCTAAGTTATCGTACTCGTGCCGTTCATTAACTTTGAGTCCCTGGATTAGTTGGATCTTGTACGAGAGTAAGCCTAAGCCCCGATGCAAAATTCGCCAAGTTGGAATCCGCGAAAGGACGATTTCTTATGCACTGCGAGGAATTGTCTGCCTCGGGTTCTCCTGTACACTCTGATGGAGCGCGGCAATGCTCCCGACGAATCTGGCTGGCAACGACCCGTACCAATTGAGTTGCAGTCAAATATACGAGTGCCAGGGCCAGCCACGAAGCAAGTCTGATTAGAAATGCGGGAAACACAAACGCGCTTATTCTTCGACTGCATGACTGCTTCGACCTTGCTCTTGGTACTCATAAAGAGAAACGTAATGTTTTTCCTTTGTTCGGTGTCTTACAGCAGTGAAAAAAATAAAACTTGCGACGCCCCAGAGCCAGAGGACACACACTTAGGGAACCCCTTCTATATAGATTTCGTTAGCCCGCATACTATCAATGATATCAACTATCATTGCTTTAAATATTATCGAAAAGTGCTATCGATTCTTTCATAAATGACATCCGACATCACAAAACTTATTAAAAAAAATAATAAATCAAAGCATTTTAACAAAAATATGCCAGAAATTACCAAATATAGCTACATATATTTTTCTCTGCATTTTCCATGTTTAAACCCCAGTATCCTGCTCGCGCTAAATTTTGCACTTTTCTCCACAGCACAGATAAATGCTCGCTAAATTCGTTGTACAGGATTATGTAGATAGGACACACACCCATATTTTATTGCCACAACCGGATACGGGATACTGCTTTGCTAAACTGGCTCGCTAAATTTTATCTCTGTAGACATTTTTGTGTGGGAAATAAAATTTAGCGCGTGCAAGATACCGGGCTTTAAATTGTATATTTTAATTTTTCTATTTGCAAGAGTGTAAACATTTTATGGTGAGTTTTTCTTTTTGTTTAAAATATAATCTTTAAGGCACAACTTCATTTGAAACCTTATAAGGTACGTTTATTGTTTCTTCAGTCAATAGTAAAATATTTTGTAATTTATGAATTTGCTTCTGTTTGCTTCTTTTAGGTCATTTTTGTTAATTTTTTTTTATAGAAGAGCCAAAGTTAATTTATTTTATTTAAAAAATACAAAGCTTATAGTAGCAATTAGAAATACTGTCGCTCAAAAGTGCTCAAAGCCTAGTTCAAAACTGCCCAGCATCGGGAAACCTTTGAACATAAGGACCTACTTCGTTTTTAAATAAAAATAAATTATACCCCTTTAATAAATCGACGTAGTTATTTGTCCAAACCAAAGTTTAGTTATTTGCATTTCTCAAAGTGGGAATACTTTACAGTACAGGCCAATAATTTAAACACATAGGATTTTTTGAGACCTCAAAGCAAAAAGTTGTTCAAGGTGCCCCAGTCTCCCCGAAAAAAAGAAAACACACATCAACAATCAAAATATGGACAAGAAAGATTGCAATTTGCAACTGAAAATTTGCACTTAGGAAGAGACACTGGAACCAGGCTGGGACTGCTGAAATGCTACAGTGTACGTATGGAGTTTTTGCACTGCCACTGATCAGCTGCTGGAATTTGAATCATGCGATAAAAGTGCAAGCACATTACGTCCTGCAAATCGCTGTTATGGCTGGAATTTGTGTTGCTGCAGAGCTTGCCAACAATAAATAAACCATCTGAAACTAAATGTATTTCTTCTCATTTGTGAACTATTTTAATATGCCTATTACAGTCGAGAACGGATAAGTGCACAACGACCGGACCTCAACTTTGTGTGCACTTATACGGTCTTTGCACTTATCCGTAAGTGCACATTTTTGCACTTACCCGTAAATGCACAATTTTTGCACTTATAAGGTGCATAATTTCAAGCTCACATGTCACTACATATTTAATGTGGTTTTCCATTGGAACAAAAAGAACACTTTTTTATCTAGATCACTTTTTATGTTCCATTGGGAAAAAAATCAATATTTGTTTTGTTCCGAATCACTTTCTGCAGATCTCTATATTTTTCGAGATTTACACATACATACTCTCACTAATACCAATATAACCTGCACAGCTGTTTTATACGTCATTCAGAGTGTGTTTTCAAAACACAATTACTAAACACCTCTTGAAAAGCAATTATTCAGAACGAAAAGGTAAATAATGGACATGGTCTTAATTTGGGAGCAATTGCTGTCATCTTCGTCGGTATGATTATCCATATGAAGTTCGTATGCTTCCATCGACAAACGAAAACAATTTGCACAGCTGATGTACTGTCAAATAACTCATCTGAAATAAAAATCTGATGTGTCCAATGGAAAATAATGTCGTTTTCCATTGGGCAAAAAGAAGCGTCCGGGAGCGTCCGGAATCAAGAAAATCACTTCTGAAACCGTTCCACCGGCGCAAAAAATACTCTTCTGTTGATTCTGAGGAGAGAATTTCGCTTCTCGATTTGAAGTCAGGGGTGGGATTCTGTAAAAATCGAAACGAAAACCGCTTTCGTTTTCACTAAACCTGTCTCTATCATATCTGTGGCAATAGACAGAGACTGCTATAGTCGAAACGAAAGCGTTTGATCATTTTCGTCTTACATAATCTGGCCCCAGAATCCACTCGAGAAGCACTTACACAAATGCATTTTATGTATTTTATACAAGCCAGTTGGCATGGCTGCCATGCAGTAATTTTTGACGTTTCACCAATACGTGAGTGTAGTCGAGCAGAAGCAGTTTTCTTGTTCCATTGGATATCATAATGAATGAATCCTAGAGTGAAACCAATGGAAAACGACATAAGTCTCATAACAGGCCTTCAAGATTTACACAACAAAAGTGATCTGATCGCATAATTCAAATAGTTTTTCAGCGATTACCTTTCATTGATTATGACAAAGCATTTAGTAAAATCTGAAAAGCCCAATGGAAAACGACATATGTGCAATGACAGAAATTAGTTTGAAATACTTACTTCTGTTAGCTACATCGTTTTCCATTGGGCAAAAGTAAGCGTCCCGGATCGCCCAGAATCAAAATATCTTTTCTGAACCCGTTCCATTGACACAAAGAATACTCTTCGGATGATCCCCTTCTCGATTTCATGTCAGAATTCACTCAAGTAGCACTTACACTTGCAATTTATGCACCGCAGTTATAGATGAAATTTTGCCATTTCACCAATACATGAGTGGGTTCGACCAGAAACAGTTTTCTTGAATGAGTGAATTACCGAGTGAATCCAGTGGAAAACGACATTAATGTCAGTCGGACTGGAAGAGCGATATGCCATTGATGCATTATGTTCATAGATATATGATAACGATAAGTGTTGTCACCTGCAATTTGCAGATTGTAGGTATGTAAAAATGTAAAAAAAAATATATTTTACATTTGCACTTATCCGTTTTAAAAACAGTATAAAACTTCAGTCCGTGGTTCGAAAAATTGTGCACTTATAAGAAATTTGCACTTATCCGTTTTGCACTTATACGAACAAATTTGTATAGAAATCGAGCGAAATGTCTTGGGGTATTGAAACTCGTTCCACTTAGGCGATTTTTCCACTTATCCGTTTTCCACTTAGCCGTTCTCGACTGTATATAGCTATTTGTGGGCGCAGTAGCGCAGTGGTTAGTTTGCTGGACTACTGTGCGAAGGATCCTAGGTTCGATCCCCGGAAAAACACAAATTACATCTTAAGGGTTTTTCTACTGCGCCACCTCTCGCGAACGTTTGACAAACATCCGAGAGTATGACTGTCCTGGAAAAGCTTCTCAATTCAGCCGTTCAGAATCGGCATTAAATTGTAGGTCCCTTCCATTCGTCCCTAAAATAGAAACTCACACTAACGAATGGTTGCGAGAAGCTAGGCCTAGGGTGTCTACCGCCTGTTGCGCCACTTATTTATTTTTTTATAGCTATTTGTTCTCGTCATTTATCATTTTACAAACTAATTTACTGCCTGCAAATTTCTTTAGTGAAGATAGAAAAATGGCCAAAAAAAGATTGCAACTCAAAATTTGGAGAGGAAGAGACACTGGGACCAGACTTGTTACCAGACTGGGACTGCTGAAATGCTACAGGGCACGTAAAGAGTTGTCCACTGCCACTGCTTCGTCGCTGGAACTTGAATCATCCTGAATCATGCGAAAAAAGTGCAAACACATCCATTAGGTCCTGCAAATCGCTGTTACGGTGGGAACTTACAGTTGCTGCAGAGCTTGCCAACAATAAATAAACCATCTGAAACTAAATGTATTTCTATTAATTTGTGAACTATTTTATTATGCATTTACAATACATAGCTAACTTGTTCTCTTCATTTATCATTTTACAAACTAATTGACTGCCTGCAATTTTTTTTTGTGAAAACAGAAATAAAAAATAATAAAAAGTTAAATGTCAACTAGCATAGTGCTGCCAAGTCACAGTAAGGCGTTTTTTTTTGTGTTTTACCTACAAAATCCTTACGATTAGATATTTATTTAATAAAGATCCACTTGTGCTGTATTTGAATTGTTTAAACTTAAATCGGTTATTTGTGTTCCATGGATCTCTTATAGGACTGTTTTTATAATGTGAAGTTAATTTGTTGTGTGTAGCGTTCAATAACTCTTTCATTATTTATTAAAATGTATATTATTATAACCGTTCAATTTATCTATACCCACATAAAAATATTATTGAATACTTCAGTTAAAACTTCATTAGCTATCTCCGATCTTATACCATTTAACCTAAACTAAAAAATATTCAATTACACGCGACAAACGTCTTTTGTCGTTTCTCAATCGTTCCAAAATAATTGCACGAGCACTTAAAGTGCTAAGCATTTTTTTACTTCAGTTTGTTCAGTTTGTATTTGCCTTTATAAGGAATAAAATAGTTCACAAAATTAAAGAATTACATTACTCCGATAGACGACAGATAGTCCAACTTGGAGTCTATTACGCGAGAGGTAGGTACTCTACCTCTAGGTCTCTATCCACACTGCCATCAGTCGCCATCCTTGAGTGAGTTTATCTTTTTGAACGTGCGCGCATGCCGCTGGCCGGCGCGCGCAGCGTAAAGCTGCCTCTTGCTTAAAATGTGTTGCTGTGTGTATAGCGAAACGTCCGTCGCGTCGCATAGATTTTTGCTCTGATTGTTTTACGGCAGCAATCAATAACTCAAATTGCAATGTAATTGATCCGGAATGTACCTACTATCAATATCGACTACGGGGCATGGATGCACCATCTTCAGAAACTTTAATTTGGCTGCGACTTGTGATAGACTTGTGGTTGCTCCTCTTAGTTATTCGACTGTGTTATAGGTCTTGTCTTGATGATGGACGGATTGGTACCAATCCAAACAGTAGTCGTGAATACCTTAAAAATTGGATGTACATGATTGAATGCGGCTTGGCGAAGGAGGCGTGGATTGGTATCCAGATTATTCTCTATTGACTAAGTCAGAGTGATTCACAGAGCTAAGATGGGTCAACAAATAAAATTGGAATTAAATTGATATAGACAGTGGAATTCGGGCAGTGAATTATGCACAGGATGTTTCTCATTCTTTTAGTAGATAACTATTCTTAAATTTTGTAAATAAATGTGGCATATGGAAACAAAAGTTGAGGTAGTTATTCCATTCTGATCACTAGCGAGTAAACGTATTTGCCGTGAGAATCAATAAATGCTTGTACCTATACGGTCACGTAATAAGACTGTCAACCGGCGATAATACTATTAAGGGCCGTTTGATGATACGACTCATAACGATATAAGTTCTACTTAAATTCTTATGGGCTAATTTTTGTATGATATAGGACTGTCACATAAGAGGTTATGTGGAACTTAAATTTTTATGAGCCGTATCAACAAACGGCCCTAACTCTCTTTATAGGAATGATGGGGTGGGGGGTCCTCTGGTTTTTGCGTTAACTTATGTCAAAGGTAGCGAAAGCAACAACGGCTGTTTTACCGATAAAATAGAGATTAGTTTAACTATTAGCGAAACGACTGTTTCACAACAGTGGCGCCTTTTCCAATCTTGCTGGCTATGAAACGGATGGATTGTCCTTGATGTGCCCGGTAAGCTCGAATTTGGCCTATTTCCTCCTTGGTTAATGTCTTTCCTTTACCCTTAGTTATTACTTAAACTAAGCTCCCTAATACTCAAAGTATCCTTTTATTTGATTTAAAACATGGTAACAGGTAGATTAAGCCAGTAGTGTTCGTAATCAAGTGAGACAAAATTAACAGGTAAATTTTATGACCTTTTTGGGAAAAGCGACATAAAAGTTGCATTTATCAACTTAATTCCATTTTTTTCTACAATATAGGTAAACAAAATATATCCTTCATTCCTTGTGCATTTGGTTTTTCCCGGATTAGCGAAGGATTTGAAAAATATCGTAAAATTAAAACAAAAGAAAATCCTGTTCGTAATCAAGTGAGACGGTGTGTATATTTTTCCTGATACATATAACAAAGTGCATGTACAATCAACTGCAATGATAAATCTCATAATACATATATTATGTTGATTTGATGATGATAATGAAGATGAGCAAGTGATTCTGCTGCAACAATGTTTAATGACGATATCGGCGGCATATTTTGCAGATGTATGGTGTAGAATGTAGAGAGGAGAAATTATTTTATTTTAATGTAGGCAGGTAATTATATGAATTATTAGCTTTTGATGTGAAAGATCAGGCGGTATAAATCTGTAGGTGTTTTTCATCGAAGTTACGTTAAACTAATTCTTTACACTAATACACCAAAAATTGTCTTATGTGCATATTTAGGTAGGTAGGTATTACCTATATGAAAAATTGGTGTTCCAGAATCGAATTTTTAAAAAAATTAAGAGGTCGTCATTTGCATAAATCGATTTTTCAATAAAAATGCCATTAACAATAATCAGGAAAAAAACAGCTACAGATAGTTACATATCAGTAACAAAACAAACAAATTATTCAAAGTCGGTATGTAGATATGTAGTGTAGTATAAGTTTATAGATACCCACTTATTTAAAAGATCTGCTATAAAAAATAATTGAATACATCTACGTTATCATGTATTTAATTAATAAAATTGGTATACCTATAGTTATTATTAATAAAAAAAAGGAATTTTGTAAATTATTAAGAATTAAGAAAATTATCAAACTTAAAATTTTATTTAAAAAATTATTAGCTTTTAACTAACTAAGCATGTAAGTAGATTTATATGGAAGTGTTTTTGCTTAAATATTCATTTATTGACTTAGAAAATATCTTTTTCATTAGACTTGAAGTCCATTTGAAGCAAAAGTTAATACAATTTTAAATTAATTAAATTAGCTAAACAAATATAAATTACTACATTAAACAATTAATGCTAACCAAAATAGTGAACATTTTCATTTGAAACCATTTTTAAACAGAGAAAAAACAAAAATAAATAAATAAATAAAATAAAAAATAACACATTAAAATTAAATTATTATGAGCTGTTGACTAGATGTCTGAATAAAACGCTTTCGAAATGTTTGGTACCGCGATATGTCTTCGTATGTCTAGGGGTCACTATTCACATACAAAAAATTGTCTTTCTGAATTTGGTCAGGTTGGGTTCTAAAAGTATACCTATTAATGATCATGACGAATTAGCAAAACTTTTGTTTTCAGAAAGATACGAGATATTTCAGAAAGATGCCTTATCTGTTAAAATGTTGTTTAGCGTCTTAAGTCCGCAATATTTTGCCATCCTTTGATGGAATTTGTTACTTTATGGCTTGATAGAAAGAAGACGAATCATATTTTAAGTGTATAATATATTTATTTCGAAATGTCACCAGAAAGCCCTAAAATATTAGAAATTTGAGTGATTTTTTTTCGCTTGGAAGAATTAATATTTGAGGGCTTTCTGGTGACATTTCGAAATAAATATAGTATCCCAAAATATGATTCGTCTTCTTTCTATCAAGCCATAAAATAGAGATGAGCTAAGTTGCTATTTTGTATTCGCAGTTATAACTGTGAATGCGATTTCTTATTCACAGTGAATGTAAACTGCTAATGTAAACTGCTAATGCGATTTCGATATGGAGTCATTATTATAGGCTTTGTGCAGAAGAGTAAGTACCTACCATGCATTTTATGTCATAGTACATAGCAGCTATTGGCGTTCTATAAATGGTATGTCTACTTTTCAATTTATATGACGGAATCAGAAAGGATACTAATTTCGTTTAATTCGTTGTAATGGTTCTGTACGAAAATTTCACACGGCACAAATAACATTTTGCGAATATTTCGTCTATTACACATATCTACACATCTAGAAAAAATGTGTAAAAACTAATGTTTTTAATTTTTTATAGAAGTGTATTGTGTAATTCGGGAAAATTAAGTTGTGACGTGAGTTGTGATTTTGAATGCGATGTGAATCAGAGAAAGAAGCGAGACAATAGCAATTTATTTATGTAGCTATATTGTGTATAAGTGACTAAATAAACTTACCTAAATACTTACTGGGCTGAAGTTGTTGAGGTATACCAGAGAAACATCGTGAATAATGTAGATATGTATGTGTATTCATGTTTATATTTTCCAAATACTTTTTATACAAATGTACATATCCGACGTAGAATACAGACATAGATGATAATCTTTTACAAGTAATTCAACATTGAACATCAGAATAATAAAACAAAATAGGATGAAAATGTGAATAAACAAAAGAACAAAAGCAACAAAAAAGGCTTCGAATAAATAATAAAAAAAAAAAACATAATCTTCTACAATCAATTCCACAAATTTTTTGAAAACAAAATATAAAGAAAATATGAAGGAATATTGAATAAATTAAATAACATAATAAATAAAAATAAAATTCATTTAAAAGCAGTTCAACGCATTTTTTTTTTAAAACAGAACAATATAACATTAGGATGAAAATGTGAATAAACAAAAGAACAAAAGCAACAAAAAATGCTTCGAATAAATAACAAAAATATAATCTTTTATAACTTATTAAGTAGATACATATTATTCAATCTTCTGAATTTGAATTTGTATTTAAAAGAAGCAGCATTTGCAATTTGTCGCTGGCAAGCCGGGTTCGTCTCTCGGTAAGGATTTGGCCAGCCTTTGAAAAAAGCCTCTCACAAGGAACTGAAGTGGCGATTGCACTAAGTCTCTCCTGTGCTACTTGTGACAGCTGGGGAAACATATATTTATTTTGCATCCACCACTGAAGTGGATCCTCTTTCCTAGGATGTCTGTCACAGTCCAGGTATCTCTGAACCTCCTGTATGGCCTTACTTGTGGATGTACCGTTTGGCTTATATTGGGCGGCTTCCTTGTCGAACTCGGCCCAAACATCATCATCACTATCCGGATCGATGTAGGCTACATTTGCATTTGATGTTGATGGCATTGTATCATTATCGGGAGTGGCGGGTGTTGGATTTTGTTGACCTGCAAACTTTTCTGACACCAGTGATAAGACATTTTTTTTTGCACTGTCTGCATTTTTCTTATCTTTGAAGGGAATTTGCTTAAAGCGTGGATCCAAAAATGTTGCTACTGACAGAGTGTTGCTATTCTCTAGCCTGTCAAATCGATCTGCCATGGACTTACTCAGTTTCTTCAGGGGTCTCATCGCGTAACTTTTCGGACGATCATCGTCTCGACGATTGAACAAAACGACGTCGTTTTAAGTTAGCTTCATGTAACAACACAATCGCGTCGTTCAATCGAATCGTCCATCGTTTTCGTTTTGAACAGTTTGAGCAGGGCTGTAAGCAAACTGTGACAACTGGAAACCAATAAAAAGGGTATATAATTTGTGTGTGTTGTTGTCTTTTATGTGGAAATGTATGTATAGGTAAAAAGGTAAACATTTTTCGTTGCAGCAAACATTTTATTGATAGGGGTTGTAAAATAAGAGAAAATTGGTGAATGCATTTTTCAAAAACCATTTAATGAATGCAATTCTATGATTGTGTACTCCAACAAGGGTGTGATGTGAACTTTCTAGTGTACCAATTTTGATTAACTAAAATGAAGAAAATGGATATTTTTTCTATATTTTTACATTTCACCACACTAATGCAAAATGGAGTGTACTATTTGTCGAAATTATGAAAAATTTGATTGAAGTAATATTCTTTAACATTTGTTTTGCTTTTAAAAACCCTAAATGGAAACAAAATATAGTAAAAACGATGAAGCGATTGCCAAAGAGCCATCGTTCAATCGAATCGTTTCGACGACGCTACTTGACAGTTAAATTGTTTACGTGAAGCAACAAGAAACGATGATCGTTCAATCGTTTCGACGATCATCGTTTTTTGGTTGTTACACGAAGTAGCAGCATCGTCGAGACGACGTCGTTGGATCGTTTTAGCCTTACGCGATGAGACCCCAGGACATTTTGTACAGTTTCCTGTAATGGTTGCTTTTCAAAGCCTTTAAAAACTGAGATCAACCCATTGGCTAAAGGAATTACCAACGAAGCTGTGAGATATCGCTCTCCCGATATTGTTTTTGTAACTTTTTCTAATGGTTTTAATATAGTACAGAGCTGTCGGATCACATCCCATTCGCACACTGATAAATAACTGGTTGCATCCATATTTACCAGGGCCATGGTTGTTTTAATTGCCTCCTCCAGCAAAACAAATCGCTCCAACATATAAAAAGTTGAGTTCCACCGTGTTGCTACATCCTGCAATAACCTTAATGGATTGCCACAACCTTGGTTTTGCTGGTAAGCAAGAAGTTTCGCTGTAGCGATATGGCTCCTTTTGAAGTGACCGACAATATATTTTATTTTGCCTATTATTTTGGAAACCTCTTGTTCCTTTAGACCGTCTTTAGCGACAAGATTTAAGGTATGGGCAAAGCATCCAAAATGTTTCCAGCCGAGTTCACTCTGTACAGCCGCTTTTATATTGGCTGCATTGTCAGACACTACCATTAAGAGCCGGTTCTTAACGTCCCATTCAGTAAGAACCCTGTTCAGCTGATTTGCCAGATTTTTTGCCGTGTGATGAACTGGCAGGCTTGCACATTCTAAAAGAAGTGAAATCAGCTGAAATTGGTCATTCAAAAAATGCACGGTGACAGCCATGTAGCTTTCCATGTTGGAAGAAGTCCAGCAATCCGTAGTCGCACACACTTTTTTTGCTAATTTCAAAGCATCTCGTGTCTCGTAAACACACTTTTCATATTTTGCTGGTATTAAAGTCCTCGAAATCATATGCCTACTTGGCAATTCATATGACGGGTTTAGAGATCTAATAAATTTGCGAAATGGACGTTCTTCGACAATGGTAAAGGGCTGGTAGCTGTCGGTAAAAAGTCCCAGTAGGTCATCGTCAATAGTTTGCTTTATTTTTGGGGTTACACGCCTGGGGATGTATGCAAGCATATGCGTTTGACGAGGACCTGTTATTCGAATTGGTGTGGGTGGAGGTGGAGGCGCAGGTGATACACATGAAGAAGTCGAACCTATTTCACGCAAATTATTCGACTGCGCAGATGTACCAGAAGAACTTACACTTGATGCGGTTGCAATAGCGGCTGTACTCGCGGTAGTGCTAGTGGTTGCCGGTAGCTGTAGCTGAGCTTCAGCTTCCTATTAAAACAAAAATTATTTGTTTACTAATAAAGCCGATGAAGAATTTATCTGACTATACTACAAAACGCTAAGACTGCCTAATATGAGCACTCGGATCTGGCCATGTTTGTCTGGAATCTAAAAGCCCGTTCACAAAAGGACTACAAAAAACCAAAAATAAAAGACCGAAAAACAAATGATCAGAATTGTATTATGTATATATGGGTGGATCGCTTCACTTTCACAAAAGCCTTTAAATTCCACTATATTTTCGGACATCATCATTAACCCAATTAATTTTTTAAAAATATAGTATTGGTATGTATATCAAAATTCAAACATTGTTTAGCAACATTTTGAAAATGAACAATTCCGGTCTTCTGTTTTCCCGACTTTAATTTTCCGTTCCATTTCTATGAATCCGGGCTAAAGATTTCCGGTATAAAATACCTGAACACCCCATTTCCTTAGTAGGTAGGTACATAAAGTACACGTTTATTATTAAGGGTATTCACTTAAACGCGTAAAAGCCTCATAAACTGCGTAAACTGCAGAAATTGACCACCTCGTAAATGAACTGTCAGATTTTGTATGGAGAATAGTTTACGCAGACTTCATAGATTTCCGCGACGATTTTACAGACATTCGTATGAATTGTTTGTTTGATTCCAGATTTACAGTCGATTTACGCAATAAAATTTCCGAGGGGTGTTCACTTAAAGCACCGCAGAAATTTATACATTTACGAGCTGCATACATTTATCAGATTAAGTGAATACCCTTACCCTTACTTACTAGTTTGTTCATAAAAACACTTACTTCCAAACCTGGATCCGATGAACTTCCTAAAACTGCTCGCATACCTGTCTCCGATGTACCTGCTGAAACTAAGGATACGGTAGGATGTTTTAGCTCAAAGTGCTTTTTTAAGTTCGTAGTACTCGTTCTGTAAGAAAGTTTTGATTTGCAAAAATTGCATTTCGCGAATACATCGTCTACTTCTGTAAAAAAAATTCCAAATATAGCTTATTTTTCTTCGGCTGTTCCTTGGTACTGGTGGCATCTTTTTCACGATTGTTTTTTTTTTTTGTTATAGGGAATTTATTTATTAAATAGTTAAATACACACAGCTAAACTATCAGCACAGTAACACAATGTGCATATATTTGAATTTAAGCTAGGTACTTATTAAATATCCACCAACAACCTTTTTGATATTACTTCGACCGCAAGCAAACGCAAAACAAAACTTAGTAACTTATTGGTATGGTAAATCATATCATTATGTATCACAATGTTGCGAATTCGATCATTTAAAGTTATGATTCTCGATCTCCCTCCCGCAATAGCAACTTAGCAAGTAGCAAGTAGCAACTAGCAACTACAACCTAACTGCTGTTATTATTTACCAATACCAACTAAACACATTTTGAACCAGCTGCAAGTGAAACTGCGATATGCGAATGCGATATGCGAATGCGATATGCGAATGCGAAATGCAACTCTGTTAATTGGTAATGGTTTGTCATAGCCATAGGCATAGTGCCTGATGACAGACTGCCTCATGCTGTCCTCTGTGGCCGCCGGCCGGCCGGCCGCCACATCATAAAAAGTGTCGCAGCCGCAGATACAATGGTACTTTAACTTATCTCGTTTCGTTGGTATATCACATTGTTGCGCTCAGCGCTCCTTCACAATGTAACAATGTTGCGATGTTG
The DNA here is from genome assembly GCA_955612985.1 of Cheilosia scutellata. Lineage (NCBI taxonomy): Eukaryota > Metazoa > Arthropoda > Insecta > Diptera > Syrphidae > Cheilosia > Cheilosia scutellata. The sequence goes on along the minus strand of OY015313.1, from coordinate 75,033,996 downwards.
CGATTGCGAATGCAATAGCCTCCCTCTCTCTTGAAGTAGCAACTTAGCAAATAGCAACTCCTTACGCTTCTACATATTATACTGCTAATAGCATCCAACAAACCAACTTTAACTTTCCTACCAGCTGCGACTGCGACTGTGATTGCTATATGCAAACTGCTATCGCTATGAGTTATGAGACGTTCCCTACAAAAAGGGTAGTTTGCATTTACATGGGGTTGAGTGAGAGAGTGACTTGAAACGGGCGATACACTTCTTCTTCATTCTTCTTTACGTTTTTCGTATCAGCCAAACATACTTTTTCGTTTGTGTGTGTAATGCTGGAATGCATGAAAAAATTAAGTTGCGATTGTGACTTGTGAATGTGAAGTGACTCAGAGATAGAAGCGAAAAAATAGCATTTAGCAGTAGCAGTTTATTTAGAAGTTGATAGCAGGTTGCGAATGCGAATTTTCATTAGCAGTGAAAAATTAGCAGGTTGCTATTTTTTGCTCATCTCTACCATAAAATAACAAATTCCATGAAAGGCTACGATGTCAATGTCCAAGAAATCTTCAATTCAAACGATTATTTTTATTCTCCGAAATTTACATGCCATTCTGAGTCGGACATATGGGTGACAGACGCATGCCAACATATGTCAGCGTCAATAATATGGCGAGTACACGACATGCACCTTTTATGACATATTCTGACGTCATCGTGTACTCATAGCTTAGGTTAGGTTAGGTTAAAAAGGGGTATGAGAGAGATGTCTCATACGGCACTAGGCACCATAAGGGCCCATCGCGATCCCTAGAGGGAACCAATTGCAGTGACCTACAATGGAAAAACACCTAAACACTTGCCCTTGAGAAAACCCCAATTTCCCTGCAAAAACCAAGTAGCCCCTTGTAGTTGGTATTGTCTATCTCCTCTAGATGTTGGAAGAAGTACCTGCCCAGAAATTTCCTTCTACTGCGACATATTGAATCACATTCACATAGTAAGAATATGTGTTATGTCCTCTTCGGCTTGCAGGTCATCGCAGAATCTACAATTGTCCGAGTCTGCCAGCCTGAGCCTTTTGGCATGTTTTCTAAGAAGACAATGCCCTGATAATATGCCGATCAGTGTCCTGAGCTGTTCCCTGCCTAGTTTGAGGATTACCCTAGATACGGTCGTATTGCGGTCAAAGTGCCTTAGATACTGCGTGACCGGTGAGGCCCTCCCACCTCCGGTCGGCTTCCTTTGTTATTTTATTCCTAATATCACTTTTTATGATGCAGGGAGGTGGTTTAATATCCACATCTCCTCCATCTAACATTTCCTCACCTCTTCTCGTAAGCTCATCAGCCTGCTCATTTCCAGCTATACCGCAGTGTCCTGGTACCCAGCACAGTCTCACTCGGTTCTGACTGCATAATGCCTTAAGCATTGTGCGACAGGTCCTGACTAATTCAGAATTGATGTTCGTAGATTCCAGTGCCTTGAGTGCAGCCTGGCTATCGATGTAGATGGCTATATCCCTTCCAGATATAGATCTCATCCGCATTACCTCTGACGCTTTCAGAACAGCCAGAACTTCTAATTGGAAGACACAGCTTGTATCCGGTAGTCGTATAGACACTTTTAGGTCTGGGTCTACGGAGTAGATTCCAGCACCAGTACCTTCCGCTGTTTTCGAGCCATATGTATAGACTGCTATTTCGCAATGTTTAATTACTTTATCCCTTTGCCATTCGTATCTTTCCGGGTATGATACCTCGTACGGAGTGTCGAAGTCGACCAGAGAGTGAATTTCATCGGTTTGCACCTGTACGCCAGGGAGTAGCTCCGCTAGTATTGTACAGTGCCCAAAACTACCCTCTCTAAAATAGCCCAAGGTTGTGAGCCGTAGCGCACTGCTTCCCGCAAGTTGCTTAACATGCAAGTCAAGTGGCGTGAGGTGTAGAAAGGTGTCCAGCGCTGCCGTAGGAGTGCTGCGAAGTACTAGTACACCCGTTATTGCCACGCTAGACGCTCTCTGCACCGACGCTAGTTTGCCGACTGTTGTTTTCTTCTTTGTCGCCTTCCACCACACTAGTGCGACATATGTGAGTATGGGCCTGACCACCACTGTATATAGCCAGTGCACCATAGCAGGTTTTAGGCCCCAAGTCCTGCCTACTATTTTTTTTACAAATGAAAAGAGCGTTATACGCCTTTTTAATTCTTTCCTCTACATTTGCATTCCAGTTCAGTTTAATGTCCAGAATAACCCCAAGATACTTTGCCTTGTCAGACAGAGGCAATTCCACTCCTACCAGTTTTGGGAGGTTAAAGTGTGGTATCTTATGTTTCCTGGTGAAGAGTACCAGTTCCGTTTTGGAGGGGTTGACGTTGAGTCCACAACCCTTTGCCCATAAGTTGACTTTTCTTAAGGCACTATCCATGAATTCACGGTGTTTAAAAACTTTTCCTGAATGATAATAACTAGGTCATCAGCATATGCTGTGGCACTTATACCCCTGGAGGTCAGTTTCTTCAGAATGTCGTCCATAACAAGCACCCAAAGGAGAGGTGAAAGGACTCCCCCCAGTGGTGTACCTCTTGTCACCGCCATTCTAATGGAACTTTGTCCAAGGGAGCAGTTTATCTTCCTACTTGCAAGCATGTTGCAGACCCAGATAACTATACTGTGTTCAATGTTCATATTTAACATGGCACTCTTTATAGCTTTGCCCTCTACGTTATTCAAAGCACCCTCAATATCGAGAAAAGCTGCTAGAGCAAACTCGCCCAAGTGTAAACTTCTTTCTATCTTCCCTACTACGTTATGTAGAGCTGTTTCTACCGATTTTCCCTTCATGTATACATGCTGCGATTCGCTTAAGAATCCATTTTTGCATTTGATCCTGATATGAGCTTCTAATAACCGCTCTAGGGTTTTTAGCATAAAAGATGACAGACTGATTGGTCTGAAATCGTTGGCTGTTGTATGCCCCTGCTTCAGCGTTGCCGCCGACAAAAATAAAGCGTGCCACTTTTTTCAGAGGAGCGTGCCCTTAGCGTGTCCAAAGAAAAAAAAAGTAAAGGTTTTTTTCAAAATCAAAAAAAAAAAAAAAAAATATTTATTTTTGATTTTAGTCTGAGTTAAATAATAATTTATATAATGAAAAAGTAACAAATTTTTAATAAATACTACATTATTTACAAAACATAAATAGCTATATATCGTAAATCTTAAAAGCGTTTAGTACCTCGTCTTTTAAATGGAATTTTGTTTCGATTTCTTCTGAACGTTTTTTATACAAATTTTGACAGTTTGCTTAAGATTAACGATTTTTCATCAGCACTCAAACCTGAAAGCTATTCTAAGAATTCAATTCCCAAAAAAATATCAAATATTGGCTTAGAATTTTGGGTTTCATAGCATAGATATATCATTTTGTGATATCGAATTAACATAAATTCTTCCTTAAAAAATTTAAGTATTATTTTGTGAAAGACATTTATATGTGAAACTAATAAATTTATTTTTTGGGCTTCGCTTTGAAATGAGAGGTTTATATGTCTGTTTGAGTAAGAATGTAATCGAAAAATGTATAATACTTTTTTATCTTTCTTTCATTGAGTAGGTCACAAATAGAATTTTTGTTCTCTGTTCGTTTTCTTTCTTCTGTTGCAGCAATTAAAAAAATGAGTCAAGACCGTTAATTTTTTAACAAACATTTCACAACTGCCCCAAAAGACAGCGTACGACTGGAAATCATTTTGATTTTCTATTACTTTGTTTTGCTTTATTTGAAAATATTCTTGAAAAACTGCCATTTCATTTTGTCGTTTAGGACTATTTTTTAGAAAGCTATTATATATACTTGGCTAGTTCTTGCAATTCTTCTGGCAGTGTCGAACAAGCGTTTGATATTCATATTTGCAACGAATGAGATGTGCACGTTATAGAATAGATTTTGTCATTTCTCTTCTTGTGCAAATGTTGAAAGCCCCCTTACCGCAAGACGAAAGAAAATCAAAATAAATATTCTCTGACAGAGACGGATCTATATTTTTTGATTGCAAAGAAATAAATGCATTCATAATGGGATTTAGAAGAATGGTTGCGTTCATACGTTTTCAATTGAATTGGCTTTGTTAATGAAATGTAATGGTGTGCTTACACTGAGCTTTAATTATTTGAGTAAGGTAAGAGGAATGAAGAAAGCGTGCCATTTTCAATTTTTGCGTGCCACCATGCCACAAATAAATATGCGTGTCCAAAAAGCACGATCGTGCCACTTCGGCAACGCTGCCCTGCTTGCCAGCTTTGGGAATGAAAACCACATTCACTTCCCTCCATGCTGCTGGTATGTACCCTAGATTCAGACTCTGTCTTAGAATCTCCATAATTTTCCGTATTGCCCTCTCAGGTGCTTTTTGCAGCATGATAGCTTAAGGCCGGTTTGTTCATCTTTGGTTAACTCTAATCAAAGGCTATGCCAGCTGATAACCATAGAATCTGTTTGATCAGTCAAATTTTAACCAGAGAATGCATGATTTGGTTAGTTAACCGGAGAAATCGATTTCCAGCCGATTTTTGTCGATTAACAGCATTTAACCAAGGAAATACCAGAATTTTGTTTGTTTAAGCCTCAGTCAAAAACAAAACAACTTTCTTTCAAAAACTATATAAAATAAAAATTAATTTATCATAAATAATAAACGCAAAAGTGTGGCTGTTTGGTATCTGCTATGTCGACGCATTTTGAAATGGCAGACGAATACAATGGACGACAGTGTGAAAAAAATTGCATGCATTGCTGCGGATGTGACAATTTTAACCGTAGGGTAAAGGTGTCAACAGTGGATCAATTTTTACTTTTTGCGCCGTTGAGCTCTCATTTATATAATAGTATAGCTATGACATATGACTTATGGTTTGTTGCGAGGGGAAGTTAAAATGTGTTCTTTTCTCATTTCCAGATTCATTTTAAAATAAATAGAGCCATTATGAGAGCAAGTGATTCACTGTGTACACTGATTCACTGTTGACACATTTACCCTAGCATAAATCTAACAACTGACTGAATTGACAAATAAACTGGAAATCTGGAACGATTTGTTGCAAATCTATGGTTTGGTGACCGAAGTGAAAAATAAGTCAACAAACGCTTTTTGGTTATCAATCATAGATATATAATCTATAGTATGCTAACCGCAGATTTAATCAGCTCTGAACAAACTGGCCCTAAATCTGTGATTGACTTTGTTTTGGTTGGGTGCGTTTCTTTTGGAATGTATTTTTAGTTTACATTTTTAAATGTAGTTTACATTTTCATATCAATAAAAGTTTTTAGCGCATAACCATGTCTAAACCGAAGCGATCAACGAATTTTTCGAAAAGTGATGATGAGCTTGTGAAAATGGTGTTTGAGAAGAAACACATTTTCGAAAATAAATAAACTGACGCCGTTACATATAATCAAACGAATGCAGCTTGGAAAAGAGTTGCACAAAAGTTCAGTGCATCGCCTCATAACAAAGTAAATATTTTTTTCGTTATTTTCATTATTATTATAGTATATATATGTACATGTTTATCCTAGGTTCGAACAGCGAAAGCATTAAAAGAAAAATATGACAATATTCTTCGGATAATCCGAAGAACAAAAGCTGATAACAGGAGAGAATTATTCTTGGCTGGTGGTGGTCCTCCACCAACTCAAGACAAAAATAAAATGTAAATCCTGCTATGGACGAATTGAGCGATGTGATTGGCTTGATTGTTGATGGATTAGCATAGGACCATAGGTGTTTTAATTTTTATTTCGATTTCTTTACATTGTATGTGAAACATACTTTTTCTATTACAAACTTTACCAGCAAACGAGGGCAAATATTTATAATGGCAGCATAATTTCAGGATCTTTCGAGATTAACCGCGGTGTACGACAAGGATGGAACCTCAGCCCTCTTTTGTTTGCCCTCTTGCCCTCGACGACCTAGGTGAATTTCTTCCGTGTGGAGTGGAGTTTGGTTCGGTTAAAATAAAGCTGATAATGTATGCGGATGATATAGTCATTCTCGCAAATTCGCCTCACTCACTGCAGTTAATGATCAATAAATTGTCTGAGTACTGTAAGTTGTGGAGCCTTGAGGTCAACACGTCCAAATCTAAAATTATGGTTTTTAAAAATGGCTCAGGAAAGCTTGCAAAATCTGAAACCTGGAAATATAATGGAATGACCCTCGATACTGTTAAGGAATATATGTATACTTGGGAATGGAATTAACCTTTAATATGCAGGTGGATAAGCGTCCTAATAACAAACGCGACAAAGCAAAATCTGCTATATGCCCCAATTGGAATCGTATTTTCAACGATAACCTAATATCCGTAAAGGCCAAATATAATGTTTTCAATGCTACGGCACAGGCTATTCTATTTTATGGGGTACAAACAAATTTGACGAAGTTGAAAGTTTGCTGCGATTCTATTTAAGAAAAGCATTTCGTCTACCTATAAACACACCATTATTATGAACATGAACGACTCCAGATTACCGAAGCAAATTCTGCAATACGCTTTGCAATATAAATGCCTTTTTGTCAAAGATTGGACTGAGATAGCAGCTGACTGTGGCATAGCTTTAAACTTAACTGCTGCGAATTCCGGACAATGGAAAAAAATCTTGTACGAGATAATATCTAAAAGCAACGGATGAGAACGAAAGGTACGCTTTCATAGAAAATGCAAAGTCATCGTCGGCACGTCAATATTATTCTAAAGTCAATTATAACCTGAATGACCGTAATTACTTCAAGAGCGAGTTCACTAGTTATAGAATTGGGATAATCTTTAAAATTAGAGGTGAACTATTAAACCTTAATTTCAAGCCGCACAAAAATTAGGAAACGAGCAACTGCGCGCTGTGTAATATGCAGGTGAAGGAAGACGTTAAACACTTTTTGGCAATATGTCCGATCTTGAAGGAGGTAAGGAGAACTTTATTTGGAAAAAATCAGTTACAAGAAGAGGAGTTTCTGAATCACTTGAATGGGGCCAATTGGGCACTAATGTCGCAGTACTGCTTAGAAGCTTTAGCTTACAGGGCGAAAATCATCAATCAACGGTTTTAAATTCCTTTTTGTTGTATCTTTTGTTTTAGCTAAACTAAAAGCCCAATTTATGAATTTTCCAAATCAAGCAAATAAGATCTTGCATTTTTTTCTTTCGTTTTAACTAAACTAAAAGTCATTATTTTTATAATATTATTTTATTATGTTTTCTTTTTATCAAAAAATATTATTTATGTATTTTTTTTTAATACATAAATACTTACATTTTAGCTGTCAGCAAAACTTTTCTGGATGGTAAATAGATATCGAATGAAATTTCCGAAATTCGAAGGTATTTATCAACGAAAATAGAGTTGTATGGTACGACATTTCCCATTTTCGAGCAAATGTTTCTAGATCTAGATAAATTAAATTCGTATTTCAATTTCCGATTTTCGGATAACATAGTACATATTTTCCGAATTCTAACGATTTAACTTTAGAATCGAATTACAGGATTAGGTTAGACCCCAGAAGAACAAGTAATCGAATATATCAATGAGTTGAATGTTCCAAAACTATACGGATAATGTAATCTAAAAAAAATCTATTATAATTTTGTTGAAAATATAATAACGTTGGTGTTGTCATTGTATGTATGTCATTCTATGAGTTTAAGTGAGTGCCGAAAAATAATCGGCCAATAATATTGCTCGAATATTGTCACCATCCATTTTGACCAACTTGCTTCTGCCAATTCTGTATCAGATTGTGGTATTTAAAAAAAATCCTTTTTAACTTTTGTTTTCGTACAAAATTTCGAACTCGAGATTTTTGCCATGCCCATTTGTCCAATTTTGACCAATATTCACAGAAGCACTTCAGGGCCAATACCTAAGATTATCTGTAAGTTTGAGCTCAATCGATTTGGTGGTTTTCGAGATATACGATTTTGAATGTTTTTTTAGTATGGGCGGTGCCACGCGCCTTTGTCCGATTTTGAATTTGTGTAGCCTATTGACCGACCACCGTAATTACCGACATTAATAAAAAAAAGTCAACTAAATTGGTTGAAAATTACGGCCGACAGAAGGAAACATACAGTTTTTTCCACTTTGTTTTATATATACTACTAGCTGACCCGGCAAACGCTGTTCTGCCTAGAAATGTTTCTAGATTTAGTTTGATATTTTTTGTTCCAAGCTTCACTGGTTCAGCGGCCATTCTGAGAACGCCGGCTACTGTTACCCTGTTACCATTGTCTCTTCTTCGCATCGTAACAAATATCGAACTGTAAATGATCATCAGTTTGTATAAATCGCACATAAATTTTTCACTATCAATGATTTACCTTTGAAATAGCCAGTAAAGTAAGTTAACGCACGAAAAAGATACAATTGAAATTTGGAAATCAATTTGAGCAACAAAACAAATCGAATACTTTTACGTTTTTTTCCCCTAAACCTTCGGGTAGCAATTACGAACAAACCCGTAGAAGAAAGTATCCAATTTGGTTGCGCCATGCCCCTTTGTCCAATTTTGGCCAATGACCACTCCTGGGCCAATACCTTTGATTGTCTACAAATTCGAACTGAATTGATTATGATTAGGTGGTTTTCGAGATATAATAGTTTGAATGTTTTTTTGTATGGGCGGTGCCACGCCCTTTGTCCAATGTTGACCAATCTTCAGAGAAGCACTCCTGGGCCAATACCTAGGATTGTCTGTAAGTTTCAACTCAATCGATTCGATGGTTTTCGAGATATAAGATTTTGTTTTTTTTTTATTTTTGTATGGGCTGTGCCACACCCTTTGTTCAATTTTGACCAATCTTCAGAGGAGCACTCCTGGGCCAATATCTAAGATTATCTGTAAATTTAAGCTCAATCGATTTGGCAGTTTTCGAGATATAAGATTTTGAATGTTTTTTTTTTTGTATGGGCGGTGCCACGCCCTTTGTCCAAGTTTGACCAATCTCTAGAGGAGCACTCCTGGGCCAATACCTAAGATTATCTGTAAATTTAAGCTCAATCGATTCGGCAGTTTTCGAGATATAAGCTTTGAATGTTTTTTTTTTGTATGGGCGGGGCCACGCCCTTTGTCCAATTTTAACCAATCTTCACAGCAACACTCCTGGGCCAATACCTAAGATTATCTGTAAATTTGAGCTTAATCGATTTGTCAGTTTTCGAGCTATACGATTTTTAGTGTTTTTTTTTTTTGTATGGGAGGTGTCACGCCCCTTTGTCCAATTTTGACCAATCTCCTTCAGTGCACTCCTGGGCTAATACCTAAGATTATCTGTAAATATGGGCGCAATAGAGTCAGTGGTTTTCAAGTTATACGTATCCGAACACATTTTAGAACTCATTTTTATATATATAGATATAATATATATATATAATACATATACATGTATAGAGAAGAGAAGAGATGATAGAAATTAAATCCACCAACAACGTGTAGCCCCAGCTATAGTGACTGCACTAGCTCCCCTATCCAGCATTCAGCAGACACACAATCACAACAGAACCAGGAGCAGCACACTTGATCCACGGAAGCGTGTGATTTAACATGAGATTTGCATTTGAGCTGGCAATTAGACGATTCCATTAAATGTGGCATGTAATGTGCATTCAATTTTTCTCTCCGCGATACCATTTTCCAAGTAATGTGGGTAATCACGAACACTTACTATCCAGAGTAGGTTAGTTTTGTTCCTTTTTTGCCTGTAAGCGCATTTGCCCAGACAGTCAATGAGTGTGGCTTAGATGCTGGTAGCAGGTACGGTAGCAAAGCAACGCATCTTTATAGTCCGCTTAAACTGCAACTGCGAAAGTTGGAAAAGGTACTTACCATTCACAAATGGACTTCTATAGTCATATGTGTTCAATATCTGCGCAAGTGCAACAGCGCAACGATTGTTGCGACCGGCCGGCGTTAAGGCTATCATTTTTACTGCCTTGAAGTGAGGTCGTTACGCAAAAGTAATTAGGTTAACACAAGCGTATAGTGATTGCACTATTTGTTAAATGTAAATTGTGCAATAGTCCGGTGCTGGGAAGAATGGTTGTGCTTGTGCATTCGAATTGGATTCAAATGTGTGTCTGATAAAGTTGAAAATATTGTATGGTAGACAAGAATGCAATACAAATGTCGCAAGCAATTTCTGGTAAAATGACAATTTGCAAGCATTTATTTTTTTATTGTTGAGCCGTAATTCAAATTTTTAGATTTAGCGTCGGATTATCCGGTATCTATGAAATGAGCATAGAAAGTTTCTGAGAATAATTAATCCGATATAAGACACATAAAACTGAGTAACCTAGTGTTTAGCGACTTTGTGGTAAATATATTTTCCGATCTTTTGTATGCACTAAAAAATTCAGCAACCGATGGCGCTGACTTTAATTCCGAGAATTAAAAGCTTAGGGTGTTTCAATAAATTGAACCTTCATCACAGCAAAGCAGCGTCAGCGATGATGACTAAATCTTTTGACGAGGATTCGTTTGACATAGCCCTGATACAGGAGCCTTGGCTTTTTAGAGGAAAGATTAGAGGACTCCCAAATAGCATAGCTGAATTGCACTATGAGCAAACCAGCGATAGAATTAGGTCCTGTATCCTGGTAGGGCACGGAGTTCAGGCATATAAATTGCCGGATCTGTATGCCCCAGACCTAGCAGCAGTACGAGTAGGATCAGGTGCGGGAAGTTTTGTCATCGCATCTGCATACCTGCAGTACGATTCGCCGGAACCTCCTCCGACAAGAGAGTTAGAGTCTTTGCTGAAAGCATGCAGGAACAGGAACGAGGATCTAATAATTGGTTGTGATGCCAATGCACATAATACAGTGTGGGGCAGCACCAACGATAATTACAGAGGAGAAGCGCTATTCGAATTTGTAACAAGCAAGGATCTAGCTATCTTAAACAGGGGAACAGAGCCAACCTTCGTGGATGTGAGGCGAAAGGAAGTGATTGATGTGACCCTGTGCAGTAGCAAGATAATTGAAAAGGTATCAAATTGGAGGGTAAAGGATCAGGCTAACACTGTCGGATCACAGAGCCATCTCGTTTGATGTTCGTTATGGATCTAAAAGAAAGAGAGATCGGAAATACCAAGGAAACAAGGAGCGAACAGGATGGATAGGACGGAAGCAGAACGGATCGTGACACCAGAGGCGGTTAAGGGGGCGATAGCAACTTTTTCACCCTTCAAAACCGCGGGACCAGATGGTATATTTCCAGGTCTAATGCAATGGGGAGTAGACGTAATTGCACCAAGGCTCAGGAATATATACGTTGCATGCCTAGCAATAGGCTACATCCCGATTACATGGAGGGAGGCAAAGGTGGTCTTCCTTCCAAAACCGGGAAAAAAGGATTACACCGAGGCAAAGTCCTTCTTGTGTTTTGTTAAAGAAGCCAAATGTGCGTGAAGTGGTGCCATGATGTGAGCTAGGTTAGGGATGAATCGGGGATAGTAGTTGACCATCCCTAGAAAACGTTAAATTTGTTTGACTGACGTGGGTGTTGGAAAATTTAAAATTGCTTCCACCCGATCTTTCGAGGGTGAGATACCTTCGGTGGTGATCGTGTGGCTTAAAAATTCCAAAGTGGGAACGCCGAAAACACACTTAGACAGATTAATGTTCACGCCGTATTCTTCTAGCCTTTCGAATAGAGTTTCGAGGTGTTTCTTGTGCTGTTCTTCATTTTTACTGGCGATTAGTAGGTCGTCAATATATGCGAAAACGAAATCGAGCCCAAAACACACTTCATTCATGAAACGATGAAACGTTTGCGCCGCGTTTCGGAGTCCGAAAGGCATTCGGATCCATTCGAATAGTCCAAAAGGCGTTGTTATGGCTGTTTTGTGAATATCCTCTGGTGCAACTGGTATTAAGTGATATGCTCTTACAATGTCTATTTTTGAGAAAATTTTGCAGCCATGAATGTTCATGGAGAAGTCTTGGATGTGGTGGATTGGGTGACAATCCGGTACCGTGGCAGCGTTAAGTCTGCGGTAATCCCCACATGGTCTCCAATCTTGGTTGTTCTTTTTCTTTACCATGTGTAAGGGTGAGCAGGTACTTGAAGACGATGGTTGGCAGATTCCCAGTTGCATCATGTGGTGAAATTCAGATTTTGCTGCACCGTGCCTAGTAGCGTCAAGCCGTCTAGGCCTTGAGACTGGAAGCTGGCCTTTGGTGATAATGTGATGTATTATTGTGTGTTTGATTGGGGCAAAATAATTGGGTTCCTGAGTTAAGGAAGGAAACTTTTTGAGAACTGTACTGTATTCGTTGTTGATTTGGAAATGTTTAGGGCTTGGATCATCAGTTTTAATGGTTGATGCATTTGTGTGCATCTTAGTAAGAGGGTCAATTAATATTTTGTTTCTTGTATCCACAAGTAGATTAAATTTTGCTAAAAAATCAGCTCCTATTATTGGTCTGTTCACCGCGGCTAAGATGAAAGAATGTACTAGGCTACGCCTCAAACCAATGTCAAGATTTAGTAATTTTGAACCGTAAGTTGGAATTGAAGTTCCGTTTGCAGCTGATAGTAAGCATACGGAATCTTGAGATGCTGATGCTCTTCTGTTGTTGTAAGGAAGTACTGATAGATCCGCCCCCGTATCGATAAGGAAAGTCAGATTAGAATTTTTGTCCCTAATGAATAAACGGCGGCTTAAAGGATTCTGCGTGTTTGCCGCTGCAACAGCAGATTTATTTAGTTTGGGTTATCGGTATGGGTTTGAAATCTTATTTTGTCGAACTTGCAAGGCTTGTCGCATTTTTTTGCATTACTCTTAAAACGTCTGTGATACCAACAGATCTCGTTGCTCGAGTTTGTCCGATTACGTGAACGGTTGTTTCTGTTTTTAAAATTTTGAAAAGATCTGCTATTGCTGCGTGATCGCGAGTTAAAAGAGAAAGCTTCGATCATTGACTCGATTCTGGATAGTCTTTGTTCGAGAGAGTTGCTACCACTTGCAGGATTTGCGTTCTGCTGAGTAGTGGCAACAGTGTAAATGCTCGCGCATTGCGATGCTTCGTAGATCTTATCTGCGAGGGCAGCCAGCTCTTCTAGCGCTTTGCTGCCGACCGACAATAACGCGATGTTAATGTGTTGCGGTAATCGACGCATCCAGATTCTTAACAATTTCATCGTTAAAAGCAGTGCCGGCTAGCATCTTCATGGACCTTAAGACTTCTGACGGTTTGCGATCCCCTATATCCGCTTTATCAATCAGTGTTTCCAAACGTTTCGTTTCGGAAACTGAATGACGTTCTATTAAGGCTGTCTTTAGTGCGAGATACTTATTGGTATTCGGTGGATTTGCAAGAATTTCTATAACCGAATCGCAAGTCTCTGGTGGTAGAGAACCGACTGTGAGACAATATTTTGTCTCAGAACTAGTTATTCTATGTACTGTAAATTGTGCTTCCGCCTGAATGAACCATGTGACTGGATTTGAGTTCCAAAATGTTGGAAGACGTACTCTAATTGAATCTAAACTTCCTTGAAAGGAACTCGATTGTGGGCCTGCGTTTTGATTTGCACTTGAACTTGCATTTGACCCATTTTGATCAACTCCCGATCTCGACTGAGTATTATCGTCGTTATCTGTCATGTCGTGTTTTATTTCATTCATTAAATGAATAAAAACTCGACATGGAATGAAACCAAGAAAGCCGAAGAAAAAAACGTATTTCGAAAGAAAGCTGCAAATCCCGTTATAATAGAAAATTCTTTAATAACGGAACCCAAAAAAAAAAATAACCGAAAAGGAAACGCGGGAAAATTTTGTTTGCGAGAACACTGACACTTCGAAGCAAATTTTATAATATTTTATTTATAATATTTTTAAAAAGAGAATGCGAGAAATGTGGCAATTTATTGAATGTGTGCTGTGAATAATGCTCTCACCTGTACAAAATTCTTCACTTTTCTTTGATGTCTGGAACGTGGTGTTATGACTATGATGACTGCAGCCTGCTTTTCAGGATGTGCTGAGGCTTGAAATGTAACTGCTATTCTGGTTGGGCGCAGATGAATAGCTGGACTTTGCGCTGATGGCGTTGATGCAGCTTGTTGTTGAGATGTTCGTGTATATATGTGGCAAAATTGGACGTGGACGTGGCGTGACTTCGATGCACAAGCGTCGTTAGTCCTGTTGCAGTGATCTCGTCCCCAATGTAGACTGAAACACCTCCGTTCACTGTGTTAATATGTTGCTTGACAGTGATCGTATGAAATGCATCGTTTGTGGCGGCGCATATTGACGATGAGCGGTTCTTCTTTGAGGTAACGAGGAACGGTCGCTTGCGAGGAACGTTGTTGGCGAGGTGGCGTGGTGATTGCGGACGACGGTTTGATAGCGGTGGTGTAGCAGTGGTTGTGCTGGCGACGACGCAACTGTGCTGGTATAGCGGTGGTTTATGTAGCGGTGGTTGATGTAGTGGTGGTTGATGTAGTGGTGGTTGATGTAGCGGTGGTTGTCGCACGGGCGTAGAAAAATGTCGAATGTGCGAAGCAAAATTATTTAATGCGGTTGATTGTTGCACTGATCAAAGAGAATAAAAATGGCCTAGCCGCCTTTCGCTTTGCTTGATGTTCTGTTCGGGGTCACCAATATAGCTTTTGTGTGTGAGCTATTTCATCGGCGATCAAACAAAATGAATATATATATTCTTCACGTTTATTTAAATTATCTTAAAAAACTAATTACAATTTATATTTTAAGAGAGAGAGACACTTTCCTCAGCACAACTACTAATTGCAAGATGCCAAATTCGAATGAATAAATTAATGCGCGCGCGAAGCGAAAAAACCCTGTTGGATTTTTTGAAATTGCCACTGAACTGGTGGCGTTCATCGTGACAGTGTTCAAGCACAAATTACCGAACTATTAGCGCCACTGAATTGCGGGCGTTCATAGTGACGGTGTTCAGACACACTAGCGAAATTGTTTATTTAGCGCATTATGTTTTATTAGCGCGAATGCATTTTCTTTCGAATTCGTTTTTATTTTATTATTGAAAGTGCATGTCCGCTACACCAGTCAGCCTAACATCTTTTCTGTTGAAAACAATGGAAAGGGTGTTGGTGTACTATATGGAGAGTACGGCGCTTAAGATGTATCCTTTGAATAGTAGACAACATGCCTATAGGGCAGGTATGTCTACAGAAACAGCGTGTTAATGCTTCACATTAATGATTATTTAATTTGATTTTGTTTTTAAAGTATTTTGTATTTTGTATTAAAATTTTGAAGATGGTAACATTGTAATTCTGAACAACCATCTAAGTACTAAATCTATTTTAATTATAAAATGAATATCTTTGTGATAGTGTGGATTGTATATTTATGAATTTATAAAAGAGCAAATAAACAGAGAAAAGCTCTCTTTTTCGTTTGAACCACTATAGTGAGAACCTCGTCTTTTGATTTGGTTGATTTTAGTTGAAAATTCTAAAAGTAGTTGAAGTCCCAAAAACGCTTGTGGACATTTTTTGGTGCCGAAACCCGGGATCATAAAAATAGTTGAGATCCCCATCGTACAATTAAAATTCAATTTAAAAAAATAATCATTCATATACGGGTTAAATTAATATTATTAACCCACATACGCTGGAAATAATCTTCACCGAGAAAGTTGCAGCCATTCTGTTGGGAGATAGACGGAGGAGCATAAAATATTTTCTACAATATATCTGGAATTGGATTGAAACATCGCCGCCACAGACGGAGAAAATTGTTGGTAAAATTTAAATAATAGATATTACTATATATTCTCTTAAAATTAAATAATACGTATTTTAAATCGCAACACATATATAATTTACGTATTCGAATATATAAGTGGATGTGCATAATTATTCGCCGCTGAACATTTTAAGAGAACAAGCTGAAATCATAGAAAAGAGAACATTCAGGGAATTGCATAGTTTCTTTGTTTCCGAAAAATTACAGAAAACGCAAATTTTACATTCCCCACTCAGCCTCACTCGCTCTTCGTTAAATTGGTGTTGCTGATTGCGGCATATATGTATTTGCGGTACAGCCATCGTACACTTTAGAAAAAGAGAACTAGAACTAGGTACATAGTTATTGCTGATCGAATTCGCCACAAATACGAATAGTTTCTCAGTACTTCTGATAATAGCTTCTTTTTCGTTGCTACTTTTCGTCATCAGACGTCTGATCGAACATAATACTTGTGTACTGTTTGCTTGAACTGGTTGTTGGATTTGGATGTTGGATACTTTGGTGTTGCTGCTTGCTATATAAATTAATGAGTTATTCTTTGCTGAGTGAAAGTTTTCACCATTTCTATTGTTGCTGTTTGTTGTTGGTTGGAATCACCACTAATAAAAGCTTAAGCTTTGCCTATTACTTGTTGCTGGTACTGCTGATGTTGATTGCTGATACATTCGTCGTTGGATTTATTGAATTGAAATTCGCTTTAAGGAAAATCGTTGTTTCGTTGCCGATAAAGTATTTAGAAGTTGTTGGTTTCTTTTTCTTTTGAGTTGAATTGATAATTATTCATCACAATGACCAATTCAGATATTGAGAGTGATATTGAGGTAGATGCTGGTGATCAAAGAGTAGTAGAGCAATCGGGTGGAGCGGGGTTAGACAGTCAGCGAAAGATGGAAAAGACAATTTCGGAGTTGAAAGTGCTGCGATCGACCACAAAAGGAAACATTAGTCGAATCAAAAATCTGATACGCGAGAAAGGTTCTTCAATTTCTGTTACCGAATTGGAATGTCGGTTAGGTATTCTCGAATCCTATTTTAAACAAAATTTAAACGTTCAGATGTCGTTGGAGAGGATGAATATCAGCGGCGAGGAGAAAGCGAATGCAAATAGTCGAGCTGAAGTCGAAGATTTGTATGTGGTTGCAAAATCAAATATTTTGACATTGTTGGCGGAAAAGAAGCCGAGTGCTAGTGTGTGTGACAATCTTAACACAACATTGTTACCTCAGCAATATCCGATTAGGTCGTCAAAGCTTGAACGAATTCAGTTACCATCTTTTTCTGGGAAGTTTTCGGAGTTTCCGAATTTTATTGGGCTTTTCACTAGTCTTGTAGATAAAGATGATTCGTTGGATAACCTACAAAAATTTAATTATTTGAGAAGTTGTCTGTCAGGGTCGGCGTTAAGCGCAGTGAAGGAGTTTGATCTGACAGGTGAAAATTATGCTAAGGCAATAGATCGTTTAAAAAAGAGATTCGATAGCAAGGCAATGATGTTTCAAGAGCATGTTACTGGGATTTTAGAAATTCCAAAAATCTCAAAGTGCTCATCTTTTAATTTGCGCAATTTAGAAGATAGCTTTAATACACATTTGGCTGCTATGCTTAGTCTTGGTGACTATAAAGACATTGCGGAGTCAATTTTAATTTCCTTTGCATTAGACAAGGTCGATTCGGAAACAAAAGCCAAATGGGATGAGACAGCCGATCATTCGAAGCTACCGTCATGGAAAGCATTTTCACAATTGTTGGATCGTCGTTGTCAATCGTTGGAGGCGAAGGAATCGAAAATGTGTAGAGAGGAGCCGAATTCAAACAAAAATAATTCCCGTCCTCGTTCACGAAATACAAATAGGAACCAGTTTCCAAATACTTCGCTCGTTGTTAACAAAAGTAAATGCGAGTTTTGTCTATCTGGTGCACATGATATTGTTGGGTGTCCAGAATTTAACCAGTTGCCAGTTTTGAATCGTTTTCAGGAAGTAAAGAAAAGGGTTCTATGCATAAACTGTTTGGCAAAGGGCCATTCAGTAAGAAGATGCAATTTAGCAAAGTGTTCAATTTGCTCACTACCCCATCATCGGTTACTACATAGATTTGCCATTAACAATTCTCCCCAGAGTCCTGCAGTCGCAAGTACTAGTACCAGCTGTACAAGCTCTACAATTTCAAATGTGGCTGATAAAAATGGTTCTAGTGTGGTTTTGGCTACTGCTGTTGTTTACATAAGAGACAGCTTTGGTAAATTTCAACCAGTGAGAGCACTACTAGATTCTGCATCACAATTGAATTTCATTACTGAAGATATGGTTCAAAAACTTAAATTGCATAAGGTTCAAACGCATACGTCAGTTTCCGGAATAGGAAGATCAAACGCTATTGTCAACTCTAAGACAGAAGCTAGTTGTAAGTCAAGGATATCAGACTTCGAAATCAATTTGGATTTGTTGATATTAAAGGGTATCACTAACGTGCATCCGGAAAGGGAGCTTGATGTCAGTAGTTGGAACATCCCGTCGAACATTTCTCTCGCTGATCCCTATTTCAATATTCCTAGTCGTATAGACCTGTTGATAGGTGCAGATAGCTTTTTCCAGTTGCTTTGTGTTGGACAGATAAAGCTTGGGCCCCATTTACCCGTTTTACAAAAGACGTTGTTTGGTTGGATAGCTTCTGGAAGATATGGGTTATCCGAAATTCCTCAGGCAGCATGTATGCTAGTTGGTTGCTCTGATTTTGAAGAGGCGTCGCTAAATGAAGTAGTGAACAAGTTCTGGGAGATGGAGGAAATAACTCAGACACGAACTTTGCAGTCACCGGAAGAAGAGGAGTGCGAGAAAGAGTTTTTGAGAAGCGTTAGACGCCAAGAAGACGGTCGTTTTGTTGTTAGTATTCTCTTTAACTCGAAGCAAGGACAATTGGGGGAGTCGTTGTGCCAGGCAAAAAGGAGATTTTTCAATTTAGAAAGGCGACTACAAAGGAACAAGGAAATACGAGAGCAGTACATACAATTTATGGAAGAATACGAGCATTTAGGACATATGGAAGTCGTTCCGAAAGATGAAGTTTCGGTAGTTCGATACGTTGCCCCCCATCAATTCGTCCTTAGGCCTGAGTCGTTAACCACTAAGCTCAGGGTAGTATTCGACTGTAGTGCTAAGACGTCCTCCGGTAGGTCTTTGAACGATCTTCTTTTGAAAGGACCCGTGATTCAAGACGACTTATACGACATTATACTTCGTTTTAGAATGTACAAATTCGTAATCACTGCTGACATTTCCAAAATGTATCGGCAGATAATGGTGAATAAGGAGGATCAGAATTACCAGTGTATATTCTGGAGACCCAGTGAGCAGGAAGATTTGTTGATTTACAGGCTGAAAACCATTACATACGGTACTACATCAGCTCCTTTCTTAGCTACCCGCTGTCTGAAGATGTTGGCAGATGAAAATGTTTCGAGGTTCCCTATAGGCGCAAGAGTTGTTGGCGAGGACTTCTATATGGATGATTTAATAACAGGTGCTGATAGTTTCGAAAGTATTCTACAAATCCATAATGAAGTCCAAGCTATCCTTCAAACTGCAGGCTTCGAGTTGCGTAAATGGTGCAGTAATAATGTTAGGATTTTGAAGCAGATCGCTAGCAACGAAAATGTAAACGATTCTTTACGCATCAACGATAAAGATGTTATTAAAACGTTAGGTGTCGTATACAATCCAGTGATGGATGAACTTCAATACGTTTCCCCAGAGATCGATATATCAAGGCCCATAACAAAAAGGACTGTTCTATCAGAACTTGCCCAAATTTTCGATCCATTGGGATTAATAAATCCGATAGTTGTGAGAGGAAAAATTATCATGCAGGATCTGTGGATTTCAAGGTGTGATTGGGATGAATCCGTACCGATGCAGATACACTCACAGTGGGAAGAGTTTCGAAAAGATATAGCGAATCTTAATACTATTAAAGTATCTAGATACATCAGTTGTGCGAAAATGGTAAATTGTCGAGTTGAACTGCATGGATTTGCTGATGCATCAATTCGAGCCTATGGTTGTGCTGTTTATATTCGCACTATAGATTCTCTTAGCAGAATAAAATGTACTTTGTTGAGTGCCAAATCAAAAGTAGCTCCTATTAAGACTAAGTCATTACCAAGACTGGAGTTATGTGCTGCGGTATTATTAGTCGATTTGGTTAAAAGGATTCTACCAAATCTCATCGAAAGCGTGGATGCGATTTATCTTTGGTCGGATTCGGAAATTGTGCTGTGTTGGATATCCGCATACCCGTCGTCGTGGGAGATATTTGTTGCCAATAGGGTGTCAAAGATACAACTGGAACTACCAGCTGCCATTTGGAGACATGTCAATTCAAAAGCTAATCCGGCTGATATTGTATCACGGGGTTCGTATGCCTCTGAACTTGTTAAGAGTATGTGGTTTCATGGCCCACAATTTTTGTATTTGCCAATGGATAATTGGCCGAAACAAAAGGTAAAATCCACTCTCGTTGAATTAGAAACCAACAACTCAGTAGTTTTGATAGCGAAAGAAAATTCAGATGAGTTCTCAAAACATTTTGAACGATTTAGCAACCACCAAAAAGTAATCCGTATCTTTGGATACATTGTTCGATTTTTCAATGCTATTAAGCGAAAACGTACTAATACCAATTCTAACCCCCCCGAAAGCTCTAGGTCACCAGCATTAACGGCAGAGGAACTTGAAGAAGCACTCAGACGAATCATCTGGAATCTCCAAAAAACTCATTTCCAGGAGGAAATTGAAGATCTAAGGAAAAAACAGAAGATAAGCCCAAAAAGTGTCATCAACAATCTCAATCCTTTCCTTGATGATGAACACCATATAGAGCTCTTGCGAGTCGGTGGGCGTCTGCAGAATGCGGACATACCCTACAATGCCAAATGTCCTATTCTCCTACCCAATAAATCCCTTTTTGTAAGTAATCTTGTTGTCCATTTGCACGTTAACAATTTTCATGCAGGTATCCAAGCTTTGGTCGCTAGTATAAGGCAACGTTTCTGGATTGTCAACGCTCGAAGATTAGCCAAGAAGACCGTGGATGCATGCTATCATTGCTTTCGATATAAGCCAAAACTTATGAAGCAGATAATGGGTAATCTACCAGCAGGTAGAGTGACGATATCGAGGCCATTTTCGAAGTCAGGCGTAGATTTCTGTGGCCCCTTCCAGATCTCCCAAGGACGTCGAGGTTACTGCACTCATAAGGCATATGTGGCAGTATTTATTTGCTTTGCGACGAAGGCGTCGCACTTGGAGGTCGTATCGGACTTGTCGACTCAAGGATTTCTAGCAGCTTTAAAGAGGTTCGTTGCACGGCGTGGTTTATGCGAGGAAATCCATTGTGACAATGGTACGAACTTCGTTGGAGCTCGGAACGAACTCAAGGAGCTTCATGCTATAGTTGTGGAGCAGCAGAGGGACAATATCATCTCCTCATGGTGCGCTGTTCATCGTATTAAGTTCCTGCACATACCTCCAAGATCGCCACACTTCGGTGGCTTATGGGAGGCGGCTGTGAAGTCAGCCAAATCCCATCTCTACAGGACTGTAAAACAGACATTCCTGACGTACGAGGAGTTTTCTACGGTAGTCGCTGAAATAGAGGCGATTATGAACTCTCGTCCACTTTGCGTACTAAGTCCAGACCCAAATGATGAACAAGTGTTGACTCCTGGGCATCTCTTAGTTGGTGATGCTCTCAATTCTATTCCGGAGCCTTCCATACCTGAGGATGTAACTTTGCTCAAGCGATGGCGGAGACTCACCCAAATAAAGCAACACTTCTGGACGAGGTGGTCCAAGGAGTATCTGTTGGAGCTACAACGACGTACTAAGTGGAAAACGTCCTCAGCGGATGCAGAAGTGGGTACAGTGGTACTCATTAGCGACGACAACTTACCGCCTCAACAATGGCTCGTTGGAAGAATCGAGCGTCTCATTACTGCATCTGATGGTAAAGTTCGAGTCGCAGATGTTAGAGCAAAGGGAACTGTGCTAAGAAGACCGATCCATCGCCTGGCCCCTCTACCAAGTTGTTGAAGTGACTCCATTCCATTCGACCCTTCAAGGCGGGCAGTATGTTAATGCTTCACATTAATGATTATTTAATTTGATTTTGTTTTTAAAGTATTTTGTATTTTGTATTAAAATTTTGAAGATGGTAACATTGTAATTCTGAACAACCATCTAAGTACTAAATCTATTTTAATTATAAAATGAATATCTTTGTGATAGTGTGGATTGTATATTTATGAATTTATAAAAGAGCAAATAAACAGAGAAAAGCTCTCTTTTTCGTTTGAACCACTATAGTGAGAACCTCGTCTTTTGATTTGGTTGATTTTAGTTGAAAATTCTAAAAGTAGTTGAAGTCCCAAAAACGCTTGTGGACACAGCGCTACATCAAGTAATACGCGCTGCGGAGGAAGAGCTAAATACCGGGGGTATTGCGATGACCACTATAATGGACATTGAAGGTGCCTTCGATAAGATATGCTTTGAAAGTCTGAAACAAGCCTTAAAAAACGTTGAGTTAACCCACTGGTGGTAAGATGGGTGGACAATATGTTGAATACAAGAGCGATAAATATCCAGACGGGAACCTCAAAACTCCGAGGAAGAGTCAGCAGAGGTTGCCCACAGGGAGGTGTTCTTTCACCTACACTATGGAATATCACTGTGGACTCTCTTCTCGACAGACTTGAGGCAACTGGCATTCACACAGTGGGATATGCCGACGACATAGCAATAATGGCAAGAGGCAAATTCATAGACGTCACAGCGGATATCATGAGGAGTGCACTCAAAGTGGTTGAGCGGTGGTGTCTGGAACAAGGACTCTCTATTAATGCGGAGAAAACAGATTTGATAATCTTCACTAGGAAGAGGAAAAATCTGGAATTTCAGCCCTTAACACATTTCGGATCTGAACGAACAACGACCAAGAAGGTTAAGCATCTGGCAGTATACCTAGATACTGGACTTACTTGGAATCACCATGTTGAGGAGAAGGTACGGAAGGCAAAAAGGGTACTACATCAGTGCAAACGTGTGTGTGGACAGAGGTGGGGACTCTCTCCTAGGTCAGCATACATGGATATATACGATGATTACTAGACCCATTATCACATATGTTTCGGTTGTATGGTGGGCAAAAGCCTCCCAGAAGACTGCTAAGAAGCACCTGGATAGGGTCCAGCGTTTAGCATGTATAGGAATTACAGGTGCAATACGCACAACACCAACATGCGCATTGGAAGTGATCTTAGGGATTTTACCTCTAGACTTATTTATTAAGAAAATAGCGGCCCTAACAGCACTTCGTCTGCATCGAGATGCGAAATGGCACAATTGTGGTACCATCTATGGACATAGGAAGATCCTGGAGATTGTCAAAAATGATATTAGGGAACTGAACATGCCTATGGATGGTATAACAAAGGTGCGTATTATGGAAAGGAATCACAAAACTCGTATTGAGAATGGATTACCTCCAGAAAAGAGGAATGGTGAAATCGTGATTTTCACAGATGGATCCATGATGGATGGCGGAGCGGGGGCCGGAATCTTTACAGATTAGCCTCGGGAAACACACTTCAGTATACCAGGCTGAGATGATTGCTTTGCTGCATGCGTTGGATTACTTGCTTGAGAGTCAGGTGGAAGGAAGAAATATCCAAATAGCACTGGACAACCAGGCGGTAATTAGATGCATGGGGCAGACAACCATCACAACATCACTGGCACTGGAATGTGTACTCCAGCTCAACAAGTGTTCATCTAAAAATCAGGTTACACTGACTTGGGGACGAGGACACATAGGGATCGACGGCAACGAAGAGGCGGACTCCGTTGCAAAACAGGGGTCAACTGAAAAGTTGCTGGGACCAGAACCATTCTCTTCAATTGGTAGAGGAATGGTAGCGTAGAACAGCTGATTCACAAATGGATCACGGCAGAACACTTGAGAAGGTGGTCAACCGTGGAACAATGTAGTCAAGCTAAAATGGCAATACAATGGCCGACCTGCTCCACTCAGAGAAAGGTTCTAAGCATGAGTCGAGGAACATTGAAATGGGTGGTGGCGTTAACTACAGGTCATGGTAATTTCGGGTATCATTTAAGGAAGATTGGCCTTAGAGAGGATGATACTTGTTAGCTATGCCTGGAGGAATCTGAGACAGCGGCACATATATTGTGTCAATGTCCAGCTTTGGCTGGCAGAAGAATGAGGATCTTGGGACAACATTGGGTCGAGGCCCATTGGATGAAACAGATCTCACATAAACAGATGCTAGTGTTAACACTAGGAATCGAACTCAGGGAAGAACTCTGGAGAAATCCAGAGATTCTCTCTGGGTAAGGTATATTAGTGGTAGGGAGACGAAAAGAGACCCGACAATGGTGGTCTGGTTCGAATATCTCTCGAAAATTTATATATATATATATTATATAATTCCGAGAACTTATATCTGCAAATCTAATAATAATTAAATGTTCGGAAAAGTTAAAACATTGCAAGTCAACCCAGATGATGGACGGCGAATAGTCAAGTTCACATAACAGACCACAACTCCACTCCAAGGACTTTTGACTCACCAGTTGTAGTAGTTCACAAACAATTAATGAGATATAATCCACACAGGTGGGCCAAAAGTTACTCTACTTTGACATCGGATGGACAGAAAGGACTATTAAAATGAAAGAGCAAAAAAAAAAAAAAAAATGCTCAAGGACTTCTGTCAATACCTAGGAGAAAGTACGGGAGAGACAACGCGAAGCTAACCTATCTAGCCTAAACTATGACTAAACTAAAAGTAAAAGCTATGCCCTAGGCCTAAACTACATCTACTATAACTGAAAACTACCTACCCTACATTTATTCTAACCTGATCTATAGTTCTCCCATGGTTTGTCCAAGATAGAGGTTCGCCCCAAACTCAAAACCAGTGATGCCATTCTGACCGGATTCCGGTCATATCTAACCGGAATCTGTTTACTCTGACCGGAGAAAATTTTGAAATCCGGCCTAACCGTTTTCTGACCGGAACGAAAAATGTTTTTAACCGGAAAACCCTTTTTTGACTGGAAAAATAAAATTGCCCTAAGGACTATAAATAAAGATAGATTTCTATAAGTTGAATATACCTAACTTTGCCATACATTACGAACATGCTCCCAAGTTCAAATTTCAAACAATGAATTTCAATTAATTAAAGTGTGAAATTCGATAAATCTCAGATTGGAGTTTGGTGAACTACTCTTTTCAAGTGTCAGAAAATTATCCGAGAATAATTATTTAGCCCAATTGACACACGGCCTTAGTACATGGCCTGGCCATACACGTCCTCCCATGACTTTCATTTCCATTAACGATTTGGCTACACACAAAAACCAGCCGTCATTGCAATGAAATAAAATTTGGCATGTAAAAGAATAGTGAAATTGAAAACAAAAAGAAATTCTATGGTTAAGCCGAAGCGGACGCCCGTTTTTGACGTCGTCCTCATGCAAATATCAAATGAAGATTTGTATCGAAAGCACAATGGTGCGAAAAAGAACGTGCCAGAATTATTTCTGAAAGTGGATTTTCTGTGCATTTCCTATGCTATCTACGTTTCTCCTTTACTGACTCAAAATCTACCTGTGTCGCTGGACTCGACGTTCATTGGAAGGCGTGTATGGCCATGCACTAAAAGTGTATTTCAGAACTTAAAACATGTCATATAAAATGAAAAATTAGCTTCAGTAAATTTTAAACAAACGAAATAAAAAACAAGTTCACAAACTCAAGATTCACATATTATAAAAACGTTTTCTAAACGTCGATAATACAGGTGAACATAAAAATTCGTAAATTGTATACATATACCTAGGTATTTTCTCTTTTTGACCGGGTTTCAGGTCAAAAATGCTCATTTTAACTTTTGACCGGAATTTTTGACCGGATTTAGAAAATAAAAATCCAGTCATTCGGTCAGATTTGACCGGATTCACTTTTCTTTAGTGGCAACACTGCTCAAAACACGTTAATGAATGTTAATGACAAGGGATGGCCAACCCACCCTTCATATCCATAGACATATTGTAATTGTCACACTCACAATCTGATCAAAACGGAAAAGTAAGTTCGACACTCATAAAGTCGTTAGTTATAGTTATTAGTATAGTTCCGTACTATCATTATCTATCTACTGAAAGGGCGGCCTTCAAAATCATCCACACACCACAAGCGAAGGATTCAACCGCTCATCTTAATCGAACAAACACAGAATTTTTGTGATATCCACGTTATTACACTACACTGTCACTATAAAGGAAGACATTATTTTTTGCCCACCCACCACGACTAGAGTGTTTGCCCAATTAAAATCAAACACAACTTTTACTAAATTCAACATTATATAAGACAAAAACAAACCAGTAAGACAATTATCTTCGACTATGCCGAAGCTCAAATACCCGGTACTATATTATTGTAAAATAAAAAAAAAATATTTTAGTATTAAAAAATTATATATTTGTATGGGAGGTATGGGTACTTTTTATTCGACCAAGCTCATTTTTTGTCAAAATTTTTTAAATATTATTAAAACAATATGTGCAAAGTTTAAACTTGCTATCTTTACTGTAGCTATTTAAATTTAATTTTTAACATAAAAAGCTATATAAATCTGATATTTTTGTATGGGAGGTAGTAGTAGTTTTCACCCGATCTTGCTCATCTTCGAACTTAGCCTCAGTTTGGTGGATAAAAGCTTACGTACCAAATTTCAAGTCGATAGCTCTTAAATTACGGCCGTAATCGTGCGGACAGACGGACAGAGAGACGGACATCGCTAGATCGACTAAGAAAGTGATGCTGATCAATAATATATATAGTTTGTCATACCTACAACCAGTGGTGCCATTTTAGCATTTTTTATGCTAGATCTAGCATATTTAAACCTTAAACTGCATATTAGTATAAATAAAATATGCTATATGCAATCTAGCATATTTTCAACATTCAACATAAAAAAAATCAAAAACTTTATGTTTATACCCATCATGAACATATTCGTGGTATATGCATCCATCAAAATTTGCTGTATTTGGCATTACTGAATATGTGAATGACAATTATTCAATTGAATGAAATCAAAGCTTCTCAATAGTACCTAGAGGTCTATTCCTTTACTTTTGCAGTAAAAATGGAAAAGACTCTCAAAATGACGGTGCTGGGGTTGAATTATTCTCTCACAGTGAGAGAAATTTACGAAAAAGTTACGGAACGCTTTTATAGTAAACTATATGCAAAATAACAGATGCATTTTCTTTTCCATAAATTACAGTATACGATGTGACGTTTTTGTTTTTTAATTATTGGTGATGGGCTTTAGTTCCTTAAGGGCTACAGACCACTACAACAATAATTAATAATTGCAGTAGTAAAAAAGTAGGTAGGTACCTATTTCAAATGTGTGATAAACGCGAAGAATTTGCTAATTTATTAGATTACCAATATTAGCTGAATCATCCAGGGATGAAATTTATTCGGTATTAATGTAACTTCTTTTAATGAAATCAAAACATAAATGGGAATAGTAATAGCACGCATAATACCAAAATGCCAAATAGGTCGACAAATTTCAAATCAGCTGTCAATTGTCAAGTGTCTGACAGTTTTTTTAATTGTTAGGTACTACAAGAAAATTGTTGAATAAAAAATAAAGACTCGGCAAAATATCAGTACAATGACGAAGACGGGGAAGATTATGACCTTAAGCCCGTATGACACTAGATTTTTTGTTTGCATATTTCACGCGTTTAAAATGAAAATAGAACAGTACGAAAGAATATTCCCGATAGGTGTGATTGCGTATACAACAACTTTATTAATGTATATAAAAAAATGCATTGAAAATGTATTCAAATTATATTTTTCACCTGGGAGTTTTTTTTTTTTGTTTGACATTTTAACATTATTTGGCATTTTTCCTCCCGTTACCTTGAAGTCTAACTTTTTGAAAGTAAATTCGTTTGAAAATTTGTGTTCCTTTGCAAACAATTGCTACCCCTTTCATCTACACTTTTTGTCCCTTATACAAGCAGCTGATTTTTTAATATGATTTAATGTGATAAAAATGAAGAAAAATTGAGAGAAAAATGTAGAGTCATATACGGTCTTTAGTTTTAGTTCTGTATCTACCTAATTGACGTGCTTTTGAATAACTAAATGTAAATTTCATTACAAAATACTGAATTCCCCTTTTGTTCCTTATTATAGATAGACATCATGTTGTGTTTATATTTATTCCTTTTTTTTGTAATAAAAAAGTTGTTTTTAAACGTTAGCATATTTTGCTTAGTTCCCCCATACAATTTAGCATATTTTTTTCTTAATTTGGCATATTCTCTTAGAACATTTCTGGCAACACTGCCTACAACGCCTCCTTATGGGCGTTACAAATGGAATGACAAAGTGAATATAACCTCACCACAGTGTGGTACCGGGTATAAAAACACACTGCCAAAGTGTGACCATGGTTTTTATGCGGGCGATATATTTAGAAGAGTCTTTAATTGAATCATTGTAGATTTTAAAAGAATTTAAGTACACAAGTACAAAAAACCCATCGCTTGATTTTGTCAAATTTCTGAACACCAACTAGTTTCACTCACACGTAACACCGCACACCATACTTTGGTCCAAATTACATTTTATTTATTTTGTAACTTAATAACGTAAATTTCGTCCACTAAGAAATAAATTTCCTAGTTTTTCTAGTAATTGTTTTGGAATTGGTTCAGAATCTGCTAACGCTAATAACTTATTATTGACTATATAATGCAGAGAAATTATATATAGTGATAAATAATTGATGTATCTTCTTATCTGAAATATGAAACAATTTTATTCAATATACAAAAGCGATAGTATTTTGTATCTTACCATACTGCATACTTTCAGTTAGTGGAATACTATAATATCTAGGCAGTAGGTAACTGTTAATTTTTATTCTAGACTACTATGCAAATAGCTTCTTATCAATTTAGCATTGCAACACGCGTTTCAAATTCTAATTAGTTGTAACGAATTGTTTCTAATTAACTCGGCTGACTGAATCCATATTCAAATGGTTATGGTGTGCTTAATTTGGGCCATGTGATGATGCATCTGATTTCCGATTATAGGTAGTATACCTAATGTATATTAAAGCAAAAATATGTTTCCCTTGTTCTTCAATTTCAGATACCTATGCTTTTTGTTTTAAATCAACGTTCTTTACCTATATATATTATTTTAATCTATACATATAATAAAACTGTAGGACTTTTCTTTGTCAGCTAAAAACTCGAAAACTACTGGACAGATTTCGATGAAATTTTTTTAAAATGTTCCTTAGGAACAGTTTTTAGCCAAAATGTATTTTCTGAGGTGAAAATATATACATACACATATACCTTGCTACAAATAGATATTTATACTTTTGCGATCGTCAAACAAAAACAATACGTATACTACACAACATTCGAAGAGGGTTGATTTGTTTTCGCAGTGAGTGCTATATGGTCAGTTGCATATGTAGGTATGTATATTATGATCGTATGTCCGATGCATGCAGGATGGGGATGGGGTGCGTCGTGCGTGCTGCAGTATGGCATGGGGTATATTAATAATCTTCATAAGAGAATAGACGTATAATACAAAACAGGTTTCATTTCAGAAATTTCATTCGATATGGTGTATGAGTATGGTAACAGTGTAGGGTTGGGGTAGGTAGTTGTTCGGATTCCATAGGAAGAGGGAAACAAAGGAAAGAAAATACAGAATTACAAACAAGTAGCATGATCAAGGAGAGGGAGGGCGATGCAGAGGGTGCACATTATATATCCAACACATTACATGATTACATCCATTATCGATATCGCCACGCCAAAATTGGACAAACGGGGGTGACGCCTCGCATACAAAAAAACAACTTCTATGATTTTCATGATTCTTTTTTTTTTTTTGTTTTCGTATTGCTATTTCAGGTTTAGGCAGAAACAAAATTCCAGAAAATAGATGTATTCTTATTTTTCGCGTTTTATTAAAGAACATTATTATCTAAGACCAATACAATTCCTGTGCACGGGCAAAGCTGGGCGGGTACAGCTAGTATTTAATATGTGTTGTGTATGTGTACAAAATAATGTATGTAGGTAGGTAATCCCTATACAATATACATATACCACTTGCAGAATTCTCCGCGTTCTGGAATTTAGTTTTTAGTTCTTTATTTTAGACATCTAGCATTGTCATGTATCCCGTCATTGGCCAACCAGTCGCAATATTCTCTGGGAAGAAAGCCCTGATGATAATATGCTGTGGCTTCTGAAAATTTTCCTCAAATCTTCCTTACAACAAGCATCATTTCCAGGTTATATTTCTATTTTGGCCACAGGAACATCGTTTTCGTGCACTCTGAAGTGGTGATGTCCGCACACACTGTTATGAGCCATTTGGCTTTGAAGATCGTAATACTATTGATGCATCCAATAGTATATTTAACTAGCGGACCCGGCGAACTTCGTCTTACCCCAATTTAACGCCTTCAGATAAACTCCAGAGTGATAATAAAACACAAATAAGTAGTTCAAATTTCAATGTGATTTATTTGAATGGAATCGAAATCGAACGGGGAAACGAATCCGCTTGAATTGGAATCTAAGATCATTTAGAATAATCGGAAATCGTGGGATAAGGACTTCCGCTTCCTTTGAATTTGCACTTGATGATCGTCAACCGCGTACCGTTGCGCAATTTTGGATGATTCAGATTCCGCAACATGATTATGACCGATCCCAATTCAGCTGTAAATTATGCGGTGGAGTTCCTGGCACCAGGCGCGTGGTGGCCCTACGGGAAACCGGGAATTTTCCCGGGGCGTTTCGTTTTTAGGAGCGTTTTTTTAGGTAAAGTTGAAAATATAATTGACACAAATTCTAATGTTGATTCATTTTTTCTTATTTTAAAATTAGTTCTTCTCATTTATGTTACCCATTGAAGTTGATGGGATTTTTAAAATTATTGACTGAAGTTCAAATCTAAAATATAACCGACAAATTCGCGGTGGATTTATCCACAAAAGGGCGTGTCACCTCCCATAAAAAAAACAAAAAATCATATATGTATCTAGAAAACTACCGAACTGATTGAACTCAAATTTTAAGAAAATATTTTTTATTGGCCCAAAGGTGTTTCTGTGAAAGTTTGATCAAAATTGGACAAAGGGGCGTGGTACCTCCCGTATTAAAAATATATATACATTTTATACATTCTCAACATGCATGGGAGCTAAGGTTGGAAAATTTTGCATTGTCCAAAGAAACAACCGCCCGAAGTGTGGGTGGGATTGGAAGACAGGCCATGGAACCATCCTTACAACAAAGTTATTTAAATCACTATCTGCTAGGTTCCACATTTCACTTTCACTCGAAATGAAATCGGAAATGAATTTTTGTGTTCTACATTTCACTGTATTTGATTTCGATTTAAAAATTTTCGAAATTGAGACAAATTGAAATTGTGATTTCGAAAAAATTGCGGAGTTTCAGAATCGCTCGAAATGCAGACCACTGAAAACGAATTCACTCGATTTGCAATTTCGATTTCACTCGATTTCTGGAAACTAGCTGTATATCTAAACATTGCCTTATTGAAGCATTTTACAAAACCTGGCGGGATTGGACAAAAGGGCGTGACATCTTTCATAACAAAAAAAAATTGATTTCAAACGCTATTTTCGACAGTCATGGGAAAAAATATATCTAGACAATACAATTCGAGGGCACACGTCTGAGGAAATATCGGTCGATGCACACGGAGTACAGAATAAGTCTGGATACATCGATTAAATAAAACGGCCGCAGAACAATTGACCGACAATTAAAATGTACGAGCAGGCAAACAGCGTTTGCCGGGTCCGCTAGTTTATGTATATTTTGCAATAAAATTAGAGTTTATAAGATATTTTGGTATATGTATATAGTATATTGTATTTGGAATTGTTTTTAAAATTGAAATTTTTTTCAAAGACGGGAGAGGGGGCGTTTTCAATTTAAAATCCCGGTAGCAAATTTGTTCCCACCACGCGCCTGCCTGGCACATCAAGCGAGTTCAAAAATTCCGTCGGATAGTTGGTTGCTTCACTCTCGTCGGTCACGCTGGCAACGGATTTGTATGAATTCAGTTCTCGTTGTTGCCCGTTCACAATTCCAATCGAGATTTTTATAATTTTGTGCAATGCTGAGGAACACTTTGGTGATGAGTTCCTCCTTCGACGATGTGAACTCGCAAAAATTGGCCGGGAACGATATCAATCCACTCGAAGCATCAACGGGAATTTGGCCATTGCCAAGCGCCAGCAGGTTAACTTCTCCACCCAAAATGCGCGCAAAACCTCTTTTACCACAATGAAGATAAAATGCAAAATTTCTTCAAAAAGAACTCAAATGTTTCGCGTTTTCCGGAATTTTCCGGAATTTTTCCTCATTCGAAAATCCATTCCGGAACAATTGCACACAAAATTCCATATAAAAAATCAATTTTCGATTTTTCCAATTTCCCGACTTTTGTGGAGGGTTTTTCCAAAATGTTCTTTTAGAAGATCCTTTTCCTGGCGATTACGAACAACTGAAAACAAATTTGAGCCAAATCGGTCCAGCCGTTCTCAATTGATGAATTACTATACATTTTTGCCACCATTTTTATATACGTACTAGCGGACCCGGCAAACGTCGTTTTGCATGATCGTACATTTTCATTTCATTTTTATTTAACCAATGTACCCAGAATGATTCTGTACTCCGTGTGCTTCGACCGATATTTCCTCGGACGTGTGCCCACGAATTGTATTGTCTAGACAAATTTTTTCCCATGGCCGTTTTCCAATCCCACCCACTTTAGCTCCCACGGGTGTCGAGAAATAGTATTTAGTATACAGTAGGTACCACGTTCCTTTGTCCAATTTTGATCAAACTTTCACAGAAACACCTTTGGATCAATAACAAATATTTTCTTAAAATTTGATTTCAATCAGTTCTGTAGTTTTCTAGATATAAGATTTTTTGGTTTTGTTCGTATGGGAGGTGCCATGCCCTTTTGTCCAATTTTCACCAAATGGATGGTTTAGATTCATCCTTGGACCCACTCAAACACACACACAAAATTTCATTAAAATTGGTCCAGCCGTTTAGGAGGAGTTCGATTACAACACACATACAGAAGAATTAAATAAGATAGCTGTACCCGCCCGGCTTTGCCCGTGCACAGAAATTGTATTGCTTATAGTTCTTAGACAATAATGTTCTTTTGTAAAATGCGAAAAATGAGAAAAATTTCTGGAATTTTCTTTCTGCGTAAACCTGAAATACAGCAATCGAGTTATAGTTATAGTTATAAAGAGTTATAACATCATCGAGTTTCACCCCATAGAAGATGTTTTTTGTATGGGCGGTGACACGCCCTTTTATCCAATTTTTACCAAAATTACAGCAACACTCCTAAACCAATACCTAAGCTTATCTGTAAGTTTCAACTCAATCGATTCGGTGGTTTTCGAGATATTTTTTGTATGGGCGGTGCCACGCCCCTTTGTCCAATTTTGACCAATCTTCACAGAAATAGTCCTGGACCGATACCTAAGATTGTATGTAAATTTGAACTCAATCGATTCAGTGGTTTTCGAGATATAAGATTTTGAATATTTTTTTTTGTATGGGAGGTGCCACGCCCCTTTGTCCAATTTTGACCGATCTCCTTCAGTGCACTCCTGGGCTAATACCTAAGATTATCTGTAAATATGGGCGCAATAGAGTCGGTGGTTTTCAAGTTATACGTATCCGAACACATTTTAGAACTCATTTTTATATATATAGATATAGATTATAATATGGTGTCTTTATATACCAATATATTTAAGTGTAATGTGGGATTTTTAACCACAAACCCCGGTAGGTATCTACATCGAATGGGTATTCGACGAGAATGGGACCTTTGCATTTATTGCAATTGTGTACTAATTTTAGTTTAACAATTGATGTTCGGCAACATACACTTCAAATTATGTGCATATTTGAATTTATGTGCCATAAATTTACTATGGGCCTTACCAATAATCATTTTTAACCTTCAACTTAAATATTTCTAGGGTCACAATGGATAATTTTATATGGAAATTGTCGCCATTGTGATGTCGTAAAAGTTAGCATGGACATGATTATTAGTACCGCGGTATATCTTCAGTTTTTATGTAGACACTGACTCGGATGTCGGAGCACATTGTATTCACGTCTTCACTGTCACAACTCTATAATATATTTGCTCAACCTGAACTACATGTTCGAAAACTGGCGCTGTAATAATTATAGTATATCTCAGCGATCTGTCTATTTGACTTTAAATATTCCTGGTGTTAGTACGTAACACTTTTTCCTAACAGTAATTTTATTACCAAAAGAGAATCTGAAATAACTTAAGTCTTAAGTCTTAAGTAGCATTTGATATGTAATATTATCGTATTAGCAGTATTAGCACCCATCCTCATGACGCCTATACGTTCAGTTTTCCATAACATTAGGTACAACTGAAGTGCCTATACACCCCATGAAATTGAATATCTAGCTAGATCCTTTACATTTAATCAAATTCCAAATACCTTCAAAGTGATGATAATGCTGAACCCAAAAAAAGTAGCAAATTGCCCGAAAAAAACGAAGTAGATTTAAAAAAACGAAGCAGACATTTGGCGAAATGCTCAAAATGATAAAGTTAGGTCTTCAATGGGATAATGGGATCTATAGAGAGATGTGTAGTGTGACAGAAGCACATAAATGATATTCTATAGTGCATTACATGACACATTTTTTTCCTGATATTTACCTATATTTCGTTGATTCGTCGTTGTTGATGTAGTTAGAGTCAAATTGATCAATATTGTCTATTTTAAATGATATTTTGAACCATAAATAAACGAAGTAGAAATAAGTTGCTACGTAGCAGATGAACAATAATTAAAAAATGAAGTGGATCTACTACATATGAAGTAAATTATCATCTCTGCCTTCAACATGATACCATTACGTCCCACCATTTTGATATACGTATTTACTCCACTGGCAATGGTAACTTGAGAAGCATCAGCTTTGTAACCCAACTTCCTAACTACCTCCTACCCATCTTCGATGAAATGACAATTTGAACAAATTTTATTACTTACTTACTTAGATGGCGCTACAGTCCGGGGTGGACCTGGGCCTCAACCAACATGCCTCTCCAGTTAGCCCGATCTTTGGCTAACCGCCTCCAGTTGCGCACTCCAAGTTGGTTGAGGTCCCCTTCCACTTGTGCGCGCCACCTAAGGCGAGGTCTTCCTCTACTGCGTTGTCCCTCCGGGTTGGAATCGAAGACTCTTCGGGCCGGAGCGTTGGTGTCCATTCGCTCTACATGTCCTAGCCATCTTAGTCGACTGATACGCACTTTTCTGACCAGGTCTATGTCGCTGTACAGCTCGTAGAGTTCGCTGTTAAATCTTCTCCTCCAAAGCCCGTCAACGCAAACGGGACCGAAAATCACTCGAAGAATTTTGCGTTCGAAACGACCAAGAAGATCTTCATCCGCCTTTGTTAACGTCCATGCTTCTGCGCCATAGAGTAGGACTGGGATGATGAGGGTCTTATATAGAGTCTCCTTAGTGTTTCTTGACAAGGCCTTACTAGTCAGTTGCCTTCTTAGGCCAAAGAAACAGCGGTTGGCAAGTGTAACTCTTCGTTTGATTTCTGCTGTGGTGTCATTATCAGAGTTTATAGCGGAGCCGAGGTAGATAAAGTCCCTAACCACCTCAAAGTTATAGCTGTCTATCGTGACGTTCTGTCCGATTCGCCGATGTTGTGTGTCCCTTCTTGTTGACAGCATGTACTTTGTTTTGCCCTCATTCACCACTAAACCCATTTTTGCCGCTTCTGTGCTAATACTTGCAAACGCACCAGTAACAGCTCGCTGCGTTCTGCCAATTATGTCAATGTCGTCAGCGTATGCAAGTAGTTGCACAGACTTTTGGAAAATTGTGCCCCTGGTGTTGGCTTGCGAGTTTCGCACAATTTTCTCAAGTATGATGTTGAAAAAGTCACATGACAGCGCATCACCTTGTCTAAATCCTTTTTTGACATCAAAGGTCTCGGTGAGATTATTTCCGACCTTTACGGAGCAGCGAGCGTTCTCCATCGTCATTCTGCACAATCTGACAAGTTTGGCAGGGATGCCAAAACTAGACATGGCTCTGTATAGCTCGTCTCTATAAATGCTGTCATATGCGGCTTTAAAATCGATGGTGAGTATCGATTTGGACTTCTTGGGTTTTCTCCAGGATCTGCCGTAGTGTGAATATTTGGTCGGTTGTGGACTTACCGGGCCTAAAACCACACTGATAGGGACCAATCAGCTCGTTGACAAATGGTTTCAGGCGCTCACACAGTACAGCAGATATGATCTTATAGGCGATGTTGAGGAGACTGATGCCTCTATAATTGGCGCAGTTTAGAGGGTCTCCTTTCTTGTAGATCGGGCAAACGATGCTGAGGTTCCAATCATCAGGCATACTTTCCTCTGACCAAATTTTAGAAACAAGTTGGTGTATGCTCTTTACCAAGTCATCTCCCGCTGCCTTAAAAAGCTCGGCCGGTAAACCGTCCGGTCCTGCAGCTTTGTTGGACTTCAGCTTAGATATTGCTATCCTTACCTCATTTTGGTCAGGTGGACGGAAGTCTTGGCTTTCATCGCCCAGGTTGAATGGTTCATTCTGCCTGACAGCGGAATATGTGTCGTCTTCGCCGTTTAACAGTCTGCAGAAATGGTTTTTCCATGTCCTCAGCACCGACTGTGACTCCACTACAAGGTTTCCTTGTTCGTCTCTACAGGTCTCTGTTCGGGTCTTGTTCCCGTGACACGTTCTTTTTACCTTTTGGTAAAACTTCCGAACATTGTTCCTGGAGTAACACCTCTCTATTTCCTCGATCGCGCGCTTCTCATGCTCTTTCTTTTTCCTCCGGAGAAGCCGGTGTTCTTCCCTCCTTTTTTGCTCGTAGAGCTCACGAGCTGCTCTCGTCCTTCTCTGCAGCGCCGCTTTGTAGGCCAGTTGCTTCGCTGCATGTGCTTGCCGGCACTCTTCATCAAACCAAGGGTTTCGTGGTGGTGGTCGGGTGAAACCGAGCACATCAGTTGCGGCTTTTCTGACGGCTTCTTGGCATCGATGCCACTGGTCTTCAGCACTTGATGAAAGCTGCAAAGGACTTCTCGAGAGGTTGAGGGAGACGCGATCGGCAAAAGTTCTGGCGGTTTGTTGCGTTTGTAGCCGTTCAACGTTGAATCTCCTCACAGTATTTCCTCGTTGTTGTGGTGTCTGGGATATCCGCATACGTACCTTGGCTACAACAAGGTAGTGATCCGAGTCTATGTTGGCCGCTCGGAAGGTTCGAACATCTAGAATACTGGAGGAGTGCCTTGCGTCGATCGCAACATGGTCAATTTGATTGACCGTTTGATGGTCTGGTGACCGCCATGTTCCTTTGTGAATATTGAGGTGAGGAAACCGTGTGCTAGCTATAGTAACATTACGTCCCGCAGCAAAGTCCATTAGCCTAAGTCCGTTTCCAGACGTGTTGTCATGTAGGCTGTACTTCCCGATTGTACTACCAAAGATGTCCTCCTTTCCTATTTTGGCGTTAAAATCACCCAA
Organism: Cheilosia scutellata; assembly: GCA_955612985.1. Lineage (NCBI taxonomy): Eukaryota > Metazoa > Arthropoda > Insecta > Diptera > Syrphidae > Cheilosia > Cheilosia scutellata. The sequence continues at coordinate 74,996,389 of OY015313.1, read as the reverse complement.
GATGATTTTAACGTCATACTTAGGACATTGCTCATATGTTTTGTCGAGGAGCTCGTAGAAACATTCTTTGGTAGCATCGTCTTTATCTTCGGTAGGGGCGTGAGCGCATATCAGGCTGATGTTGGCGAATTTAGCCTTGATGCGGATAGTTGTAAGGCGTTCACTAACGTGTCGAAAGCTCAAGACTTCTTGCCTAAGTCTGCCGCTTACAACGAATCCGCATCCAAATAGACGCTGCTTCTGTTCTCTGTAGCAATCACCGTAGTAGATGTCACAGTTTTTTATCCTTCTTTTGCCCGGCCCATCCCACCGCACCTCCTGGATGGCGGTGATATCTGCTTTGTAGCAGCTTAGGGCCTCCGCTAGTTGTTCGGCTGCACGCGGTCTGTTCAGGGTTCGAGCATTCCACGTGCAGATCCGAACGTCATTGTCCATATTTCGTTTTGCAGGGTCGTCAACAGTGAATCCGTCCTTATCCGAGGCTCTTGGTTGCTTCGTAACCATATTGTTTTTCCGTGGTTGGGTAGTTAACCCCACGCACAACCCCCAACCTGGAGGGCCAGGCCCTTTCTGTGACCCCTTGGACGAAAGGGGCCGGATATTCCGGAGTCAGTAACCCGCTTCGGGGATTTGAGTGCTGCCGTTGACCCATTAAGGGCTCTTCCGCCACCATCTCTATTTCAACACCCTGACTAGTATTGAAAAAAAAATCCTTAATGGCCTCAGCTCCAAATACGTCGAAGTAGCCCATTAAGGTATCTGTCATGCCGACTGTTGACGTCACCGTTGATTCAATCGCGTGAATTCATCCGCCGTACGTCCTCTTTCTGAGGAGCTCATGTAAGACTTCTGAGACTCGTTCAGTCAGTCTTTCCGACAGAGCATTATAGTGTTGCTATTTTCTTCGTGTTCAACACTCGCGCTTATAAGTTTAGCAAGCCAAGCCCGGAAGGGCGAGGCCAGTACCCGGTGGTTACCACGCGGAGGTAAAATAAGCACAATTGATGTGTATGAAAAAGTTACAACAGCTGGGCACCGCCAAGTTGATGCCAGTCAGCGCCTACCCGATTCATACACACCCAACCAGAACAAATTTTATTAGGTAGCTACTTATTTTTATTAGTTGAAATTAAAATTAAATAAATTTCAATCGTTAAAATTGAGTTTCACAACAAAACGTCGTTGGTATTTCTTGCTAGCTACTTTGTCATATTGAGCGATCTTAAGATGCACTTTTTAATATGTAGATACAATAACTTGCGTTTTTATTGTCATCATTTCCGATTTTATAGAATGCGTTGGTTGAAGAACGTGTTAAATTTACATGAGCGCGTGTTACCGCTGGTCGACAAATCATTATTCAATTCAAATTTTGGTTAAGTGTGGTTACACTTATAATGAGTTGATTGACCGTGTTGAATTAATTGATTCAGCGTTGAATTAATTGTTAAAATATTCGTGATATCGATCTGTGGCATTTATAAGTTTATTATATCTAATGTACATTATTTTCAGTTGGACTGTGACAAATTATCTCTAAATGCTGTAGTTTGACAAATAAATTAATCGTGGAGAATTACTTGCATAAGCCGATGGTGATTTATGCATCGTATGTGGCTTAATGATGAAAATATGACTCAGTCTGTATTCAGTTTCAATATCTATAAACTCGCTGCAATTGATAAATTTCATGTCTCTGACAAATTGATTAATAAGTTGAGTAGGTAAAATGTTAAAGGAAAACTCTGACAAATTGATTAATAAGTTGAGTAGGTAAAATGTTAAAGGAAAACTCACAAAAAGAATAATAAATATGAACCCTGCAAGTATAGTCCTCGATTTGCGATATCATTGCATTGTTTGTCCACATTGATTAATATTGTAAGTATGTATGTAATTTTCAATGCAGCTGGCCAAAAAATCCTTAGCTCATAATGACTGACATCATCAACTAGAATTGTTTTAGCACACATTTTCGAAGCCGGCATGACAATTACCACCAATAATTAACTCTACTCATGAGGAACCTGGTCGAGAACTCGTCGCTTTTAAGTGAGTGACTCTATCTCAGAATCCAGCACAGTATGCAACATAAATAATCTATATATATAAAAAACCGGCCAAGTGCAAGTGTCACTCGCGCACCGAAGGTTCCGTACGTTAGTTCATAATAATATTCAAATTAATTTTACTAGTTTACCATTGAAATTTTAAAAAACTTTATTTCATTCTCTAGTTGACCCCTTACCACTACCCCTTAAAAATACGAGCAAAATATTTCATTGCAAAATCATCGGCCCGCCAATGTTGCCAGATTTTTTTTTCAAAAAACTGTAAATTCCCAAAAAAAAAACTGTATTTTTAACCAAAAAACTGTAACCTTTAAAAACCAAACGATTTGTTTGAAATTATACGTTTTTTTTTTAGTTTTATTAAACAAAACAATTCATTTTAAATAAAATAACATGCTTAAATACGAAGCACTACGATTTAAAGCACATTTTAATTTATTCTTTCAAATCTGAACTTTAAAAAAAACTGTAATTTGTACTAGGAGGTCATTTCAAAAACTGTAAGCTTGTCTAAAAAACTGTAATTTACAGTTAAAACTGTGAATATGGCAACGTTGGGCCCCACCCAACTCGTAATTATACAAATGAACAGAGAGAGCACACGTGCAACAAAAATGCATACACAAACACGATACAACGAATATGAAACAATGCGAAGATCGTGGGTAGAGAGGCCAGAGCACAACCCTCCATCCTCCATGACATCGACCGAGAGTCCGAGATGCACAACAAAAAATATTCACCATGCTCTCCCATCCAACCTCACAAAAGGTATTTCCAGTGCTGCCACTAAAAAAAAGTGAATCCCGTCAAATCTGACCGAATCACCAGATTTTTATTTTCTAAATCCGGCCAAAAGTTAAAATGAGAATTTTTGACCTGAAACCCGGTCAAAAAGAGAAAATACCTATATACCTACCTACCTACAATTTACAATTTAATTTAATTTTTATGTTGACCTTTTTTGACTGGAAAACCATTATCGATGTTTAGAAAACGTTTTTATAATATACTAGCGGACCCGGCAAACGTTGTTTTGCCTGCTCTTATATTTTCATTTCATTTTTATTTAACCGATGTGTCCAGGCTGATTCTGTACTAAGTGTGCTTCGACCGATATGTCGGACGTGTTCCCACGAATTGTATTGTCTAGACAAATTTTTTCCCATGACTGTCGAGGAATAACGTTTGAAAAGTATTTTTTTGTTCTTAGAGGTGTCACGACCTTCTGTCCAGTCCCGCCAGGTTTTGTAAAACGCTTCAATCAGGCAATGTTAAGATATCGTGATTTAAATCACTTTGTTGTAAGGGTTTTAGCTCCCATGGGTGTCCAGAAATAGGATTTAAAATGTATATTTTTTTATACGGTAGGTACCACGCTCCTTTGTCCAATTTTGATCAAACTTTCACAGAAACACCTTCATTTTTCTTCTTCTTCTTCTTCTATTTCTTCTTAGATAACAATGTTCTTTCGTAAAATGCGAAAAATGAGAAAAATCGATTTTCTGAAATTTTCTTTCTGCGTAAACCTGAAATACAGCAATACGAACAAAATCGATTCGGCGGTTTTCAAGATAATTTTTGTTTAGGCGGTGCCACGCCCCTTTGTCCAATTTTTACCAGTCTTCACAGGAATATCTACTCCTGGGCCGATACCTAAAATTGTATGTAAATTTGAACTCAATCGATTCAGTGGTTTTCGAGATATAAGATTTTGAATGCTTTTTTTTGTATGGGAGGTGCCACGCCCCTTTGTTCAATTTTGACCAATCTTCACAGGAATACTCCTGGGCCGATACCTAAAACTGTATGTAAATTTGAACTCAATCGATTCAGTGGTTTTCGAGATATAAGATTTTGAATGTTATGGGAGGTGCCACGCCCCTTTGTCCAATTTCTCACCTTTTAAACCTTCCCTGGACTTCCACAAATAATTCGAGACTAAAATTAGCCAAATCGGTCCAGCCGTTCTCGAGTTTTAGTGAGACTAACGAACATCAATTCATTTTTATATATATAAGAAGAAGATGTGAATCTTGAGTTTTGTGAATTTGTTTTTTATTTCGTTAGTTTAAAATTTACTGAAACTAATTTTTCATTTTATATGACATGTTTTAAGTTCTGAAATACACTTTTATTGCTTGGCCATACACGCCTTCCAATGAACGTCGTGTCCAGCGACACAGGTAGATTTTGAGTGAGTAAAGGAGAAAGGTAGATGGCATATTCTGGCACGCTCTTTTTCGCACCATTGTGCTTTCGATACAAATCTTGATTTGATATTTGCGTTGATAGAGTGAGGACGTCAAAAACGGGCGTCCGCTTTGGCATAACCATAGAATTTGTTTACCTATGTTCTCAATTTCACTATTCTTTTACCTGCCAAATTTTATTTCATTGCAATGACGCCTGGTTTTTGTGTGTAGCCAAATCGTTAATGGAAATGAAAGTCATGGGAGGGCGTGTATGGCCAGGCCACGTACTAAGACCGTGTGTCAATTGGGCTAAATAATTATTCTCTGATAATTTTCTGACTTGAAAAGAGTAGTTCACCAAACTCCAATCTGAGATTTATAGAATTTCACACTTTAATTAATTGAAATTCATTGTTTAATTTCCTCTTTAAAACTCTAGCAAAAGAAATCGTCAAAAAATTAGGCTATAAGATAATTTATTATCCTGCTCCCGGAGCAGAATTCCATGCGTGATGTTGTAGGCCCATTATTCGCATTAAATTGGTTTCTGTTTGAACTTGGGAGCATGTTCGTAATGTGGCTAAATTATATTGAAATTATAGAAATATATCTTTATTTATATGTAGTCAGTAGGGCAATTTTATTTTTCCAGTCAAAAAAGGGTTTTCCGGTTAAAAAGATTTTTGGTTCCGGTCAAAAACGGTTAGTCCGGATTTCAAAATTTTCTCCGGTCAGAGTAAACAGATTCCGGTAAGATATGACCGGAATCCGGTCAGAATGGCATTACTGGCTCAACGTTGCCGAAGTGGCACAATTGTGCAATTTTGGCACCCTAATACAGTCCGATTGGCACCTTGGCACCTTCAGTTCTCATTTGGCACCTTATGAGCTTGATACATTTTAATACTTAGATAATATTTAAAAAATGCATTTCTTAAAATGTTTAAAATTGATTGAGAGTGCAAGTCATTTTCTCTTTCATCTGCGAACACTTATTTCATATTCACTGAACTGAATCATTTTTAACAACATAGAACGCAGCCCTTGTGTATGAAATCTATAGCATTCTCGAAAACGAAGTAAGATGTCAGCGCTTCAGTCAGCGGCTGGCCACCTAACTCTTATAGCTAATTCACAATACTGCTTTGCTGCATGCGTGCGTGCGTTGACAGATAGAGTAGAACCAATGCTTTCATATATGTATGTATATAATCTTGCTTTTTATATTATTTTTATTAGTTATGAAGTTTTTTTTTTGTTGTATTGAATTCCTATTGTTTATTTGTTATTTAAATATTTATTTTTGTTTTTCAAAAACCGTATTACTTACTTTAAAATAGTTTTTTTTGTGTGTTTTTATAGTTTTTAAGTGTTTATTTACGTTGTTCTATTGGTTAATGAAAAAAACTTAATAAAGTCACTTAAAAAAGACTGAAAATAATGTTTTTTTTTTTTCAAGTAGTGAAACATACATATCGTGTGTGTGTGTACGAATTCATACACAAATAATCGTAATGATTCTAATGCGAAATTATATGTGTCTTGTGTTTTTAAATATCTCTCTGCCGTTGAAGGGGTGTTGGGACCCAGTTGGCACCTTTGGTTACCGTCAATGGCACCTAAGAAAATTTTTTTGCGGCATCGCTGACTGGCTGTTTCTCCTCAAAGACTGTCATAACCCAAAAAATTAGATTTTTGAGTTAATAATGCAGAAATATTCGTTTTATGCTGCTTTATTATTGTGTAAAAGTTTCATATTAATATCCTGTATACCTTCCGCGTTGGAAGAGAATATGCCGTTATTTCATTTCATATATACTAACATTTTTTACTCATAAGAGCGACATATTTTAGTTTGCTACAGTCGTCATCGTGTGTTAGTTGGTTTGCTTTTCTAAAAAATCGGCATATTTTGACATTATTCGTGAATATGTAATGATATTTGTAATGTAGACAAATTTCATATACAGTGCATTATTTCGTGTTGTGACTGATTTGTTGAAATATTTTCCTTGAATCAAACTCCATATAGTGCAACATGTGTGACGTTCTTGATGAAAAAAATACTTTCGTCAACTGAAGTATTTCTTCTTATGACGTTATTTTTGTAAAAAAGACTGGCTGTTTAGAAGTCAGCCGTTTATATTATAAGACAATGTGTCGTTATTGAAGATAATTTTGTCGATGGAAACTCTCAATAGATCTCAATAACTCAAAATGAGACGAAATTGTTGATAAAAATTATAAATGTTTAGAAATAATACACAATGGCCACCGCACACGGGATGATTTCTGTCGGCATAATAAATTGTCTATATGAACTCCTTTTAATTGGAGTGTATATTTTTCTTCGAAATGTAAGAATAGAATAGTAACTATTAATTAAATATGAAATAAATGAATATATTTTAATTCATTCATTTTCTATTGCCCGCTTATTCATTAAGTGGGTCGCGGGTGTAGGTTGCTCAAGCGGACCCTCCATAGCTTCGTCTATGGTTTCGTTATCTAATTTGTCTTCAGTTCGATCAATACCACCTTGAGTTTGAAGAGAATACTTCTTTTTCGAAGCACAGCGTGTCCGGCTTCTTTTTTATCTAATGATATCTATAAGGCGATGTACGACATGTTCAAGTTGATCTTAGTCTTGCAATTTTTCGTACGTCCACGTCTTATTCATGGAAGCGAACACTCGACCGTTGATCAATAGAATTTTTCAAGTTTATTCTCACATTTGAATAAACTTGAAAAATTCTAAAACAGTATGATTACACGACAATTACAGGGTTTTTCCAAAAACGCAGGAGTAATTTTTCTACAGGATTTTCATTGCAAATGGCATGGTTAGCCATACACAAAACAAAGGAAACTCTGTGCATTCCTTAATTGAGAGGGAACAAAACGAATGCTTAAAAGTGGTCCCATTTATACTGCTGGATAATTTTTTTCAATAATCCGATCGGCGAAAAAAACAGGAGATCCATTTATCGTAAAATAGCTTTGTTTTGAGGATTTTTTGATTTAAAAATGCTGGCAAATGACAGAGCTGAAACCTGAAACTTTCACAAGTAAAAATACTTAAAATTTAATGAGAATCACCATATTCAGTTTTTTACAAATCTGCATACACTGAAGAGCAATTCAAGGAGGGTAGGATACTCAAAAAAGAAGCAAGCAACAGCGATTACTTTAAGCAAAGCTTTTCATGCCAAACCAGGTTTACCAATAAATAAAAGAGATGAAATCAATAACTTAATTAAAAAAAATTATTCCACGTGTTTACAAGCCATTTTATGACAATTTGTAAAAATATTTTTATCGGAGTTACGCTGAAGATATTTTCTTGTTATTGAATTATTATTTTTATTAATTAAATACTTGAAGTAAAGGGTGTTTTTCTAGAGGTTTGGTTCTTAAATTAACAACTCTGTTTCTACAGATTGTCAAATGGCAGTTGAAAGTTGATTTGTGGTAAGTACGTTTTGCCGTTTTCGCCAGAACAACGAGTCCAAATTGTGCAAACTTATTTTGAAAACCGTGGTTCGGTTCGCACGAAATCATTTTTAAACAGTAGGTAATGGCAAAAAATTATCTATTAAATAAAGATAATATTATAGACATTAACATTAGCTGGAAGTATTTTATTCCATATTGTATTTGTATACCTCTGGGCGCAGTAGCGCAGTGGTTAGTGTGCTGGACTACTGTGCGAGGGGTCCCAGGTTCGATCCCCGGAAAAACACAAATTACATCTTAAGGTTTTTTCTACTGCGCCACCTCTCGCGAACGTCTGACAAACATCCGAGAGTATGACTGTCCTGAAAAAGCTTCTCAATTCAGCCGTTCGGACTCGGCATAAAATTGTAGGTCCCTTCCATTCGTTCCAAAAATAGAAACTCACACAAAACGAATGGTTGCGAGAAGCTAGGCCTTGGGTGTCTACCGCCTGTTGCGCCGCCTATTAATTAATTAATTAATTAATTTGTATACCTCTAAAAAAAAACACCCTTTATATTAAGTTCAAAAAGTTCAAATCATATTTTAAGTTCATAAGACGTTGAAAATAAAATGACTAAGTACAAAACTATTTTTTTTTCTCAATAATAACGACATATTCGAACTTATGACACTCCTATGAATATAATTCTTGCAACAGTAACGTCACAATTCAAAGTGGAGAATGTTTTCGTTCAGGTAAAAACCAGAAAAGACTAAGTAGTTGTTGTCGATTTACCTTTATGGATATATTAAATATATAAAAGTTCACTAGTTACATAATTTCGAAATTATAAGATTTCTTCAATTTTCTGCAAGGCGGTAATCAATTGAAAACTTTAAACACGTTTTCTGCAAAATCGAGTTTTTTGAGTTATGACAGTCTTCAAGTAAATGAGCGTATGCAAAAATCCTATATGAATTATGTCTCTCACTTAAGATCCGCCTCCTATCCAGCAAAAATAAATTTCTCCCACAGTAACCACCACCACGGCACCACCACACCACTCAGTGTTACCGATGGGCGACATAAGTCGCCAAATGGCGACTTTTCTTCTGTCGGGACGCGTGGCGACCACAATTCGAAATAAGCGTTTTTTGGGCCCCTTTCACAAATTCAGGCGACATTGGGACGCATTTTCAAAACTTCAATTTATTTCTCCAAGTAACACCCAACAATTTTGAAAAAAGAAATACATTTAGCGTGTGTTTTCTTCTTTAATAACTCTTCGCATGTTTGCATATCTACTAGACGATCCGGTGAACTTCGTAACACCTAAAACTTATCTCTGCGATTATGAATCCCAATCAACCTTCCAACACCAGTTCATTGAGGTCGGCAATATTGGCCGCACTGTCTACAGTTTAAGTTTCATTTGGTGATTAAATGAAACTCGTTCGTATTCAAATGCATTCAATGCCTTTTATCTTACATATAAAAATTGAGGTCAATTTACCAAATTTCAAAGCTAAAGCTATAGTGTTTTAAATAACTTGTATGGGTCGTGCCATTCCCGATTTCCAATCCTAATCTAATTTGTATTGACAATGCGCATCAATGTTAACAGTCTTATAACTTTTGAAATCCAGTTTTTTTGCATGGGAGGTGCCACGCCCCTCATCTAATTTTTACCAAATCTCACAGAAACACCTTCAGGCCAATAACAAAGAATTTCTCAATATTTGAGCTCAATCTATTCGGTTTTGAGATATATGACGTCGAAAGATTTTCTTAAAATTTGGCATCAATCTATTCTGTGGTTTTCGAGATATGTATAAGATTTTTAAAAATTTTTTGTATGAGAAGTGCCACGCCCCTTTGTTCAATATTGACCAAACTTCCCAAAAACTCCTTTGGGCCAGTAACAAAGATTCTCCAAAAATTGAGATCAATCGGTTTGGGGGTTTTCGAGTTTTGCGAACAGTGGTGGTGTATATTCCCATACAAAATGGAAATTAACATTTTTTCGATTTGCCGGCTTTTCATTTGGGGTTTTCCGAATTTTCTAAGCCACCCCTGATTAAATACCAACAAAACAAAAGAAGAATCATTCAAATCGATTTAGCCGTTTTTGAGTTTTTGCTAGACAAACGCACACGCTATATAGAAGAACTCTCTACATGAGCTGTTATTTTTTCTTTGGTTTTTTTTTTTTACTTAAAATTTATTTCATTTAGAAAATAAATTCTCTTATTTTTTAAACTATATAATTTAAAGTTTTTTTTCGTTAAATTGGGTGGGACGCATTTTTTGGGTAGGGCGACATTTTTTTGAGACATTTTCAAATTGTCCATCGGTAACGCTGACACCACTGCCAGCAGCCAGCCACGACCAGCGTTCCCACTTTCACTACGATTTTGCCTTAGTTCGGCAAAATCATTACGTCACTACGAAAAATTTGGAAACACTACGATTTTCCGTTCGATACGTATCCTTATAATTCTAGTATAAAATTCCTTCAATAAGTAATAAAATTGATTTCTAAAATGTTTTCCCATGGAAAAGTTGTCTGAACGCATTCACAACAAAGCGATTAATTGAACACATTCACTCTTCAGCGCAATAATGGCGGTTACATGGGGTCCATTTCCGTTCTGTGATCTGTGATACTGTGAAATGATAAATAATTTAAATTCATTCTCAATTTTTGAGGTTTATTTATTTTCAAGGTAGAATACTTTTCAATGGCCAAATTGGGGCTATTCTCCAGATATTCGATTAAATATGTACATATTTTGGATTTTTGAATCCCTTTGTACGCACTTATTTTTCGTTTCCATTGTGAGTCATAGAGCCTTGTCTATATTTTTCAAACTTCTTCACAAATGAAACGCCTGCGATAAAAAAAATATCATATGAAAAAAATCTGACATTTTTGTATTCATTTTTTCATAGACCGAAAATCCAATTCATGTGAAAACTCTTTTCACTTCACAATACATAAAACGAGAATCGACCCCCTGGTCAGTGTAATGCGTCGTATAGTCGTACCTACTAGGCTTAAAAGTAAAGCATTATGGAGATTGCAATTATTTTTCATAATAAAATATTTTTACTACGATTTAGCTTGAAACACTACGTTTTCTTCATCTCGGCACTACGCTTTCGTAAATTTGAAGTGGGAACACTGGCCACGACATTCCAATTCCACTCATATCCAACACGAAATCTCCCCATGCAATCCAACAACGCATAATGCATCGAGAGAGAGAGCGATAAACACACATACACAAGCCACACCCTTTTCGGAGTAATTCTCTATGCCTAAGGTATGCGTAAGCGTATGCGTATGGCCGTGTGGGTGTGGTGCCATTGACAATGGTGTATGAGATGGGTATGCATTGGACATTATGGTGCAATTAAAACTGTAAGCTACGTAATTCTAATATTATATGTACCTACTTTTTTTTTAAAGAAGATGTGTAACTTACTCAATAAATATTATTTACTAATGGAGCTAGAATGGTCAAGCACTGACGCACTGAATAGAGTACATAAAACTTTCAGGAATATGAGGAAACGAAGTTGACTCTGTATACACTGGAACTAAGTCAAAGCTTCAGCAAAGTCCAAGAATTGACTGGTGAATCTGCCACTGCCTTTTTGATGTATTTTCATACTATTGGGGAGGTAACTTCTATGTTTGCACAATTTTTGCAATGCTTTTCATATTTTGCACTTTTTCAATCATTTTTAAAGAAAACTGTGAAAAATGGTTTTGTTTTCATACAAATTTATTTGATGTTTAACAAATCAGATATAATTCGCTATGCGAAACAACATACATACATAAAGGAAAACTAACTACGTCTTTATTTATTTTTGAATTTGTAAAAGTAAAAAAACAATTTATATTGGGAAATTAAAGTCGAATTTTCTAGAAATGAATGTTAAGAAAATACCATATAGTCACATTGGTCGGAATTATAGCTCTTTGAACAACGTCCCTAATACATTATTAGTCTTAAAAGTTATTGTTTGAATATTCGAATTCTAACGGCTTGGAAAAAACAGCTCAGTTTATTTATGATATTTTTTAACTAAAGAATGTAGTCTCAAAAACAAAAAAAATACAAATAAGCAATTTATAGAAAAACAAATCATACTATAAAAAAAATAAATGTACATCGTAACATCACATTTAGGCACTACTTTTATCAAATTTGTCTGTCAAACTCAGCATGGCCACATGGTGTTATTACGTCAATAGATTACTGATTGCGGAAATTGATAGAAACTCTAATTTTGACCACTTTTATACTTATAACTGGAAAGTACACGTTAGTTTAGGTGCATTGTTAGACGTAGGTACTACCTTGGAAGCCATTTGAGTACTATTTTCCACCGAGATGAGAACTCTGCTCAACCAAAAGGGAGGGAACGCTGATCCGGGGGCGGTGATGTGCACAACACTTGACAGGATAATGGTATGAAAATATGTATTTATGCTAGTAGGAAAGATGTTATATTATAGGTTATAGGTATTGAAAAGACGCGATTAAATTTTCATTCACTTGGTAGACCACCTTGTTAATTTTTTTAAATATAGGACTCCATGTGCAACAATGAACAAACTGAACGAACTGAATTATATTTAAGGGCAATTTATAGCAAAGAAACTGATTAAAATTACAAATAAAATAGCTGTAGAAACAATATTAAGATCTAGTACACTAATTATTTAATACTACTTAACAAATACCAATTAACACTCTTAAGATAAAGCAAAATGCATATAATAATTTGAATATACATATGTAGGGGTTTAGAACTCAAAAGAAATCGTTCCGAAGGGGCATTCGTAGAATTGAAAGATACGAATATGTACCAGGGATTTTCTTTGTCGTAAGTATCTATTCACACATAATCTTTCAACGGCACAAAAAGGACATTTGGAATTTGGATGTTTTTCATGCACAATTTGAATAATTTTGGGAATTTATTAAATGAAACTGTTATTTTCTTTTATTATTGGTAAGTAACTTAACTTTTTCTTCGGGACAGCAAAATAATTTTAATTGAGTATATTATTTTTAGGGAATTCCCACTAGGCACTTGATTTTCTTATTTAATTTGAGGACTTAATCTCTTTCCTTTATTTAAATTATTATTTATTTTTTTTCGTCACAAACAGGAGAAACTTCCAACAAGATATTTCGTATATTTAATAATAGAAACAACCATTTACAAAAGATAACAATTAAGTATCAATAAAGTGTAGATGTGAACAATAAAATTATTATTTTCAATAGGTAAATTAATTTGTAAGAATAATAAGTACATTATGTATAGTAATTTATATAATATATGTACAGAAATTGTTTAAATTGAAGATTATGCATTAAGTACAAAAATATTAAATATTAGATATTCAAAAAAAAAAATTATTTTCTTTCTCGATTTGTCGATTTTGATTTCTTTCGATCAATAGGTATTTATTATTTTTGTACGTCTGCCTCCGTAGGCGATTATTGAAAAAGACAAAGTCCGAGTCCTTTGCGGAAAAGAAAAAATTTTGTTTGTGAGGTTTCGCCGTTGTAAATTTTCGCTTACGGCTGAAAGCCCTATAAAGGCTTTTCCGTTTTTTTTTTTAAATTTTAAAGGACATGTAGGACCGTTTTGTTTTAAATAAGTATTATGGCCGAAACAGAAATAGTGTGTTGTATGCTTGTATGTTTTGTGAGTTTTTGTGTAGGTAAATAAGGGGTATTGTTTCAAGCGGTTCCCACAGATTTCGATTCCTGAACGAGAAAGTACGTAAAATGTGCGCGTAAGAATTGCATTTTTCAATTAAAATAAATTTATACTTTCAGAACTTTGAATAACTTATACGTGAACAAAACAAATGGCATTTTATAATACTGTATTTATGTTCCTATATGTCATATCATTAAAGCAATAAAGAAATCAAATTCATAGAGTTTTCAATAGTGAATTGAATGAATACGTAGAGTAGGTATGTTAGGCTAATATGGATTACTGTTTTTTATTGTGAAATTACACCCACATGTTTGGATCAAAGTTCTCATAATCGTTTTAAAATTACGTCTATCCAGGTACCTAAGCCAAACTTTGCAGAACATTAACACTTATCGATTTTGAGCTATGGAGTTTTATGTAAAAAAATGCAGATATCTTAATTCCACGAAATGTGCGGGTTACATATATGTAATATTCCATATTACCTAGATTTAGGTGAATATGGAATATACCATATTAGCCACATTCGATAATTGTTCCTTTTTCTAATTTATTTTTAATTATATGAATATTACAAAATATCCATATAATTAATCGATCGATTAATCGCGAATTTTTAATTTTCACACCTCAAATCGATCCTCCCTTGCTCAAAAATTTTTTTTTGACGCCTTTAGGTTCTTCACTTTATCCCTCTTATTTCGTTGTTTGCCAGGACTTGGCCAATAATAGTCTGCTTGCCTTGCAGATAGATTGCATTTTTGAAACTCTTGGAGTGCCTTTTAAAGTAAGTTAATTGCAGATGCTTTAAGAAAATTAAAGGAAAATAATAGCTGGGCCCAGATCACGTAAAATGAAAACGATCGAACGACATCGTTTCGACAATAGCAGTCTCTGTTTATTGCCACAGATATGAAAGAGACAGCATGCGTGAAAACGATATCGTCCAATCGTTTTTATTTTACGTGATCTGACCCCTGTCCTTGCTAGTGTACATAAAGTGTAGAAGATATCTAACATCGAAGTGTTGCTGTACCTACATAAATTATTTAATAAAAGCAATAATATTATATAGTTCGGTGTGATTTTTTATTATTCGATTCAACATTTTCCTATTTTGGGGCAACTTTTCGTTTAGTTTGGGTGGATTTGCATATGAAACTATTTTTTCTTGGCATTAGATTAAGTAAACAATATTTTATACTACTACACAATGTATAAATATAAAGTGATAGCAATAATTTATTTTATATTTTATTATGTCAGCACCTAACAAAACAGTTCTGAATTTATAAGACACATTATGCGCACTACAAGCATGCTAGATGCATATAACCGCAAATGTTACACGAACATTATAAAAATCCAAAATATCCACTGACTTATTTGCGTTTCATTCGGGGTTTGTGTCCCATTTTCGACAATAAAAATTCGGAACTTACGTCCCGCTGGGGTGGGGCATAGGTCCCCAATTCAATTAGGAACTGATGACTCACTAAAGTGGGACATAGGTCCCGAAAAAAGAATTCGGGACTTATGTCCCTGCGCCATTCATATTACCTCATTTTCGCAAATTTTTGAAAAATAGTAAAAAGTCACATACCACTTACAATTCTTTTAAACAAAAAGCAATATATGGACGTCCAATTTAACTGCTTTGCAGATCACAAGTTTTTATATCCAATTTCTTATTAAAAATATTTTTTTTATTTACAAACATCACAGCATGAAAAGTTTTAGTTGCAGCGGTTTTTAAAATTTAATTTTCTTCTTGTCAGTTTG
This sequence comes from Cheilosia scutellata, assembly GCA_955612985.1. Lineage (NCBI taxonomy): Eukaryota > Metazoa > Arthropoda > Insecta > Diptera > Syrphidae > Cheilosia > Cheilosia scutellata. Next base: position 74,981,144 of record OY015313.1, on the reverse strand, counting down.
ACAGATATTTGAAATCGAGTACAAGATTTCGTACAAAATCTAAGTTCTGAGTGTGAATAAAGAGATGTCGGTGTAGTAAATACAGAGAAACAGGGGTATACCATATTGCCCACGTATTCCATATTACCCTCACTTACTTACTTAACTACCATTGAAATAAAACGACATTTGTTTATTATTGAAAGGGATGCTACATAGTTTCAATGGAATTTCCTTATTGAAAGAAAAGTATGTAAACTTTGAAACTAATTATTTTGTCAGATAGATTCAATGGTATGCAACATTTTTCTTTCAATACTGGACTCCCTTTGAAACTAGGATGGTTTAATTTAATTTTTAGCAACCCATAGATGGCGTAGGTTGCGGAGGAGATGCGCACGTTTTTATTAGGGTATAGATACCAATATCATTTGGCCAATGTATCTACATGGATGGGGTGGGCGGCCAAGGAGTCATATCGCCAATATTTAAGACTCCATATCCTGATGATTTCCTTTCCGCTTCTGACCGGAATTATATTTAAATTTAGAGTTCAAATTATTTGTTTTGATTTTTTAAATTTGTACTTTGCTGTCGCCATGAACCAGCCCTTAGCCGGGATTGCTTCCCCAGCAAAAATTGCGACCCTTATAATAGGCATAGTTACAAATCTTAATAGGATAAATCACATTGTCTAATTTTAATAGTAGAAACGCATTGAATGAAATTCGTATTATTTTCATGGTATTTTTCTCTGAGTGAACCTGCTGGCCACTGCTGGCATCAACTCTTGATTTTCTCCTTAGTGGGAGGGCTGCTGGGCGCTGGCTGGCAGCTGGCTAGGAATTCACAAACATATGTGGCGCACGCGCAGTAAGGACCAAGTGGTTTAGAAAGCTGTTGATAGCATAGCAATGCGAAAATTCACTGACATTTGCATAATTGGTAACACCGCATAAAGTGTATGGACACACGGTCTTGGGCATGACTTTCATTACCATAAACGATTTGGCTACACACAAAAACAAGACGTCATTCCAATGAAATAAAATTTGGCAGGTAAAGGAATAGTGAATTTTGCACTTGTGCCTTCCCATGAACGTCGTGTGGTCATGCACAAAAGAAATCATGTGGCTTCAGTCTTCAGATCGCTGGCAATTTTCCAAACGAACTGCTGGCTGACGAGGTTTCAGAGAAACACGCCTAATATATCGCTTTTACGGAAATGCTTTTTTTTCGTCGATAACTGCAATTTTATGCAGTTTATGAACGACGGAATTGAGAAGCTACATCGGGCATTAGTATTATTGAATGAGTGACAGTTATGTTCGCCATGTGTGCGGGGCTTTGTGAAAAAACATTAAGATGTTATATGTATTTTCCACGTATTGATTGAACCCATCGCGCAATAGCCCAACCACTGAGTCACTTGTCCATAGCAGCTAGATACTAAAACCAATGCTACTAATGTTCTGAAGTATTAGCATATTGCATAGCTATAATTCCATCATACATTTAAAGACGGCTTTGTACACAAATATTTTTAATTAATTCCAATTATCTCCAATCTACCTCAATCACACCTCGGTAAAGTAAACCTCAAATTTCTCCATAAGCACCTCCATGGAGAGCCTCCTGCAACACAATGTACCCACCAAAAAGCATAACCAACTACGAGTGTACATCATAACCTCTAGCCTCGAGAAGAATGTTAACGAAGGTTAATCCAAAAGAGTATTGCGCCGCAGGTGACAAATATCTGCATGATTGAAATTTTGCTTTTTATTAACACAAACAAGCAAGCGAAACACTTGAAAATCAATTTTTTGTGACAATTTATGTGCTCTCTGCGCTGTCCACGTTGTGTAGTGTTTAGCTTTTGAGCCGCGTGAATTTTAATCAACCGAGTAATATCAACTGGACGACTGATATTTGCGCACAAGCACAGAAGATCGCGGCCGTATCTACTCTCTTGCTGATCACGATGACAACAACGACATCGACAAAACACAGCTTCTTTGACGCTCGTGATGATGATGATGAAGTTTCTCAAGATCGCAGATGGAACCGTTCGTCTACAAGGGGATGGTCGACGCTGCGGGCAACCTTGGTACACATAGCATTAACATGAAAAATTGTAGAAGTGAATCGCAAGCAATTTGTTTGAATTAAATGAATTGATTATAAATTGTGTGCACCGCTTTCGGTTTCATTTGTCTGTGTTGAATTTGGACTGGCGATGTGGATTTGTTTGGGCCAATGGGAAATGATTTATATTTGAAATTAGTTCGAAAATGCCTGGCTTTTGAATTTATATCTTGGGAATGCTCTTGTCGGTCAGTTCACTTGACCTAATTTCAACCGAAATATTGGTAGAGATTTCTAAGCTGAGATTTGATTGATAATTCTAAGAAATTTTAGTCTATCAGCTTCATTTCAATTATAGTTCGCCCACTAAATATGAAAATGCTAATTTTGAACAGCTAATAATAGATATCTAATAATCAACATCGCAGCTTCGAGGGGAATCGAAATTTGCATTTTTCTGTTTTGAATGAAATATTTTATGATTTTTGCCATTTCAGTATTTTACTGTCATAATTTAGTTGATTGATTACAAAATTTGGATTCAGTTCGTATATAAATCTGTCGAGATACAGTTTGAAAAGAAAAATCGAATGCACAACTTTTCATATAAATATGTACATAGTTTTATTTATTTTCCTTAAATTGTTATCGATTAGTTTCTTACAAAACCATTGACAGCTCGTTCTCGTTGGCTGCGTTCACATTTCTTACACAATGGCAGAGTTCAGCTGACAAATTTGCTGGTAATATGGTATAATGTGTATAAAACTCAGAATATTGACAATACGCAGTAACATTTATAATTATGCAGTAGCGCATGAACAGTGAAACTAGACGTTTCTGTTTACTTTTGAAGAAAGGTCAAAACGAATCATAGGCTTTAGAAGTATTAACCTCATCATCATACACCCCCTCCACATTTTCAAAACGCTGTTCATTGTTTAGTATATTATACCTTACCGTATATGCAAACTGTCATACCAGAAAACTTTTTAAATAAAATATCAATTATTTGCATATCAATTATTTGCAGGTCATACTTCATTTCAATTTTTCTCTTCTTCTTCATAAGTCTCAAAGGAACTTCCTCCTTCACTCTTGTCACCGAAGATTTCTTTATAAGTCTGTCATAATACGGACAGATTTTAAGAATTTTTCCTACATACAAAAAAATATATATGAAACGTGTGAACAATTATTAATATTTGTAACTTCATTGTTACATTACCTTGAACACTTCCAACTCCCACTTCAGTTTACAGGTGACCGGTAGATTTTATGCATTACCTACGTCTCTTTAACAAATTAAGTTTTCAAGCTTCTCATTTTCCATCAAACTAACTTCCTGGTGATATTTAGTGTATTTTGCTCCAACAATTTTCTATAGAAAATGTGTGCTGTTGGCGTCTGTAATTAATAAATAGTTTCAATTGATATAGCGTAACGACTACAATTATTGGCACCCCCAATTTTTGACCCAACTATTGGCACCCCACCATACAGTGATTTTCTCAATAACCCTTTGTTCGAATAAGTCAATTTATTTTTTATTTTAAATTTGCACATTTTTCTCATATTTGTGTGTCTTTAGTTTGGAGACATTACTTTCCAATTTTGTCTTATAAGTGAAAGTAAAATCACGTGCGACAAAAAAATCAAAACTTCAAAATTTTCAATGTTTTGCTTAAGGACGTATAATTTTGTAAGTTTTTTTTTCACTATACTTCCTTTTATATTTTTTAATGAAAACTTGTTTTATTTACTATAAGAATGCATTAAATAAGTCGTTTGTAAATATACTAATTTTTTAATACTTATTTAAATTAATTTAATTTGGAACGAAGAAAATAATATTTTTTGTTTATTTGCCTTTGAAAAACATTTATCTATATTTTAATTTATATTTATCTTTTATTTTATAATTTTAAATAAAACATTTTGAAAGCATATGTAAATAAAATAATTTATAAAACATGATGTTTTTCTGTTTAAAGATTGCCAATAATTGTGTTTTTTGTAAGCTTTTACTAAATTGGCATTTTAAATATATTTTCAATGACTAAACCGTTATTTATAAAACTTAATCAACGAGGAATTTAATAATTTATACTTCTGTATACAACAGATTCAAATAACTCTATAAACGAAAATGTTATAGTTGATCAAAGTTGAAATTTCCTTCGGGGTGCCAATAATTGTAGTCGTTACGCTAGCTTATAGATATTTGATAAATTGTATGCCTTATGTTAATCTCGAATTTTCCTACTTCTTGTAATACCATGTACCTACACCTTTTTTCCTGGCCAAAATCAAACAAAATTAAAATCAAAATACATAGGTAGTAGGTAGTTACACTGAAAACATTTGAAATCGAACATACACTTTACCTACTCTGTTGTATTTTTCTGTTACAATGGGTTTGGGGTATAGTAAAAATGTAAAAGTATAGCAAAATTTTAGCCTTTTTGTTATAAAATAAAAGCATAATAGGGTGGGTCGAAAAATTAAATTTCGTCCGATCGTTTTAGAATAGCAACCAAAATCTGACCCCAAGCTTTAAAATGCGGGTACATACCCTACATATTTAAAAAAAAAATGTTTTCTTGTCGGTCTACCCGCGCATTTCATTTGAATATGAAGATATTTTGTAAAAGCTGACACAAATATAGATTGCTTTTATTAGAATCCGAGAATTGTTTACCAAATGAATTATTAAAACGTTCTTTGCGTTCAAAAATATGAGCTTTCATATAGTATTTATATACTTTTGGTGAACCTGCAAATCGAAATAATGGACATTGACCTTCGTATCTGAACATGAATTCGTACACTAAACAGGCCTCGTGCAGCCGAAAAACTAGCATACGAACGTGTATTTGGATGTGGGTTTGTCATACGAGGCAGGCTTAGGCAAAAAGTCTTGAGTTTTCGTCGCACATCAGCCCCATATGCAAAAGTGTCTACAAGAGCTCCCCGAAAAAACCTAGCAATAGCTACCAGAAAACTCTACGTAGAACAGTTGCCAAGCCAGGTAATAGACATCCATTTCCTCATCCATATCTCAATATTCATAAGGCATTCTGTGCCAACACTGATGACAACACAACAGTAGCAAACGCAGCAAAACAAGAGGCGTATAAAGCGTATTACCAAAAGATAAAAAGAACATCCCAGGGTAAAAAATTCCGTATCTACAGAATCCTGTAGAGATACCCAAGGAAACCTTGTAATAGAATCGTAGTCGGTGCTGAGAATGTGGAAACCTATTTTTGCAGACTACAATATCGGCGAAGACCAGAATTCCGCTGTTGGGCAGAACGTACCATTCAATACAGACGGCAGCGATCTGATTTGTTCCTATCAGTGTGGTTTTAGGCCAGTAAAATCTACCGTCGATCAAATGCTCACATTTAAGGAGATCCTGAAAAAAACACAAGAAGTCCAATTCGATACTCACCATCACCATCTTTAAATCGACATAGAGACGAGCTATACCGAGCCTGCATGTATAGTTTTGGCATTCCTGCAAAACTCGATCGTTGTTATAAGATGATGACGGAGAAAGCTCGCTGATGCATTAAGGTGGATAACGACCCTGCCGAAACCTTTGATGTCAAAGACGATTTAGGCAAGTTGACGAGCTGCCATGCGACTTTTTCAACATAATATATTTGAAAGAATTGTTCCAGACTTACGTCTCACAGGCCAATACAAAAGGCACGATCTTTCAAAAGTCTATCCAATTACTTGCATACACCGATGATATTGACATAATTGGTAGAACACAGTAAGCTGTTGCTGGTACGTTTGCTATAGTACAGAAAAGAAGGCGGTTAAAATGTGTCTGTCGTTCAACGAGAGCAAAACCAAGTATTTATATGCTGTCAACAAGAAGGGACGATCGACAGCTATAACTTTGAGGTAGTGAGAGATTTGTATAGCTCGGCTGTGCTATCAGCTCTGATAACAACGTCTCAGATGAAGTTAAACTGTTGATAACACTTGCCAACCTTTGTTTCTTTAGACTGAGAAACAATTGCGTAATAGAGCCCTATTCCGAAGAACTAAGGAGATTCTACATAAGACCCTTTTCATCCCAGCCCTGCTTTATGACGCTAAACCTTGGACTCTATCTAAAGCTGATGAAGCTATCCTCGGTCGGGTCTACGTTGACGAACTTTGTAGGAGAAGACTTATCGACAAACTATACGAGCAGTTCAGCGACATTGACCTAGTCAAAATTTGCACATCAGTTTTCTAAGATGGCTGGGATATGTAGCAAAGAGACAACGCAGTAGAGGAAGACCTCGCCTTAGGTTAAAGGGGACCTCAACCAACTCGAGGACGCAAGTGGAAACAGTTAGCCAAAGACCGTGCTAAAAAATAAGATCAGATTTGGCCTTTGTTAAAAACATCGAAATATTGGGGAAAACACAAATTTTCAAAATCAATGTGCGATAGAAGGAAGTTTCTCAAAAAACATTTATTTTTTGCTTTTTAGAATCCATTGGACATGGCATGGGTCAAACTTTTATCACTATTCCAATACAAAAAAAAATCAAATTTTTTTCATACATCGATGACCCACCCTATTGCATAATTATGTAAGTCCGAAACGTTGCAAATTTAACATTTTTCATTGTCCTATAATAGCCCGCATAGATATATATATCCGAAAAGAAAATCATGTGTGCTATATTTCGCAATCCAATTAAATTGTAACAAACAAACCATCTTAATTACGGAGAAAGCTAAAATCAAACTATCTACTAAAGGCTCTTGCGAATTGAATTGTTGCACTGGTGATACATAAGAATCTGTTCAGCAAATAATACAAGCGCACTTTAACCTTCCAATCCTTTGGCGATAGGAAAACTGCTACATCTCACCCTTTCTAGTTACCGCTGACATGCATTCCAAATACATTGCAACACACATGGTTTGCGTTCGTACAACTTTTCTGGTCTCTGTGAAATTCCGCTGACACCGTATACAGCAAAGATACCTACACTGCAGTTCTGCACCAAGCAGATACACGTTTTCCCAAAGCTACTACCGACAACGAAAGCGAACATTTTCCATTTCCACCCAATGACATTCCACATCGCAGCACAACAAATCCAAAATAAATGAAAGAAATGACCAGAACTCAAAATCAAAGTGTCCGGCCGCTTCGCAGCGCAGCCGGAAAATTGCACATCGAAGCTAATCACCTGCCCTAAGATTTCGCGCATCGGACATGTTGTGAAGTCCCCATCTTCTAGGTGTTCGAAGGGAACGACGTCAACGTCAACTCAACACTCAGCTAACAACGGACAACAATTGACACCACACATTGTCCACCGAATTCTCCGACTTCATGGACTGTGATAATGGTCCATGAGACTCCAATTGACATGGTCATTGTGTTGCTCGTAGCAGATTTGTGATGTCCGAACACATGGTAAATGCGCCGCTCGCTCGAGTTCTACTGCGTAGACATAGTATCACAAAGAAATAGTCAAGTGGCCGCCGCGCCGCAAGCACTAAAAGGCAGTGTTAATTTTACATAGTTTTCTTGTAGATTTCCCTTGGTAGTCCTAAGCCCCCAGGTGAGAGGTGAGAATTCCATATCATTCAGGTAGGTAATGTTGTGTCTTGTTTCCCCTGAACGAACTATCTCAAGAACTGAAGTTAATTTTTAAGCAATCATCGCATTCAAGTGGTACTTCTTAAGAAGGGGATACGGTGATAGGGTGCGTCTGAAAAGCATTTATCATTTTTCCCTAAGAATACGCACACATATTCATTTGTATTTGGGTTAAATACGAAACAATGAGTGATTGTATCTCCTTGTAATGAGGTAAATGCTTAGTGTCGTGGTTCTCGTTCACTGTTTGCATTTAACTGTATTTATGTTTGGTGTGAACAGAGTCAATGATCATTAATCATTGAGGTAGTTTGGGGTATGTAGCTGTTTACAGAAAATGTGTGACACTATGAGCACCTATACTCTATAATACTCTATACAACAGCTGGTGGTGGGTATGTGTAATCGAGTTTTTAGATTTTTTTAGTTTCAGGGTGGCCCTGAGATGAGATCAATAATATAGGTAGGTACATACAAAAGGTGTGAGGAAACCATTTCGAATCTGTAGTTCTCCTTTTTGTGTAAAATCGTTTCTGAGGAATTGCGAAAAGTCTTAGGTACATATCATTCAATTTGTGAAAACTTATTAGCTACTCAAGGCCTGATTCGTCGACATCGATTTATTCCGGTTGTAGTAGATATAAAAACAAACTGTGATATTCTGCGCTTAAGCCCATTATCCCTTACTTACTTACTTAAGGTGGCGCTACAGTCCGGTGGACCTTGGGCTCAACCAACAAGCGTCTCCAGCCAGCACGATCTTTGGCCAGTTGTCTCCAGTTTCGCACGCTAAGTTAAGGTCCCCTTCCACTTGCATGCGCCACCTGAGTCGAGGTCTTCCTTTACTGCGCCGTCCCTCGGGTGTGGATTGGAAGATCTTCCGAGCCGGAGCATTCACGTCCATTCGCTCTACATGACCCAGCCGTGCTGTAGTTGGACCTTAACTCTTCTGGCTATGAATATGTCGATGTCGTACAGTTCGTCGTTGTATCTCCTCCTCCATTCACCGTCTATGCAGACGGGACCGAAAATTACTCGAAGAATTTTCCTCTCAAACCAACCAAGAGTATAACCTCATCCGCTTTTGATAGAGTCCATGCCTCTGCACCATAAAGTAGGACTGGGAAACAGCGATTGACAAGAGTTATTCTTCGTCCAATCTCAGCGCTGGTGTCATTGTCTGAGCTCATAACGGAGCCTAGGTAGACAAAGACCTTAACCACCTCAAAGTTATATCTGTCTATAGTGACATTCTGTCCAAGACGTCGATGTTGGGTGTCCTTTCTTAATGACAGCATATACTTTGTCTTGCCCTCAATGACCGCCAAACCCATCTTCGCCGCTTCCGTCTGAATGCTCACGGCCGCGCCAGTGACATCACGCTGCGTTCTGCCGCTTATGTCGATGTCGTCGGCGTAGGCGAGTAGGTGGACGGACTTTTGAAAGATAGTGCCTCTGGTGTTAGCGTTTGAGTTTTGTACTATTCTTTCAAGAACGATGTTGAAGAAGTCACATGACAGCGCATCGCCTTGTCTAAATCCTTTTTTGACATCGAAGGTCTCGGTAAGTTCTTTACCGACCTTGATGGAGCAGCGTGCATTCTCCATTGTCATCCTGCACAGACGGACGAGTTTGGCGGGGATGCCAAAACTAGGCATTACCCTGTATAGCTCGTCTCTATAAATGCTGTCATAGGCGGCCTTAAAATCGGTGAAAAGATAGTGGGTATCGATTTGGACTTCCTGGGTTTTTTCGAAGATCTGCCGCAGTGTGAATATTTGGTCGATGGTAGACTTTCCTGGCCTGAAGCCACACTGATAAGGACCAATCAGCTTGTTGACAAGAGGCTTCAGGCGTTCACACAACACGGCAGATAAGATCTTGTAGGCGATGTTAAAAAGACTAACACCTCTGTAGTTGGCGCAGTTCAGAGGGTCTCCTTTCTTGAGGATCGGGCAAACAATGCTGACGTTCCATTCATCGGGCATACTTTCCTCCGACCATATTTTACAGATGAGTTGGTGCATGCTCCTAACTAAGTCATCGCCTGCCGCTTTGAATAGCTCGGCGGTTAGGCCATCTGCTCCAGTGGCTTTGTTGGACTTAAGCTTAGATATGGCTATCTTCACTTCGTCCAGGTGGACGGAATTGTTGGTCTTCATCGTCCAGGTTGAATGGTTCATTCTGCGGAAGTAGTTCTTCCATATCCTCAGCATCGACTGCGATTCTACTATGATGTTCCCTTGTTCGTCCTTGCAGGCTTCGGTTCGGGCTCTGTAGCCTTGGCAGGTTCTTTTTACCCTTTGGTAAAACTTCCGAACCTCATGCCTGCTGTAACTTCTCTCTATTTTCTCGATCGCTCGCTTCCCGTGCTCTTTCTTTTTTCTCCTGAGAAGCCGGTGTTCGTCTCTTCTTTTCTGCGCGTAGAGCTCACGGGCAGCTCGGTCTTCTTCCTTTGGTTGAGGCCCAGGTCCACCCCGGACTGTAGCGCCATCTAAGTAAGTAAGTAAGTTAGGGCATTGCTCGTACGTCTTGTCTAAGAGCTCGTAGAACCTCTCTTTGGTGTCGTCGTCTTTCTCCTCCGTGGGGGCATGAGCGCATATTAGGCTAATGTTGGCGAATTCAGCGAATGATGCGTATTGTCGTGAGGCGCTCGTTCACATACTTGAAACTTAAGACTTCTTGCCTAAGTCTACCTTCAACGACGAATCCACAACCAAATGAGCGCTGTTTTTGTTCCCGATAGCAGTCGCCATAATATATTTCGCAGTTCTTCTTCCTCTTCTTGCCCGGTCCATCCAATCGCACTTCTTGGATGGTGGTTATGTCGTCTGCTGTATTACAGTTCAGGCCTCCGGTAGTTGTTCGGCCCAGTATCCCGCTCGCGTTTAATTTTAGCGACCGCACTTCTCTCCCCAGCACAGTACCAGACAATTCTTTCGTGAGCTAAATCAGTGTAAACATTTTCTTGGCCGAGTATAACAAAATTGTACATAGTACATATAACACAGAATATTGTTATACCCGAATGACATTTAGTGTGTCCCATCGATATGAAACTAAGAATTTAGCGTCCGGAACAGGATATTGCTTTGCTAAACTGCCTAGCTAAATTTTGTCTCTGTAGACATTTTTGTATGCGAGATAGAATTTTTTTGAGCAGGATACTGGGCTTAAAGACTGACTGAAGATGAACTGGGTCGTAAGATGTGTTACCTTTTTGCGCGAGTTAACTGTTTGTAAGATATGAAAATCAATTAGGTTTACATTTGAATTTGCGCTGCGGAATAATAAGGTATGTAACCTATACCTGTATCTATTTGAATTTTTTTTTGTTTTTAGCGGAATTTCATATTTTACAAACAAAAACCAATCGCATCACGGACAGTATTATACATTTTACTACCATTGAACTTCAAAAGGTGTTGATTGTTTTGCCCCCGTTCCGGTTCACAAAAACACCATTTTTGAAATCATAGATCTGTTGGTACATAGATAGCTTACAACTTCTCAAAGACTTCCATAAAGTTAATTGTTCCATCATGGAAAGCAAACGCGCCACTTCGTCGTCAATATAGTCGACGATGTGTTATGCTCCCCTCCAAGTGAGGTAGGCAAAACATCTTTCATGAAAAGCTATAATTATTATCTATAGTTGCTTCCCCATTTGTTCAAACGAAACGAACCTCATTATAGAAAAAAAAAACAATAACAAAGTTTTATTAGGAAAAATTTAAATATCCCAGATGGCATATCGCCAAGAGCGAGTTACATATTTTTTGTAGTCCAACTAACTTTTTGGGGTTTAAGCATTTTTTATGAGCAAGTTTTTTTCTTTTATTTTCGGTTTGCATTAAGGTGTTTTGATCGATGAGTTCGGTGTTAATTTATCTTCTTTTTGTTTGTAGGGCGAATATGTAAATATATATTGAAGCATCGTGTTTTGATTTAAAATTAGTAATAATTACGCTTGTTATGAAAAGTAGGTGGATGGAGGAAAAATACGCAAATAATGTATTTGATGATGAAAATGAATTTGGACCATTAATCAAAATATTTAATTGATGATATTCAATTACCTACCTTGTGGTAGTACATTTATGCGGCACGTTTATTTACCTTTTTTCAAATTGGAAGTTCGAGATCAACACATATTTAAATACAAATGAGTTTACCTATTATAAACAGCCACCATATCTTGTTTGACTAAGTCAGAATGGTGATGTTCCTTAAATTCATTTATGTTTTGTTTTTCTTACTTACCTACTTACTTTTTTTCCAGTCCGTGGAAATTTATAGTGAGAAGGATTTGGTATATATACTAGGTATGTGTATGCCTAACGTGACCATTTATTTTTTGGCAAAAAGCAGCGGGTTTTTTGAAGCTAAAAGCGGGCGTGTTTTGGCGGGTTTAGCGGGTTTCCCAAAAATAGATTCTGACCTGAAAAATTTCCTGCAAAATAGTAGAAAACAGTTTATTTCACGTAAAATCGAATATAGCTAATTCTTTAAAAATAAACGTCATCAGTTTTTTTTAATATATCTACGGAAAAACTTCTTCCAAATCTTGCGTAAGCGATACATATTTTTTAATTTTTGGTTTATTGGTATCTCGGAGTGGGTGTGTCTCTCTTTATCTTTATAAATTTTACCGTATTTACTGAGAATGTCAATGAATAACATTGGTTGTTTCTTTGACTCATGTCATTATTGCAATTTTCGCGCACTTATGCCAACTGAAGTTGTCTACGACAGCTTCAATCTGTCATCAGGGTTGTTATATGTTTTTTAATTAAAAAAAATTTTCAAATGTGTTGAAAAAATGACTAAAGAAAATTTTTATCAAAAAGCGGGAAAATGGTTGTGGTGGCGGGTGGAGGGTTTTTAGGTAAAAAAGAGGGTAAAACCCGCCAAAAGCGGGTGAAATGGTCACACGCCAAAAATGAGAGTCCATATTTTTTGCAATAGCAATTTAGAATTTTAGTCTTGCAATTGTCCTTAAAAATTTATCTAATTTGTCCGTCAAAATGCTTAAGTTGAAGGTTAAAAATGATTATTGCTAAGGCCCGAAGACTCCACGGGCCGGAGAATTTGTGTCAATTCGCTCTACCAAATTGCAGGGTATTTGAACGCTAAGCAAAAAATTATAAACTAAAACTTTCTAATATAAATTTATATCTATAAAAATAAGGAGACTATACATATACAGGTACCTAGGTGGTGGGCGCAGTAGCGCAGTGGTTAGTGTGCTGGACTACTGTGCGAGGGATCCCAGGTTCGATCCCCGGAAAAACAAAAATTGCATCTTAAGGTTTTTTCTACTGCGCCACCTCTCGCGAACGTCTGACAAACATCCGAGAGTATGACTGTCCTGAAAAAGCTTTTCAATTCAGCCGTTCGGACTCGGCATAAAATTGTAGGTCCCTTCCATTCGTTCCAAAAATAGAAACTCACACAAAACGAATGGTTGCGAGAAGCTAGGCCTTGGGTGTCTACCGCCTGTTGCGCCGCCTATTTATTTATTTTTTACAGGTACCTAAGTAATACGTATACAGTATCCAAACGCTTGGTATGTACACTGTGCAAGCCATCGCTTGAACCTGGTTCTGGTCCCAACTTGCCGAGGACTTATTTGAAGTTGAATTAAGAGCCCCAAGAACTTCATTGAAACAAACAACTCGTTCATATCCAGAAACATCTTCTACTGAAGCCTATTTTAGAGTCTCTATACTGATTTCTTGCATAGATTCGTTAATACAAAATCTTACGGACAGATTCATGGTCAACGAAGACGTTCTACCATCATCATCATTGTTAGCGCCATCTACCTGTAAGCTACCCATCCATCATTAGGTTTCAACCTTAAACAAAAGTACACTATGTAACGTAAATGCATTTTTTTGTGCACGTCATGTGCAACATTTTACCTAACCTCTTTCTTTTCTAAACCATTGCTGCAAGCACTACATCGTGCACATTAAACTTAATTTTTTTGATTTATATAAACTAAGGTAATTCATTTTTGTTTATAATTGTACATTGAATTAATGAAATAAATTTATAGAATTTTTAAGCCGCACAAGTGGATTCAAGAAAGTTTAAGCGTTTTCTTTAGCGGCTGTAAAAACTTAGGCAACAAATTCTTAAAAATTCTTACGACTGATAATGCAGCGACCAGAATCATCAAAACCGTGTGCCACGTCAACGCCAGTGGAAAAGCATAGTTGCGAGCTGTGCCAGGAGCCCGATATACCTGAAATGGTAGCGTGCGACCGATGTGAAAGTTGGTTTCACTTTCAATGTGTCAACGTCGACTCTACGGTTAACGATAGAAGCTGGAATTGCGAAAATTGTCGCAATCTTACAAACCAACCACTACCACCACGTTCCACGAAGTCCATCGACCATGCTAAGTCCACGACGGTGTCATCCAAGTCCAGAAGGCGAAAGGAACTACTTCTGAAGCAGCTAGAGGAGGAAAAGCAGTTACGTGAAAAGAACAACCAGCTGTACCTAACACAGAAGTACAAACTCCTTGCGGAGCTTAGCGAGTCGGACGAGGAAGAAGAAAAAAACGAAGGTAAGTCGGTAGATCGTAGCCAATTAACTCAAAGGTGGGTAGAGCAAGCAAACGCAGTTGCTACAGAAACTGTCGCTTTACACCACCCTAACGAACAACAACAACCCCATATATCTGCCCATGTGCCTCAGAGGCAACCTGTCCCAATTCATTGCAACCAAATTCATCGTCAACCACCTCAAATACAAACCGCTATCCCATCTGAAACCCAAGCTACCGGTATTCAACCTGCTGTTCCGTTTATGCTGACCAATGCACTTTCATCAACCCAGTTAGCAGCTCGGCAGGCAATCTCAAAAGATTTACCTTTTTTCAATGGGTATCCAGAGGAGTGGCCAGTTTTTATCAGCTCATTTGAGCAGAGCACAATCCTCGCTGGCTACTCGAATGCAGAAAACTTGATGCGCTTGCAGAGATGTTTACGTGGGAGTGCACTGGAAGCTGTTAAAAATCGCCTTTTGCTGCCAACAATGGTGCCAGACGTAATAAAAACACTTCGCATGCGTTTCGGTCGACCAGAGCACATACTTCACGCCATGATAGCTAAAGCCAAAGTTCAAGCACCTCCAAAGGCCGAAAGGATGGAAACGCTTATAGAATACGCGTTGGCTATCCAAAATGTGTGTGCCACAATGGAAGCATCGCAAATGACAGCTCATTTAAACAACCCGACCCTACTCAAAGAGTTTGTTGACAAACTAACCCCTCACCTTCTGCTAAACTGGGCCATTTTCTCCAAGGAATTACAGCAACCAACCTTGAGGGATTTTTCCAATTGGTTAAGTGACATTGCGGAAGCTGCTTGTTCCGTCACAACGCCCGTAGTACGAAATGCTGTTGAAAAACGCGACAACAGACGTAATAATCACTTGTACACTCACGCTATGGCTATAGCCCCAACAAACAATTCTTGCGGAAATAGTGTGCACAAAAGATGTTACGTTTGTAACCACAATCATGCTCTTGATGCTTGCAATCAATTCCAAGACAGCGATCGTTCTGGCCGATGGAATATCGTTCGAAAATATAATTTGTGTCATATATGTTTGGCAAAGCATCCTCATTCTCGATGCAGGGTAACAGCGATGTGTGGTATAAATGGATGTACACTGAGACACCATTCTCTGTTACACAAATACACAGTAAATGATCATCAAACTAATCATAACATTACATCAACACAAGCGTCAACCAGTACTGCGCAACAGTTAGGTAATCAAAGTTCCTCCGGCGTGAGAGAAGGTTCAATAAGACAGCCATCTGGTCAGATAACTTTGGGATGCCATACAAATACAAGTCGAACTAACACCGACGACACAACTAATGTTTTATTCCGAATTATACCGGTTACACTTTACGGAAACAACACTTCGCTAGACACTTTTGCTTTTCTGGATGGGGGTTCCTCCATGACACTGCTTGACGAAGAACTTGCTGATGCGCTGAACCTTCCTGGCAGATCCGAGGAACTTTGCTTAAAGTGGACATCTGACACAACACGTCTTGAAAAGAACTCGAGGGTGGTCACTTTAGGCATAGCAGGTCACAATGGTGATTGTCAGAAGTATGTTCTTCGGGAAGTGCGTACGGTGAGTAACTTGAATCTACCAATACAATCAGTGTCGAGTAATATGCTCAAAAGTCGGTATCCATATATGAAAGGCTTACCAATTTCCTCGTATCAAGGCGCGCAGCCGAAAATTCTTATCGGTATGGACAATTGGAAGCTGGGGGTGCCTATCAGACTCTTCGAGGGTAATTGGTCCGAACCGATGGCAACCAAAACACGCTTAGGCTGGTCTGTACATGGGCCTGAAAGAGATGCTACAAGAGAATGTGAAACTGGCGGATTTGTTTTAAGTATTCATCACACTTACAGTAACACGGAGCTTCACCAACTTGTGGAAAAATTCTTCTCCATTGAAAACATGGGTATTCGCATTCCAAACCACCAAATGATATCCGCAGAAGAAAAACGAGCAATCAGCATTCTTCAGGGTACTTGCGTTCACATCGATAAACATTTTGAGGTTGGCCTACTTTGGAAATTTGATGAATTTACTTTGACTGACAGCTATTCAATGGCATTCCGTCGCTTCCGACTACTTGATCAAAAAATTCAAAAGGACGTTCAGCTGAGTAGAAATTTGAATGAGCAAATTTCGAATTTAGTAGCGAAGGGATATGCTAAAAAAGTGTCTGCTGAGGAATTGAATAGCACTGATCGTGTCTGGTATTTGCCAATCTTTATAGTCAAGAACCCAAATAAGCCGGCAAAAGTGAGACTCGTTTGGGACGCTGCTGCCAAATCGAATGGTGTGTCTCTTAACGACTTTCTTTTAAAAGGTCCTGACCAGCTAATCCCCATAACAACAATACTGTACGGATTTCGTTGCGGAAGAGTGGCAATTTGTGGAGACATAGCCGAAATGTTTCACCAGGTGCGGGTGCGTAAAGAAGACAGATCGGTGCAGCGTTTCTTCTGGAGAGACAATAAAGATTTAGAAAAACCAAGTGTATTTGAAATGCAAGTTCTAACATTCGGGGCGACATGCTCTCCATGCATTGCTCACTACGTAAAAAATCAGAATGCTATGCGTTTTATAAGTTGTAAGCCGAGAGCGGTTAATGCAATATTGCAGCACCATTACGTGGATGACTTTATTGATAGCACGGACACGGCAGACGAGGCTATCCAACTGGCAAAAGATGTTAGGTATATCCACGCGAATGCAGGATTTCACATTCGGAATTGGATGTCTAATTCACCAACTGTTCTCGCCGCGCTGAAAGAGGAAAGCGATAAGCCGAATAATAGCAAAGCGTTTGGGACGAATGATACCGACATAACGGTAACGGAGAAAGTCTTGGGCATGCATTGGAATACCTCTGCTGATGTGTTTACTTACGTCCTTAACTTTAACCCCCAAAATCGAAACATACTTGCTGAGAGAAAGGTCCCAACCAAGCGTGAGGTTCTCAAAATATTGATGTCGATTTTCGACCCAATGGGATTTCTTTCTCATTTTTTTGTTTGAGGAGCGAGATAGGCTGGGATGAAGAGCTTCCAGCCTCATTGTTTGAGAGATGGCTACGATGGCAGACGCTGCTACACAGGGTTACTGAAGTCCAGATTCCAAGATGCTATTCCTTCAATCTGAGCCAACCGGGAATTTCCGTTGAACTACATACCTTTGTCGACGCAAGCGAAAATGCTTATGCAGCGGTGTCTTACTTTCGAATTATTCATCCTAATGGAATCGAAACGACTATAGTGGCTGCGAAAACTAAGGTGGCTCCACGACGTCCATTGTCGATTCCTAGGCTCGAACTTCAGGCCGCAGTCTTGGGGGTACGGTTAATGAACTCTATTTGCAACGCACATAGGTTTCCGATCAGACAAAGATTTTTATGGACTGACTCCTCTAAGACTGTGCTTTCTTGGTTTCGTACTGACCCTCGTAATTTTCAGCAGTTTGTGATGTACCGAGTAGGGGAGATTTTGGAATCATCTAGCATTTTGGAATGGAACTGGGTTCCTTCGAAGTTAAACATAGCAGATAAAGCGACAAAATGGAACTCCGATGTTGACTGGGAAGCAAGTGGGGAATGGTTTAACGGACCTGCCTTTCTTCAAAAGGACTCAACGGAATGGCCGCAGATGCCAACAAACCTAGCCGCTAGTAAGGAGGAATTTCGACCCCACCTGCTACAAATCAGTGAAGTCAAATGCGTATCTAAGATAATTGATGTGAATCGCTTTGCAGCTTGGAGAATCTTGGTGCGTTCAGTAGCGTATGCCTTCATGTATATCGACATATTAAAGCAAGGTAGAGAAGGATGTAATTTTAGAAATATAACAGCACTAAGGCATGGAAGTAAAACACAAATGAGGTCAATTGTCGTCATATCTTCAGTGGCATTTAAAAAGGCTCAAATTCTTCTTTATCGTCAAGCCCAGTTTGAAGCGTATTCCGAAGAGATTGGCCATTTAAAACGAAGTTCAGAAAAACCATCACCTATTTCAAAGAGTAGCCCTCTCGCGAAGTTATCGCCTTTCTTGGATGAAAATGGAGTTTTGAGAATGCAGGGCAGGATTGCCTTCGCCGATTTTGTGGCAATGGACTGCAGGACGCCTATTATTCTTCCGAAGTCGCATTATATCACCTACTTGATAGTCGACGCTTACCATCGCAAATACCATCACTGCAATCACGAGACGGTCCTGAATGAAATCCGACAAAAATTTTACATCGCAAAGCTGAGAGTTCTTCTGAAATCCGTAAGAAAAGGCTGTCAAGTCTGCAAAATTCGAAGTGCTCGTCCACAAGTTCCCGAAATGGCCAATTTACCACGAGCAAGGCTAGGAGCATTCAACAAAGCCTTTTCATTCGTGGGGGTGGACTACTTCGGTCCAATTATTGTCACCGTTGGAAGGCGGCATGAAAAAAGATGGGGTGCACTTTTCACGTGCTTAACAGTTCGAGCGGTACATATAGAGGTAGTTCATAGCTTGACAACAGATTCTTTCATCATGTGTTTTAGAAATTTCATTGCGCGTCGGGGTACGCCTCTTGAAGTATATAGCGACAATGGGACAAATTTTCGGGGTGCGGAGAAGGAGCTACGAGAGGAGTTAAAAAAGGTTGACTTGGGACAGGTTGCAAATGAGTTCATGTCAGCAGAACTTAAGTGGAGGTTTAACCCACCGTCAGCCCCACATATGGGCGGCGCGTGGGAAAGGCTGGTACGATCAGTAAAAACCGTCTTCTACCAAATACTTCCTTCGAGAAAAATCGGGGACGAAACGTTGCGGAGCGCACTTATTGAGGTCGAACACATTATAAATTCAAGACCATTAACATTCGTATCCCTAGATACAGCTGATGATGAAGCGCTTACGCCAAACCACTTCCTCCTTGGGACTTCCAATGGATCGAAACCACCTTGTGACCCGAACATTTTCGACTTTAGAAAAAGTTGGAAACAATCACAAATACTAGCAGAGATGTTTTGGAAGAAGTGGGTTAAAGCGTTTCTACCAACTTTAAACCGGAGATCGAAATGGTTCAGCAAGGTAAAGCCAATTTGTAAGGGTGACTTAGTGGTCATAGTAGACAACGATCTGCCAAGAAACTGTTGGCCTAAAGGGATTGTTGTGGACGTGGTCGTGGCAAAGGATGGACAGGTACGCCGAGCAAAGGTGCAAACAAAAAGCGGTCTGTATGAGAGACCTGCTGCTAAATTGGCGGTCTTGGATGTTGCCGGTAGAGACGAGGAAAGGAGTAAGACAGATGCGGGTTGCAGTCAGCTTACTGGGGGCGGTATGTTAGCGCCATCTACCTGTAAGCTACCCATCCATCATTAGGTTTCAACCTTAAACAAAAGTACACTATGTAACGTAAATGCATTTTTTTGTGCACGTCATGTGCAACATTTTACCTAACCTCTTTCTTTTCTAAACCATTGCTGCAAGCACTACATCGTGCACATTAAACTTAATTTTTTTGATTTATATAAACTAAGGTAATTCATTTTTGTTTATAATTGTACATTGAATTAATGAAATAAATTTATAGAATTTTTAAGCCGCACAAGTGGATTCAAGAAAGTTTAAGCGTTTTCTTTAGCGGCTGTAAAAACTTAGGCAACAATCATCATATCAAAAAAAAAATCAAGACGTCTTCTGCTTTGAAAAAAATAATTTTAGTATGTTCGTTTAGATACATTTGTTTTTTTTTTTGACAAAAAACGGCTTTTACAACAACTTCTGTTGATCGTACGTAAAAAACTTCCTTAACATAATTTTTAGAAAATTTCTCAAGGACTTCATAAAAAATCGTAGCCGCGAAACACGATCCTGGCTACGGCCCTGCACTTCCTCTAAACTTTGAACTTTGGAATTTATCATTACATACCAACTTTGTTAATATTATTTTTAGTCTTGAAATAAACCCCACTGAAGTAAGACTCTTGAGTTATATACCTACATACGGTGATGGAAAATTTAATAGAAACAAATTAATATTTTCATAACGTTGAACCATCATTAACTGCATACAATTTTTGGTCTTTCTTCGTTGTTGGTAAATTTTAGGTAAAAGTACTTTGAAGTGCTGCAGCAATTTGCTCTATCAGCTGTTGGTTTTCGTCTCACAGTAAAAAGTGTGAGCAAAAATTTTATTTTGCCTGGAAAAAAATAATAGAAACTAACGATTACCACACAGTCGGCATCAGTGATTTTGAAGTAAAGAACGGCGTTTTTTTGATTGAAATAGTTGTAATTTAGTTTATCATGTAACTTAGTGTTTTTTAGAAGAAAATCTTAAAACTATGAAATAACATTTTGTTAAAATAGGTTTTGGAGTCCATTGCACCAGTTCTGAGCGTGTGGTGATGAAAAAGCTAAGAAAAGACGGCAAAACAATGGATGAAATAGCTATATATATATATATATATATAAATTTTCGAGAGATATTCGAACCAGACCAACATTGTCGGGTCTCTTTTCGTCTCCCTACCCTATATACCTTACCCAGAGAGTTCTTCCAGAGTTCGATTCCTAGTGTTAACGCCAGCATCTGTTTATGTGAGATCTGTGTCATCCAATGGGCCTCGACCCAATGTTGTCCCAAGATCCTCATTCTTCTGCCAGCCAAAGCTGGACATTTACACAATAAATGTGCCGCTGTCTCAGATTCCTCCAGGCATAGCTTACAAGTATCATCCTCTCTAAGGCCAATCTTCCTTAAATGATACCCGAAATTACCATGACCTGTAGTTAACGCCACCACCCATTTCAATGTTCCTCGACTCATGCTTAGAACCTTTCTCTGAGTGGAGCAGGTCGGCCATTGTATTGCCATTTTAGCTTGACTACATTGTTCCACGGTTGACCACCTTCTCAAGTGTTCTGCCGTGATCCATTTGTGAATCAGCTGTTCTACCATTCCTCTACCAATTGAATGGAATGGTTCTGGTCCCAGCAACTTTTCAGTTGACCCCTGTTTTGCAAGGGAGTCCGCCTTTTCGTTGCCGTCGATCCCTATGTGTCCTCGTACCCAAGTCAGTGTTACCTGATTTTTAGATGAACACTTGTTGAGCTTGAGTACACATTCCAGTGCCAGTGATGTTGTGATGGTTGTCTGCCCCATGCATCTAATTACCGCCTGGTTGTCCAGTGCTATTTGGATATTTCTTCCTTCCACCTGACTCTCAAGCAAGTAATCCAACGCATGCAGCAAAGCAATCATCTCAGCCTGGTATACTGAAGTGTGTTTCCCGAGGCTAATCTGTAAAGATTCCGGCCCCCGCTCCGCCATCCATCATGGATCCATCTGTGAAAATCACGATTTCACCATTCCTCTTTTCTGGAGGTAATCCATTCTCAATACGAGTTTTGTGATTCCTTTCCATAATACGCACCTTTGTTATACCATCCATAGGTATGTTCAGTTCCCTAATATCATTTTTGACAATCTCCAGGATCTTCCTATGTCCATAGATGGTACCACAATTGTGCCATTTCGCATCTCGATGCAGACGAAGTGCTGTTAGGGCCGCTATTTTCTTAATAAATAAGTCTAGAGGTAAAATCCCTAAGATCACTTCCAATGCGCATGTTGGTGTTGTGCGTATTGCACCTGTAATTCCTATACATGCTAAACGCTGGACCCTATCCAGGTGCTTCTTAGCAGTCTTCTGGGAGGCTTTTGCCCACCATACAACCGAAACGTATGTGATAATGGGTCTAGTAATCATCGTATATATCCATGTATGCTGACCTAGGAGAGAGTCCCCACCTCTGTCCACACACACGTTTGCACTGATGTAGTACCCTTTTTGCCTTCCGTACCTTCTCCTCAACATGGTGATTCCAAGTAAGTCCAGTATCTAGGTATACTGCCAGATGCTTAACCTTCTTGGTCGTTGTTCGTTCAGATCCGAAATGTGTTAAGGGCTGAAATTCCAGATTTTTCCTCTTCCTAGTGAAGATTATCAAATCTGTTTTCTCCGCATTAATAGAGAGTCCTTGTTCCAGACACCACCGCTCAACCACTTTGAGTGCACTCCTCATGATATCCGCTGTGACGTCTATGAATGTGCCTCTTGCCATTATTGCTATGACGTGTCGTGTGAATGCCAGTTGCCTCAAGTTTGTCGAGAAGAGAGTCCACAGTGATATTCCACAGTGTAGGTGAAAGAACACTACTTTTCATGTTAAACGATAAAATGTGTGCCGTAGACTACGTGGAAACATTAAACACTATTATCCTGTCATTTTCTGAAGAGGACATGCCTATTAAATGGGAGTTTATGCAGGATAGTGACCCCAAGTACTCCTCAAAGTTGGCCAAAGAATGGTTTCATAAAAAACAAAATCAATGTTAGGGAGTGGCCATCACAATCTCCTGATCTTAACCCGATAGAACATCTATGGGACACTCTTAAGCGCAGGATCGGCGGCTGCTGAGCCAAAAACAAGGAAAAACTGTGGTCAATTATTCAAAAAATAAAAAATAAGGGCGCAACGACCAAGTATTAAAAGGATATGAAACACCTTTACTGTAAATTAATTCCTCACAGAAAAAAAACTAAAAAACTAATATTAATTTTTAGCAATTTTTATGCAGTCACTATTAGAATTGTTTGAAAAAAACTTTTTGCATCAAAACATTTGTTTTTTTGACCGAGGAAAAAAGCCAAAAAAGTAGACTTTTACAAAAGTTCTAAATTTTCAATGGGTACTTAATGGGTTAAGGAAAGTTTTGTATCATTCAAACGGAATTTAAATGACCTTTCCATTAATGCCAAAATTTACATGAAGTAAGTGCAAATTATGAGTAGAGTTAACTTTAGTTTTGACAAAATACTTATGACCACCATTGTATATTCTATATTCCTTCTGCATTTTTTCCCAATATTACGGTCTCTTGTTAGTCCGTTTTTGTCGTTGATCTCGGTCTTCCTCGTGTTTCAGGAGTATTGCGGTACTTCAAGGCATTTTGTTACGAAATTATTTGATCGTCGTAAATATTCCGCTATAAATTTATACGTTTTGCCCTGACTGCGAATGGTTCTTCACTAATCGCCTCTCTTCAGATGTGCAATGACTTTTTTTTTTACCCTTCTATTTAACTAACGATTAATATTTATTTTGATTTAAATCCGCAGCATTTTACAAACCCCTTATAAATCGCCAACAACAAAAGCACTCTCGAATTTTTGAAATTTTTGTTTTCCTTTTTATACCCTCCACAGGAAGGTATATTCACTTTGTCATTACATTTGTAACGCCAAGAAGGATTCACCGGAGACCCTATAAAGCAGTGGTCGGCAACTAATTTTAAGTGGGGTCCAGATATAGTTGAAAACTTTTATCGAGGTCCAGAAAAAAAACTTTTTTTTTTTTTTTATTTTATTTACACAATAGGTACATTTAATGAGAGAAATTACAATGACGGTCTTGAGTCAGTTTTTTAAAATTTGGTTCACGCGGGGAACAGCAAATGCGAAGAGTGTCATCAAGGTGGGCGTCTGATAATCTCGAACGATAGTTGTTCTTCAAAAAATTCATTTTTGAGATAGACGATTCGTATATAGGTATAAGTTCAGCCATGACAGCCAATTAGCCAAGTTGATAGCTAGTTTTTTACAATTTTGATACTTTTCCGAAACCTTTTTACCCCAAAATTCTTCAGTGGAAACAGTTTTATACTTTTGCAGGGAAATATCTTTTTGCAGGTCAATTAATTCCAATTGCAGTGAAGCCTTTGAAAGACCGAAAACTTCGCAGCCACGTCAGTCCATTCTGCTACTGCAGCGACTTCATAAGGTAATTTAAAGAATTGAGATAGCTTACCAATGTCTGCAAAGTCTGGAATCTTACAGCAAATTCGTTGATTAGGTCGGATAGAAACTTTGAAAACACTGACATGTCTTCTTCTTCAAAGTTCTCCTTTTTACATTCAAGAATTGTTGGGAAATGAATAAATTCATGTCTAGCAAATTTTCAATAACATCCAGCTTACGACGAAAAGCAGATACGCTTTGTATCAGATCACATATTAATTTCCCATTTCCTTGTAACTCGATGTTAAGCTCATTTAAATATTTCATAACATCTTTTAGAAAAGCCACAGCTAGCACATTGCGCTCTTTTGTTATTAATTGCAAGTGCTTCCTTGCCTCCGGGGTATCCAAGCTTTGCAAGAAGGAGATAACGTGTTCTTTAATCAGCCAGAAACGCTCAATAACTTGACCCTTACTTAGCCAACGAATATTGTTGTGTTGCAGTAAGTCCGAATACGCCGATTCACATTCAGAAAAAAAACTCTTTGAACTGTCGGTGCTGAAGAGCAGAACGAGATCTCATAAAATTAATCAACTTGACCAAACTGTCAATTGGATAGGTAGTCGGCATATTTAAAAATATTTGAAGGTCCAAGGTTTAACCTTCCGCGGTCCGGAAACGGATCGCGGTCCGCCAGTTGCTGACCACTGCTATAAAGTAGATATATATATTCTGAATCAGGATCACATTCTGAATCGATTTAGCCATGTCCGTCTGTCCGTCTGTCTGTTGAAAACACGATAGCGTCCAAACGAATTGACCTAGGTGTATGAAATTTTGTGAGAGGACTTCTTTTTACCGTCGTCAGGTTGGTATTGAAAATGGGCTATGTCGGTCAAGTAGTTCTGGTACCTCCCATACAAAACCACTCTTAGACCCATGTGTCTCTCTATCTATTTAAATCACGATAGAGTCCAAACGAATCGACTAAGGCGACTGAAATTTTGTGAGAGATTTAAATTTTATGGTTGTCAGGTTTGTAATAAAAATGGTCCATGTCGGTAAAGTAGTTCCGTTACTTTCCATACAAAGTCAATATTCGACCAATTTATCTCTCTAGCTGTTGGAAACACCATAGCGTCCAAACGAACCGACTTAAATGAATAAAATTTTGTGGTAGGACTTCTTTTTACCGTTGCCAGGTTGGTATTAAAAATTGTCTATGTCGGTCAAGTAGTTCTGGTACCTCCCATACAAAAACAATATTAGACACAGGCGTGTACCTGTACAGTACATACAGTGGAGGGTATCAAAGCATCGGCCAGGCCAATGATAACACTTTTACTTGTTCACTTTAAATCAGTTGTATAGACCTATTTTTTTGCTTCGATTAAAGACACTAAAATCATCAGTAAGACTTAGCTTCATTGTGGTAGCCGTTACTGCGGTGCATGCGTAAATGGTGTGTTATAATTTTGCAATAACAAAATTTAGAAGGGCATACCTACACCATACACCTATTATTTTGTCCAGCAGTGTAGGTACATAATTAAAAACATAAGTAAATACGTGAAAACATTATAATTGAACATTGTGCAACAGAGAACTGAAAAGTATAATGAGAGCAAAGTCAAGACAAAATATATACAATACAATATATCTAACGTATAATATAAATTAATTTGTTGTTTAGAGTAGCTACACATTCTCAAAAACACCCATTTCATTAATCTTTAGAGCTGACTTTTTAGCTCTAATTTAAATGGAAATTATACATAGCTATTTGAACTCATTTATGAAGCTAATAAAGTCTGACATCATCACCTAAATTTTGGGAATAGCTAGCTATTAAAATAATATCTTTAAATCGTGAACTTTATTATTAATTATAAATTCAAATTATTTGTCAAAGACTTGTATTTATTGGCTTGGCAACCAAAGCGTAAGCATGCAGGAGGTGATTTAATTAAACTTTGTATTGTTCTGCGATTTCATTCTTTACTAAGAAGCAGATACGCTTACACATTATCGAGAGCTCGTTTAAATAATTTCGTAATAAGTAAACAAAGCCGCTTTTAGTAAGCAGTTAAGGGCGCATTACAAATGAAATAAACAGCCGGAAGTTTTCTGGTTGTTCGTATTGCTTTTATCGATTTTAATAATAAAAGGTAAAAGATAAAAATGAAAGTGATTTTGTTATATTTATAGGTAGTGCATATCTATTCAAACTTTAAAGATGTCAGTAAATTGATGTCTAAAATACACAGAACTAAATGAAGGCTTAAACAGTTAGACATTACAATCTCTTACGGGATTTTCAATCCAAGGATTTTGGGATTGGCCGATGAAAATGCTGGGATCTAATTTCTATTAATAAAATGCTGTGTTAATAAAAGTCGAACTTGGAATATCAAAATTTGGTAATTCATTTAATAAGCAATTAAGTAATTAATTGCGATACCAGGCTTATTTTTTGAGTCATTTGGGAGCTAAATTATACATTTATTAAAATATTCTCACTCTTGTGGTAGCGATTGTGTTTCAAATACTTTGCTAAAAATATTTCCTATAGTAGATACGAGTATTTTGTATCTAATATATTTT
Organism: Cheilosia scutellata; assembly: GCA_955612985.1. NCBI lineage: Eukaryota > Metazoa > Arthropoda > Insecta > Diptera > Syrphidae > Cheilosia > Cheilosia scutellata. The sequence goes on along the minus strand of OY015313.1, from coordinate 74,954,471 downwards.
AAATGTTAGTGTCCTTTCGGGAAGTTTCCTGGATGATTTAAAATCTGAAGTATCGATCACAAAAGGTTTAGTGAAATGTGTAATAAAGGGACCCTTGGATTAAAATGAGCTGGCCTATCTACTTAAGACATCATTAGTATTGTTGCATGATTTATATTAGGGTTGGTAGAAAAAAGAAAAAAGATTTTGTGCTGGGTATTTTGTTGATATGTATGTATAGGAGTAGGAGACATGCTTGATATGGTTCATCGAGGAATTCTTTTATTTTTTAGGTTTATCTTCTTCCCTTCATCTTTCCCTTCAAAAAATCTGAATTTATAAAATAATATTTAAAATATTTAATATTATTTCAGTAGAAAGATATACATACCCTATATATCATATCTCTGTATTTTAGATTGTGTGATGGCTTTCCTTTGTAATTTTATGACGAAATAAAAATCTATCTATCTATCTTCTTCACTTTTGCTAATGTGTTTCTTATATGGCATGATAATAACTAGCTCCTTTGTAATTATAGTACTTTCCTACCTTAACATAGAATACAAACGGTGACAATGAAATTTGAATGTTTTGGTTAGTGGCTGAAATTTTATGTGAATCGATTGAGATTTAATGGGAAAAGTTTGCGGCGCGTGCGTTTTTTGTAAAGTGTTAAACATTCTAGGTACGTTAAAATATGTGTCGATATAGGACAAAATTTTGTTAATCTAAAAAAAAAAAATTGCAGTGACAAAAAAGTACTGTGTTTCTAATTGTCGAAGTAACTATGAAGATAAAAATGAGGTTGTAGAAAGCAGTGGATTCAAAATATACCCAGATCATTTTTGAACGTTACCAGGTAGGTACAAGATGGTTTGTGAAAAGAAAGAAGATGGTTTTTTTAAGTGAGCAAATCAGAGAGTTGTTTTAATAGGTAGCTTTAAAACAAATTTCAAAAATATAATCAATTTGAAGTCTTGGTCTACCCCTTTATGCGATGATAAGTTATTGTTCTATCAATTCTGGGCCACAGTCGAGATTCCTTATACGGGATACCTACATAATACACAAATGCAAAATCCCCAAACCCCAAAGTCCCCACTTTTTGAAAAATCCTCAAATTGATTATCCCCAAAGACAAAATCCACCAAATCAAAAATCTCCAAAATGTTAATTCAAAATATTAAAAGAAATTTTCGTCTACCTAACATTGCGCCTACTCCAAATCCAACAGTGTCCCCAAGCAGGGAGGTTGCAGGGGGGCAGCATACCTACTCCATACCTATTTTACTGTTAATGCATTGTGAATACACTCGAAATCTATTTGGGACCTACAATTTTATGCCGAGTCCTAACGGCTGAATTGAGAAGTTTTTTCATGACAAAAACAGTTACATATACTCTCGGACGTTTTTCAGACGTTCGCAAGAGGTGGTGCAGTGGAAAAAACCTTAAGATGTAATTTCTGTTTTTCAGGGGATCAAACCTGGGAACCCTCGCCTCGCACAGTAGTCCAGCACATTAACCACAGAGCCACTGCGCCACAGCTGAGATATTATGTATAATAAAATTGTAAAAATATGAAATATGTCATTTCAATTGCAATTCTCAATATACAGAGTAGGTATAATTGTTGATGATTTATAATTTTGGTGATAGTTAAAATTCATAAAATATTTTATATTCCATTTCCTCAAAAACACAAAAACCCTTATACTTTCTATATAAAAGTAATTACTACACGATTGCTTGTAAAATTTAAATACAAGTCAAAACATTCCATGTATACCAATTAAAAGAATTAATCAAATAAAAACGACCCATAGGAGACTTTAAAAGAATATATGATATATGAATACAAATGCATCCGAAATTGCTTCCGCTGGCTTTCATAAATCAACTTTTGTTTCCTCTTTCAAATTATTAATATATTTACTTTATGCGCTCTCTCCTTTATCACCTGATTTTTATTTAAACATCATGTTGTCTTGTTATTTATTTAGTACACCCTAAAATACCACCTAAACCACAATTCAACGCCCTCAACAGGCGCACCTGATAAACGCCCGCTATTATTTAATACAAAACATTTCTTTTTCTTATTTGGTACCTACTCGCATTATACTACACAGACGCCCCATGCGCTCAGCGCATAACATCTGCAATAAATTGTAATTAAATCCTTTTCCGTGGATTTCACCACATGAAAACTGAACGGAATCACATGCTGGAGTTCCATAGACCTTAATCGCCAAAATCATTTTCAATTAATAATCTCTCTTAAACGAGAACTTCATTTATAACCGATGTGGCGTGTTACATGACTGGTGGGATGGCTGGTAAGGGCTCCATCAACTGATGCACTATAGCGACGAAATACATTTTTAGTTGGAGAAGGAGATGGTTCATAAAAACATATGGTAATGCGAGTAAAATTATTATTTTTTGCTTGTATCGCATGATATTCCAATCGATGGTGTTATATGCTCATTCACATCCATATAATATACCATTGAAACATTTAAGTGGCCTCAACTTCAAATGCGTTTCGAGCCGTTGTGGTGGGTGGGCTCATCAGTAGACTAACTTACTCCACTAACTTTATTCATTTCTTGAATTTATTCCTGACTTGAAAATATTTTGGCATATACTATACCTACTCATATATAAAAGGCAACGTCTTTCTTTTGGTCCATCCATAATTCGAGAACCATATATCCGAATTTCATGATATTTTTCTGATTTATAGATGTGTTATCCAATTAGGCCGTAGGGTGGGTGGGAAGTGGGGAGGTCGGAGGTGTATGGTTAGGTTAGGTTTGTGGGCTGGCGAGGATTTCTCCGTAAAACAGGTCAATACTGACCCATTGTGATGCCCGTAGGGGAAAGAGGTTGACCCTTACCCATTATAACTCTGTATTCAAATTACTTACTGTGCTGCTACATGCAAACCATCTTGTTGATTTGACGAAGTTCATTATCATTTTCATTATTTCGTTGAAGAAGTGACTCCCTAGGAATTTATACCTGATGTGAGGGAGACGTGGGCAGTGACATAGGAAGTGGGTTGTATCCTCAAGAGCTCCCTTATCAACGCAGCCTCTGCAGAATTTTTTTCAATTTCAATTTCAAATGATACAGGGACAGGGATTTTCGTCCTTCCGCATTATCTTCTCGGTTTTGGTATCGTTGAAGAACGGCCATAGCATTATTGTGGTACTACAAGTATTTAAGGTGGCCAATGTATAGCGTTCGCCTCTCTTGTGGGTGTTCTCCCTGCTTCAAGCCTGAATGCGCAAGGCCCGCAGGGATTCACAGAGGGATCAGCTTGTTCTGAAACAGCTGTCGAACTTTGTCTTGTTAATTCGTCTGCTTTCTCATTGCCTGGAATGCATTCATGTCCCGAAACCCAGCAGAGCGATACCTTGTGCTGTGTACCAAGAGCCTTGATTTCGTCGGCACTTCACAAGCTTCTATTTCTGGTGCAGTTATGGCTTTTATTGCTGCCTGGCTGTCGATAAAGAAGGTAATACCACAGACTCACAGGCTGCTGTTGTCACTGACAGCACCTCTGCTTGGAAGACGCTGCTATAGTCGGGGAGGCTATCGATTTTGATATACCCAGCGATTCAGAGATGACACCTGACCCTACCGCAGTGTCCACTTTAGATCCGACTTTAAATACGGCTGTGATTTGTGTGCTAGGTACGAGTCCGTCTTTCTAAACTCTAGGTGGCGTGATGTATTCCGTGTCAGGTACACGGCGAAAATATTTCTGTAGGATCATCGAATGACCCGTTTCGTTCAATTTCCAGCGGACGCAGGTTGAGGATAGCCTCATGCCCTGCGATTGGAGTTGTCCTCATCGCACTGGTGGTGCCGATGCACGCTAGTCTTTGAACCTTCGTTAACGATTTTAGGTAAGTGGCTTTATTGGTTGCCGGCCACGAGAGGTACGTCAGTTTTGGGAGATGGTCCCCAGGTTTTCGAAAAGATTCTGCTGCAGGAATAAAAGGCTATTGTGTAGTGGCGTTTTTGATTCCTTCATTGGTGTTCAATTTCCAGTTTAGTTTTTTGTATAGAATAAGTCCCAGGTATTTTGCGCTATCAGAGTTTCTGAGGGGTGTACCGCAAACAGATGGTGTAGCAAACTGTGGTATTTTCCTTTTATTTGTGAAAAGTACCAGTTCAGTTTTCTGGGGATTGTCTGTTAGGCCGCAGATCCATGTCCAGTTGTCAAGGGTTTTTAGGGCGCTTTCAATTTGTTCCGCCAGTGTTGGAACTTACCCGTTGCCAACAGTACGACGCCATCCGCATAAGCCATTATTCTGATCAATGTAGCGCGGTCTCCACACTTTTACCTTTCGTGTAGGCGTGTTGGGCCGGGGATAAATCTTCCGGGCGTAGCCTGCTACGAAAGGTGAAGCTTATTGGCCTAAAGTCTTTTGCATTGGTGTGGCTTTGTTTAACAGTCTTTTGTATAAAAATTACCTTCACGTCTCTCCATGTTCTTAGTATATACCCCAGTATGAGGCTGCTCGCGTACATATCTTTTAGGACCGCAATGATGATGTTGGTAGTTCTCTGCAACATGAGAGGAATGATTCCATCGAGTCCTGGGGGTTTGAAGGGGGAGAATGATCAGATAGCCCATTCTATCTGTCCTCTGTGATCAAATCTGCAGGGAGGCTCGTTTGCATCGTGCTGTTGGTGTATAGATATACTGGGGTGTGGCTGAGTGATGCAGCGTGGAAAGTGCGTAGTCAGTAACAACTTTAAAAAATCTTAAAATGAAACGTTTGTTGTATTTAATGCGCAGAAAAAATAGATCATACAGTTAACCTACTTAACGGCAACATAGACGAGCAGTTCGTCTAATCGGAACCCTCTAATGATATGGTGATATCACTGGCAGTGCCCATTTACGCTTCTAAATTGTTCCTGCTAAATTTACAATTACCTCAAGAAACGTATACAATACCTCCTTAATAATACTCGGTTTCCAAATCCCCCCTCACAAAGTTTGTGCAAATAAAATCCTACAACTTCAGTCCATTATAATCTCCTTAAAACTTAAGAAAAGACTACTCTCTCACTTCAGCAACAATAATTCATAGGGTGTTAACCTTTCATAAACAACAATAAAAGGATAATAGCTATGTATTGCTCTGAGCGATATAAATATTTCTATCGATACTTTACTCCATTGTTCGACCGCTTTCGATCTGCTCCTAGTTGGTTATCCTTACCTAGACCTACCTAACACTCTTTTTGGATTACAGTCACTTCAAATTTCAAAATATCTTTGTCCTCACTCCGGAGCGGTGATAAATTATCGATTAGAATCGATGACTTTTTGATTCGATTTGCTTTGTGATGCACTCTAGTGTGTGTGAATTTGTGCGATGAAGACCAGTTTCCGTTTTGTTTTGTTGGCAAAACAAGAGGTGCTAAATGTTGGGCGAGGCAACGCACGGCTTGATATTAACACACGACACAACAAAACAGGACAACAATGAATCTCATAGATCATCAACAGTTTTTGTGTCAGTTGTCATTACATGGAATGGAAAAGAATGTATACAAGTCAGAGTGGCTATTATCAAAAAGGTCGAATACATTGCAGTTGGTGATACCGAATGAGGAAATGTGACTTATTTTGTGGTGTGTTGAGTGTGTAGTTAATTTTCAATGAAAACGTGATGAATCCCTCTCTGTTCATTGAATTTGAAATTACTTTGAAGTGCGTTTGTGGCAAATAAAGCAGATAACCAGCTGCGTAACAAATTGTTTTGTGTTTGATGTTAACATTGATTCAATAGAATTCGGAAACATTGTTCAGAGTATAAATCTGGTTGCAGTCATAAATGAGCGATTTAATTTATTTTAGCAATTGGGCTTAGAAGTTGTATTTTGCTTTAAGGTGGAAAATAATGTATCATAAAAATGTAACCAATTAGCTTAGCTAAGTACCTCTCCTTCCTCAAGAAATATTCAATATTAAACTATTCAATTTTATTATTTTGACTTTTACAAACCCAAAAAAAAATTACCTACATAAAAAATTTAAGTTTACGAATTTCAAGAACTGGAATTATCTTATCGACAATTCTTATGATCAAAATTTGCAATTAGGTAGGTATTTAATTTTTATTTAATTCATTCAGTTAATCTATCTATAATATTAGAAAGACGTAAATAATCTTATTCATACCTATATGTACCTACTCCGCCTGTATTTTAAATCGGGACAGTGGTTTTTCACCACAAAGATGCTTGCAATTGATGGGTTAACTTGCATTTGTCTTAAATTTGATGTATTTTTCCTAAGAAAGGTAGTGACCTTTTTCAAAGCCTTTGAGATGTCCAAATTATTCAAAATAATTCAGTTCAGCCACAAACTCCGTGAATAGATAAACAGGCGTAATATACAGATCTACCGAAAGAATTCGGTGAAATTAGAACTTCTGTACGAGAAAAAAGTACTTTCGTTAGTAAACTCTCGATAGTTACTCTCGGCTGACTGCCCACTTGAGAGTAATATTTTCGAAATTTTAATATCGAGATCGAGAGTTCTTTGATAGAACTTTGAGAGTATTAAACCTGAGAGTACTCTCATAACCGTGTCCACTTGATACTTCTTCTGCTATTTATCATTTAAAATTTATTCTTCTACCATTTAAGGAAAGGACTTGCTTTATCGTATATTTTCATGATTTATTTTTCATTTATCTAATTATGAATTCATTTGTGAGAACTTATTTATGTATGATCTACTTATTTGTTTATTTATTTGTTAATTTATTTATTTGTTAATTTTTTTATTTGTTAATTTATATATTTGTTAATTTATATATTTGTTAATTTATTATTTATTTGATATTTTATTTATTTACTAATTTATTTATTTATGTGTTAGTTTAATTATTTTGTTAATTTATTTATTTGTTAATTTATATACATATTTGTTAATTTATTTATCTGTTAAGTTATTTATTTGTTAATATATCGATTTGTTAATTTATTTATTTGTTAATTTATTTATTGTTAACTATTTATTTGTTAGTTCAATAATTAGTTTATTGCATATTTGTTTATATTGATTACCTTTTTTTTATTTTTTATCTAGGCTCTAAGACGCTTTTTATCTTTTTGTTTTTTTGTTTTTGAATTTCAGGTTTTTTTTCGTTGTTTCCTCAAAATATAATATTTATTTCGAAAAATGCAAGTTTCAATATACCTACGCTTAATTAATTATTCAGTAGTAAGATTATTAATATCATATCTCTGTAATTGTAAATTGTGCGACAACAAGCAAAATGTAATATTATGAACGTAATAAAAATATTTATCTATTTTTAATTATTTCTAAAATAAAATGGAAATATACCTTTTTCACTGCAAATGTTTATTCTGCAAAAAAAAAAATAAAAACACAAACTGACAAAAAACTATTTTCATGAAAATAAACTAAATTTTCCACTTGTTTCGATGAGTTTGTGATATAATTAAAATGTGTTCTTATTTTTATTGCCATATTGACAGATGTGTTCCCAAAGGAGAAGCAAGTAAAAGAGCGAAATTTGGCCCGGAAAAGACAAGTTCTTCCTCTGCGACTTTGGAAAGAAAAGTTTCAGGAATTAACAGAAATGTCAAAATAAAACACATGGAAATTATTTTATAATCACTTCGGCTTAATTACGTTGGTGGGAACATGGTATTACGAGTGAAAGGTAGCAGCTGCTTCAATTGTTAGCACTGTTCTTAAAAAAGAAAAAAGAGTAAAAAATAATTGCTGGATTAAACTACGGGTAGATCGTCGTCATAAACACGGTGAAGGGTCTTCTCTTACAAAGAGCTTCAAATTGTAGATGCTCATCATGAGGAATTCAGGGATTTTTGACATTCGGCAACAAGAGAAAAAGAATAATAATTCAATCTGTTGGGTCCACTATTTATAAAATAAATAAATGTTGGAATTTTGAGAGTAATCTCCGATAGTGATCAGAACAAGAACATATGTCCACTTGCGAGTTACTTTCAAAAGGCTCGAATCTCGAGAGTAAAAATTAACTCTCCGCGAACTACTCTCAAGACTATGTCCACTTGCGAGTTTGCTGTCGAGAGCTGCTCGGAGCAATTTTACACGCAAATGGACAAGCACCTTTAAATTTTGATCACATGCTCTTATACTCATTATAACTAAATAAATAAATTATAAATTATTTGATCTTAAAGCCGTGTGTTAACTGGGATAAATAATATTATCTTCGGATCATTTTCTATAGTGGTGGAAAACGAATTTTCAGCTGTAAACAATTTATCCTGCTCCGGGAGCAAGATATGTACAAAAATATCCTATAGGATAATTTTTGACATTTTCTTTTGTTTGAGTTTTGCTAGAATATTCAAGAGGAAATAAAACACTGAATTTCAATAAATTAATACCGTGACTTTCGATAAATCTCTGTTTTAAGATTTTAATTTGGTGAAGTTCTCTTTTTAACACTTCATAAGTGTCAGAAAATTAGCCGAAGATAATTAATTAATAAAGTGTATAAATAGTGGTTTAAAAAAATGTTAAGCATAATGCGTTTCTTTCAGCATTGAAAATTGTCAGGCCTAGTTTCTCTTTCCGGATTTTTTTCTGGAACAGTCCTTACAATATCATTCGCTTACAAAGTACATATTTGTGAAACATTTTAAAAATCGTTTAGTCTTCATCAATAAAAACTTAAAGTATACTGTATACATAACTTTGTATTCGCATTTGTGCTCTGATTTCTCCTGTACCTACTCGTATACAAATAATCGTATATGCAAATAAAAACAACATTCTCATCATTCATCTGAAGAAGGCTTATTCCTGGGTGCAAAAACCCATAACTTATACAAAACTCCAAAACCGATTACTGCGAACGTTCCAATTTACCTTTTCGGGTGATTCATTTTGACTTACTGCTTGCATGGCCTGCACCTAATTTGCCGGAAGATAACCAGTGAAACACGTACGATATAAACTTTAAATGTTTATCTGTTCGTGAACTATGTATATGCGTATCCGTAGCGCACAGCTCGATGTCATAATGAGGCCAATAATAAATTATTTTAAAGCCAAATTTATGTTTTAATTCCACCCCAAAGGGGCAACACTGCAAGTAATTACATTTTTCACACTGAAAATATTTTCGCAAATTGGATGACTGCATAGCATATGGGTATCTGTATCAGTATCTGAAAAAATTAATGCAAATAAATTCCTCGTGTACTATTACGGCGGCCGAAAGGGATATAGTTATACGTACACGCCTTAAATTGTATGTCGTTGGACGAGTTCGTTGCAATCCTGTATTATTGTTTGTGCGGTGGACAATCAGGAAATTAGCTCAAAGTATTGTCAATATCCGGTTATAGTAGATTCATATTTTAATCAATAATACTGATAAGTGAAGAGCTAGGAATTCTGATGAATTTAAATAACCCAAGAGAGGTTGCTTTACTTAACAATCACAAAGTGACTGTGAACTATAACCTAATACGGATCTTTGGTCAAAGATGTAATCGCATAGGATTATTTGCCCGTGGCAATAGCTAGTTAATACCAAAAAGTTTTCAAGCCAAGAATATAATCAAGAAATTAATAAAGTTAGTGGAGTTATAAATTTCTTGAATTTATTCTTCACTTGAAAACTTTTTGTTATGACATCTTCTATAATTAACGAAACTAGTTCATACGTATATGTAGGTGTTCGTAAAAAAAAGCAATTCTATTAACAATGTGACAATTCAGAAAACTTTTATTAGTTATAACTAACGCTCGTATCTTTTTGCGGACAGAAAAGGGGATAAATGCCCGAAATTTGGAAATGTCAAGGGATATTGCAATTTAAAAAAGAGGATATATAGGGGATACGTTTTTAACTTGTTTTCTCAATGAAATTGATGAAATTCAATACAAAAATTAATGTAAATTGTGTTTAATAAATTATTATTATTTTTAAATTACGTATGTGTTTAATAAACAACCAACGTGCCATTATTGCCGTCGTGCGTCGTCATTCGCATCTGAATCGTTTTCGATAGCAATAATTTCTCCACTTTTGGTTTTCTTCTTATATTGTCTTCTGCAGCGATTGAACGAAGGAATTCAGGCTTTGTTTTCAGAAATTTGTAGAATTCAATGCATGAGTTGAGTACTGAATATTACATTTTACTGTGAGAATTGCTTTTAACGTTTTGATTTGGAAGTTGTGCTCACTATTTTCGGCTTGCAGATGTTTGAATATTTCCATTAGATATCTGCTATGGTGAAAAGAGGAGTTTATAGGATAAAAAAGCGATTTTGGAAATTTTCAGGGGATAGTTTCTTTGACTTCGAAAAAAGGGATAATCCCCTAAAAAAGAGGATAGATACGAGCATTAGTTATAACTCCACCCCAATGTACCGAAGATTGGGAATGGGTATACAATGCACAATGGTAGGTTTACTTAAAATCTGTATAGTGGTTGATTTTGTGCCTTTAGTGTCCTTTAGTGTTCATTACAAGAGATTTCTACTCACATTCTTGGGTAAAAGGAGATATAAACATTAAAAGTTATAATTGCCTCGATTAAGTTTGGATGCACTAATGAATTCCACGTTTAAAATTAAGTCAATAGATAAATTCGACAACTGCAATAATAGTGCTATCATCTAAAAATAATAACACATATTATATAAATGTACTTCCAAAAAGTGAATGGAATTAGCAAAGTACATCCTTTTAAGAAGAATGGTTACAGTATACGTAAAATACCAAACAAATTAATTCAAATAAACTCTGGTCTTTTTAACTATTTTAAAAACAACAGCAGTTAATACCTATAACAAAACATAAAATTGAGCACGCGGGTTCTGGTAAATAATAACTGCTGTATTATCAGCAATCAGGTAAGATAAGCCTGTAATTGGGCACGTGATATAGGCTTAAATTGGGTTTAAAAGCATGAGTAAGTTCGTATGCAGATCGTTAAGCGGGTGGTTCAATGTGAATTGTACCAGCAACTGAAAGGTCAGCCTATTAATCTTGTTAATAGAAACATCATGTAGCTCAATAACTAGTACTTAAAATAAGTATTTAAAAAAAAACACGACGTCACCTTTACCGGACATATCCGACCGAGTTAATATTTAGTGCCCATCCACGCGCGTTATACACCCTTTTTGTACCTTGCGACCGACTTGGATATATTTTCGTTCCTATCCATTATTTTATTCTGTTCAGAATTGTTACCCAATAAGTTTCACTTCAAAAACTATTAACTTGCGCTAGAACAACAAATCTTTGGATTTTGCATGTTAGTGTAAAGTACAAAGTAAATTTAAAGGTAAAGTAATTTATTAAAATCTTAATACGATTTCATGTTAGTATAAATGACATTTCTTGCGAAGTCCCTTGAATATGCCTGTCAGCAATTATTATGGCCAACTACATAATTATGCAACATAAAAATAATTGTTGTTAAACGAAGGTTTATTCGTTTTTTCATTCGGGGTCTTCATAAGCTATCGATCCTACAGCTTATCACTTTACGAGCATCCAAACCCAAACAAATTATGGCCATTTTGGATAAAATATAAAGATGCAAACAAAATCCTGAAGCACTACACATCAACTTTCAGAAAAATTACTCTCAATATGACATCGTCTTAATTTCTTCTAACTGTCTGTATCAACCTTATCCTTATTGACATACTCATCCTCGCTCTTGAATCTGATTTTATGTACAATCGGTCCATATATGACCCTAAGACTAACTTTTCACAAATAGTCGTTTGTGTTAGTTTGAACGTAGATATACAATTTGATTCCAACAGTTATAATCCCGGATTTCTAACAAATATTTGCGGGAAGTGAGGTAGTGGAAAAACTCCGTGTAATTGTGTTTTTATGGGGATCGAACCTGAAACCCCTCGCTCAATTATTTAGCACTAACCAATGAGCCACTCGGATTTTTTAAAGTTTTTCTGTCGGCTTGTAATGAGCTTAATAATACCCGAGGCAAACCCGGCTAGTACAAGCGGATGGAAGTAAAAAAATTTAAAGTAGATCTACAATGAAAAAGCTGCTATGCAGAACAAGGTCAGCTAGGGAAGCGTATGGACTCGGGCGAAAAAATGGGACTTACTTATGGTATCCCACAGCCGAAGGATATCGAAAATTCTCGCAATTGAATATATTTTTTTGTTTTTATTGAATATATATTATGTAAATAGATACAAGAGCCAGTAAATAGAATCTGAAATAAGTTTAATTGTTTCCATCAGAAATTCTTGGACCTTCGGTACGGTTGAAATATTGCGATTCTTTTTCTTCATTCATTCATTAATTTTCAAATGGTCCGATTGTCCATTAAGTGGGTCGCGGGTGTAGGTTGCTCAAGTGGACCCTCCATAGCTCTCGATCCTCCGCCATCGACTCCAAATCATCAAGGGCAATCCCCATACGGATAGAGGAGAGATTATGGACTTGATCTAACCATCTCATCCTAGGTCTACCTAGAGGACGCCTGCCTGATGGTACGGATTCCATAGCACGTCGTGGAATCCTGGTCGGGGACATGCGTTTAACATGACCAAACCACCGAAGCATGGACCGCTCCGTCCGGAGAAGTAGCTGCTCGACATTGAGTTCCTCACGTATTCTGGTATTTCTAATGCAATCTCTACGAGTCACACCAGCAATACAACGGAGAAATCTCATTTCGGCAGCTTGTATTCGCGATCTTATTCTTTCGGTCATTACCCAAACCTCATGACCATAGGTAAGAGTTGGAACAAACACCGAATTAAAGACTGACAACTTAGCTTTGACACCAAGTTCATTCCTCCTAATAACAGAATGACCAAGCTGTCTCAAAATTGACCCAGCCTGACCAATCCTACAGGAAAACTCGGCATTGCTCCTTCCATCACTCGTGAATAAGACCCCGAGATACTTAAACTTCTCCACCTGTTTCAATGGGACTCCACTAACATGCAGAGTGCATTGAACAGGCGTTCTGGAGACGACCATCACTTCAGATTTGTTCACGTTAACCTTCATCTCAGCTTCAACACAAACGGCTACAAACCGATCGAGTGCGCGCTGAAGTTCAGTCTGAGAGGACCCAAAGATGACCAAGTCATCAGCGAAGAGCAAATGACTTATCCTCAGATCTCCCAATTCGAAACATTCTTCGCCAAGACTGCGCTGTAACATCCAGTCCATATAAGTAATGAAAAGGAGAGGAGACAAGACGCACCCCTGGCGAAGCCTCGGTAACAAGCTTAACGCACCGTTCTACTGCTTGAGTGTGGCAAGGGAACTTCTGCAAACACATTAAATTGTCCTTTGAAGAAATCATATGTTCAATATTTCTGTATCGCTGTATTTCACTGGCATCGGTGGTTCGGTTAATTTTTCCTTCGACCAGTCTATTACGTCGTAGTAGTTAGATGCATCTATTTGTAGTTTAGGTAGTTGAAACTCACGAACTTGATTGCCTTTTTTCAGTTGTCTTGCCTTTATTAATCTTCGGAGAGCTAGCTCTCTTATGTGCGATTGGTCATCTTGCAACATAACTAGCAATACATTTTCTGGGTGTACAAAGAATGAATTTCTTATAACGATGTTCTTAAGATCATTCCGCAAATACAATGATCTTTTAAGAATGTTGAAAATGTGAATCGGACCATATTTGCATGATGGCTTGGTTTTTATGTCAAACCTTACTTACTTACTTAAGGTGGCGCTACAGTCCGGGGTGGACCTGGGCCTCAACCAACAAGCGTCTCCAGCCAGCACGATCTTTGGCCAGCTGTCTCCAGTTTCGCACGCTAAGTTGGTTAAGGTTCCCTTCCACTTGCGTGCGCCACCTGAGTCGCGGTCTTCCTCTACTGCGCCGTCCCTCGGGTGTGGATTCGAAGATCTTCCGGGCCGGAGCATTCACGTCCATTCGCTCTACATGACCCAGCCACCGCAGTCGTTGGACCTTCACTCTTCTGGCTAGGTCGATGTCGCTGTACAGCCCGTACAGATCGTCGTTGTATCTCCTCCTCCATTCACCGTCTATGCAGACGGGACCGAAAATTACTCGAAGAATTTTCCTCTCAAAGCAACCAAGAGTAATCTCATCCGCTTTTGATAGAGTCCATGCCTCTGCACCATAAAGTAGGACTGGGATGATTAAGGTCTTATAAAGGGTCACTTTAGTTATTCGAGAGAGGGCTTTGCTACTCAATTGCTTTCTTAGCCCAAAGAAACAGTGATTGGCAAGAGTTATTCTTCGTCCAATCTCAGCGCTGGTGTCATTGTCTGAGCTCATAACGGAGCCTAGGTAGACAAAGTCCTTTACCACCTCAAAGTTATATCTGTCTATAGTGATATTCTGTCCAAGACGTCGGTGTTGGGTGTCCTTTCTTGATGACAGCATATACTTTGTCTTGCCCTCATTGACCGCCAAACCCATCTTCGCCGCCTCCGTCTCAATGCTCACGAACGCGGCAGTGACATCACGCTGCGTTCTGCCGATTATGTCGATGTCGTCGGCGTAGGCGAGTAGGTGGACGGACTTTTGAAAGATAGTGCCTCTGGTGTTAGCGTTTGAGTTTTGCACTATTCTTTCAAGAACGATGTTGAAGAAGGCACATGACAGCGCATCGCCTTGTCTAAATCCTTTTTTGACATCGAAGGTCTCGGTGAGTTCTTTACCGACCTTGATAGAGCAGACACAAACCAGGTTGGAGAAATCTCGCTGCTTCGTCAAAGTCGGCAAGAACACCACCGATCCATTTGATGTCGAAAAAGGTTTGAGACAAGGCGACGCGCTATCATTTACTTTCTTTAACATCGATTCTTGAAGCGTTTGTACTCACAAGCCAACACCAGAGGTACAATTTTTCAAAAGTCCGTTCAACTACTTGCCTATGCTGATGATATTAACATTATTGGGAGAACGCGGCGGGCTGTCAGTGCCGCATTTGCAAGCATCGAAACGGGGGCGGAGAAGATGGGTCTAGCTGTTAATGAGGACAAAACGAAGTATATGCTGTCAACGAGAAAGGACTCTCAAAATCGCCGTCTCGGACAAAACGTCACGATGGACAGATACACCTTCGAAGTAGTTAAAGACTTTGTCTACCTGGGCTCCACTATCATCACCTCGCAAAATGACATCGGCGCAGAGATCAAGCGAAGAATCACTCTTGCCAATTGCTGTTTCTTCGGGCTAGGAAGGCACCTAAGAAGTAAAGCCCTCTCTCATAGAACAAAGGAGATATTATATAAGACCTTAATCATCCCGGTCCTGCTGTATGGTGCAGAAGCATGGACCCTGTCTAAAGCTGATGAAAATCTTCTGGGATGCTTTGAGAGAAAGATTCTTCGAGTGATATTCGGTGCAGTTTGTGACGATGGAGTGTGGAGAAGAAGATTCAATGACGAACTATACGGACAAAAACGCACCTGCCCGACGAGTCTTCGAATCCACCCCTGAGGGACAACGCAGCAGAGGAAGACCCCAACTTAGGTGGCACGCACAATTGGAGAACGACCTCAACCAACTTGGTGTGCGTAACTGGAGGCAGCTAGCGAAGGACCGAGCTGGCTGGAGCGGCTTGTTGGTTGAGGCCGTGGTCCACCCCAGACTGTAAGCGCCACCAAAAGTAAAGTATAAGTAATGGCCAATTCACAATACAGCGAAAGAGCGAGACCAGAGCGAGATCGAGTCTAGCGCGAGTTGTCAAATTATTTCCAATCAATGGAAAGCAGCAATACACAATGGCGCGAGACTCGTTGTCTCGTGCATTTCGGAAATTTGGAAAAATCTCGCCCGAGACACCGATGACATTTACTCTCTGAGTGGGAAGCGACGCCATTTTCATAGAAATATACTTAAGGTTGCCACTTGTAAACAGGGCGGCACTTTTATCGTTTTTTGTTATTATTTTGATACGGTTTGATTATTCTCAGAAATTTTGAATTAAGTCAGCGATACCTAATGTTAGAACTTATTTTCCCATAATAATGAATGACGGTGAAAAGGAGAATTTCGTATTTCTTTAAACAAACATTGCCCCGAAAATATATAAGTTTTGAGTGTGTTTCTTTTTGATTTCTTGGTTATTGGGGGTCATTTTCTTGTGCAAATCTTATTTACATTATAAAAACAACGAAAATTAAATTTTGTTTCGCAAAAACAACAGGTTAACTATCGGCAACGAAACATGTTTTTCTGTTTTGCTTTGGGCGATTCTCGCCTCGCTCTCGTCTAGTTATAACGCCCGTATTGTGAACGGGGCATAAGTTTAGGTATGTATTTTAATAAGTCAATGGCAAAAGAATTTGTTACTGTAAGAATGGATGTCCAAGAAATGTTTATGAAAGTGGTGGAACGAGTAACTTAGTTAAAGATTTAAATATTAAAATAGTTTAATACGCACAATTAGACTATATAGACGGCGATTCTAACACATTACTTCAAAAAAATATTAAAAATTACTCTGAATTGAATGAAGAATTATATTGTAGGCCTTGAATTTCTTTTTAATTCAAGTAGCTAATTTGTGGCAACTGACAGTAAATATAGTGACATAGGTTCCTGATTTTACCTTAAACCAAATTCCAAGCCTGGTGTTGATGGTATTCCTGCAATCATTTAAAAAAAATTGTTCCAGCTCTATCTGCAAGCCTTTACTTATACCTATTATTTAATTTATCGCTAGCGTCGGCTTTATTCGTCGATGATTGGAAGGTCTCATTTTTGGCCCCGATCTTTAAATCTGTGTCCAAAAACAACGTGGAAAACGAGTGTATCGTTAAAAATAAAATAAATTTTCATATTAATGGTTTTTTTTGGGTCGCTCAACAATATCTAATCTGGTTCATTTTACGAATTATGTTATTAATGGTGTCGAAGCTGGATGTCAAATTGACGCTGTGTATACGGACTTTAGCAAAGCGTTTGACTTTGTGAACCAAGTGTTGCTAATAACAAAGCTTAATAAATTTGAACTTCATTCAGCTATGCTGAATAGGATTTCCTCATTTTTGATTGGTAGGTTTTAGAAAGTCAGTCTTAATAATAATTATTCAAGATTAATTTCTTGCACTTTTGGAGTCCCACTGGGTAGTCACCTTGGACCACTACTCTTTATAATATTTATCGATGATATTTTTCAACAGTTGGAATTTTTCCACATTTAACATTTGCTGGATCTCAAAATATTCTTAAAAATAAAATGATTTAATGACTGCATAAAGATACAAACAGACCTGAAAAATTTATCAATTTGGTGCGTTAATAATTATTGTTTAAAGTTAAATGTTCAAAAATGATTTGCCCTCTCTCTTTCACAAGATCTCAATTTCAATATTCGCATGCTTATTGCATTGAATCTGTGTCGTTAACAAAATTAAAGATCTTGGTGTATTTATTGCTACAAAACTAACCATTGTTTCACACGTCGCTAAGGCCAGGAATTGGAATTGAACAAGGAATTGGCCAGATGCCAATTATGTAGGTATAAGGTATAATGAAATGACACTTAAAGTATTATCTTTGCTTAAAGTAAGAAGAAATGCCCATGACGTCATAATGTTTGTGAAAGATATAATGTGTTCTCGTATCACTAGTCCTGCACTTTTGTCCATGTTTCCTATTAATGTTCCAGAGAGGGTTTTAAGGGATTGTCACTTCATTTATTAATTGCCGCATAGAACAATTAATGGTAGGAATGAACCGATTAGGTACTAGATCCCTTAATTCATTTAATGAAGTTAGTAGTTATATGGATTTTCACATTTGGAGGGAACGCTTCAGAAGTATTTTATTCGATTTGCTAAATTCTAATTAAATTCATAATTTTAAACTTTATTTACTTAATATTATTTATTATTCTTAAATTATTGTTGTCCTTATATTAACTTATTGTATTATATTATATTCGTATTCTGTAAGCTAAGCTGGTTGATGAAATAAACACGTAAATAAATAGATAGCTTCTTAACATTCACTATGATTAGTGACCTGGGTGGTCGTGATATAAAATTCAAGCAAATAATTTCTCGTAAAAATTATTATTATGTTTTGGACGAATGGATTCCAGGATGTTAAACTTAACAAATATAAAACGAAAGAAGTGATTAGGTTATCGTACATAGCATTTACCCACGGCTTCGCTCAGAAGTTACAGAAATACCAAGTACGAAATATATTAAGTCGGCCATGCCCATAACTCGGGTCCCAAGAAAATGTTCCAGAATCAGAGAAATTTAATTTCTTTATTTCTTATACGTTAGAAGACGACGAAGAAGAGTTTCCCATACAAATATTGACACCCCCTTTCCCCACTTGGAGTTCGAGTTACTCCAAATCTTTTCTTAGTGCATAATTTGACCATAAAAGGAAAATCAAGGAATCAAGGAATTTCAATTTCCTAGATCTTACCACTTTGATCTGAACCTTGATCACCAATCATCAATTAGTCAGGGTAAACTGTTTTATATATGAGGTACATATGTCATATGGACCAAACTGACGTAAACATAGCCAATAGCCTTTACATGATGTAACAGAAGCAGATATACGACCAAATTTAAGTTTATTACTTAATTACTTATTGTAAGCAGCTATAGTAAAATCTTCAGAAATATGCAAACTATTTTAAATGTTGTAATTGCATATTAGAAAACAGTGTTCGCTTTGAAATACCATTAAAAATTAAAGTTCAAGTTCAAGTTCCAACTTGACTATCAAATTGTATCCTCGAAACCCCAAATGCAAGTATACATAGTTTCTCATAACTCAAACGAAACCAGTGACGAAAATCACAAACCTTATGAATATGCGCATAAGTAAAGAGAAGAGAACCTAGCACTAAAGCAGAAGCGCCAGCAATCATGTCTTTGACTTCTGCTGCAAAATCGGCTCAGCAGCATTGCAGGAATAACATATCCAACAACAGATCATACCAAGCAACCGGTCTCTGCTGACATCGAACAACAGCACCTGGTGTGCCGCATCATGATCATACAAAAGATACTGCTGCTGTGCTGTTGTCTGTTCTCAGATATACCTACCAACTGTATCTCTGAAAGCGTATGGTGGAGTATATGAAACATTTTATTCGCCTATGAATGTTTTTTTTACACGGTTTGCGCCAGCAAGATTGAGATGATCAATTTTTACCTTTGGATGGGTTCTTCAGTCGTCGATTGACTCTTCTGTGTAAAACATCGGTGGTTACACATATGCATTTTTTTTCTGTTGTTATATACTGCATTACATGAGCGGTGGAAATTACGATCGACTACAATACTACCACTGTTTTTATTTATTTGTAAATACATATATTCTAATTTAAAATCGGGGCAAACAATGGAAGGATCGATTTGAATTTACATTTGAATTTTCGGTAGTGACTGCATTTTTTTATAGTATAGCGGTGTTTGTTAACCGATTGTTGGTTGACAAAGGTCAGCAGCAATTTGATGGTGCAGTCTCTGCAGATGGACTGACACATTAGACATCTAATGAGATCCAACTGAGTGAGATTTGATAACCTTAAGATGTTATAACCGTAATTGTGAAAAAGTGAATGTGTTTCCACAGAAATGCCATTCTTAGGCAGTGATTTGTCATTGATGTTTATGCCATTTAGTGGTGTGTGTTTAGAACCGCTCTAATAATAAAAACTAAATTCGATCTTCTTTAATGACCCAATTTTTCTAAAGGATTATCCCTACGGCCAGTCAATAGCTTCCTCAATATTCTGGTGAACTCCGAATCTTATCAAGTTGCTATCAAATGCATTTGATTCTATTGTGTATTGATATTTAAACTTCAAAAGAAAGAAACGAGAAACAACAACAAGCAGCAGTTGACATTTTGCCGGAATATAAGGTGAGCGCTTCCGACGGCTAGTGCTGTCGGTTTTATCTTGAGTTATTGGCATTGTTTGGTGACTTAAATTGGTATATTAAACAAATTTTAGTAATCCAGTTAATTCATGTATTATGATGAAATCATGAGATTGTATTCTACTTAATGTGCTTATTAATTTAATCTTTGATTGGAAGCTAATCTTAGAATTAAATACTTACATAAGTTAGCTAGTTATTAGCGTAAACCATGAGTTAGAAAATTATTACCTAGCTATATTCTCCTATGATATTCAGGACTTAATCACTAAATTGATTAGATTTCCAGATAAAAGGGATTAAAAGAAAGCTAGTTATTATTTAAAATGTTGCTTATGTTCGCTTGAATCGAATGTTAAGCTTTCGAAAAATACAATGAGCTTACTTTTGTAACACCCTATGCCTGTCCAAAGTGAGATTTTAAAATAGCTGGTATGCAGTATCAATTTAACTAATTTAACTTTCGGTTACATGTAAGTTAGTATAAACTTATTCCCACTGATTTATAGTATAGCGGTTATTTTAAGGCTTAATGTACAAATCGAAGAGTGGCAAACTATTATTAGCAAGAATTCGATTTATATCCGGAGGTGGAGGTGGGAGCAAGCCACCATAACACTGCTGCCTCAAATTGTGATTACTTCCAAAGTTCCAAATAGAACTCGCTAATGATATCTACCGGACTTAGTGATGAATCCTAGTAGATCTTTGATATGTCCGCTACCAATTATAATTTACATAAATTACTATGTCGCATTTTGATTAGAAAATTACAGTGATAGAGATGTACTGCTGATTCTTCACCGTCGTTACAGAATCTGCGAGTGTTATCTTGGGTTTGTTCCCATAGTTATGAGGTGTTTTTTTAACTTGAGAATGTCTTGTGAGGAATCATGGGACAATAAGAAGGAGTTATTTGGCACATTTTCGCTTGTCCAATATTTTAGCAAAAGCTGTATACTAATATTTAACGAAAAAATAATTTTTCATGAAAACGAAAGAGTACAGGTGCGAACTCGGTTTCGTACCAACCGATGAATTTAAGTACTTTTTATTTGCGGTAAGCTCGCTTATGACTTGGGTAATGTTTCCCTAATTAATGGGAATTTTTGCAACAATCCGAAGCTCTTCCGCAATGCATAGCAAAGTAACTCGAGAAATTCGAAAGAATTTTCATTTTAAAATCCAAAGAAAGCATACATAGTAATGCTTATCTGAAGGTGAAATATGCTAGAGATCGATAAATCAAGTCCTATATCACTTCTCTTACCGTATGGGGATTGCCCTTGAAAATTTAGAGGCGGTTGCGGAAGATCCTCTCAACCTATGAATGATTGCTGAGAGAAAACAATAACAAATCGTAAAAACAGTCACTGTTGGTAGGAATGGTTCTGACAATAAATTCAGGAATGCATTTCTGTTTTCCCCTGTCAGGAAACTTTAATTTACCTTAAATTCGCTATACTGCGTACTCGTCAATGCAGCTACTGGTAATTTGGAATATTTTACCCTTAATACAGATACACTTGAGTCATAATCTTTTAAATCCACGTACATATAGTTACATATAATAATTAAGTCTGGTACAAGCTACTTATGGAATCAATGAATGCACGAGTCCTGCTACTTTGTATAGGCATTATACGTAAGCACTCTGAATTTAACAAAGACTTATCCGATATTACAATTTGTGCGTGCGACCCATCAATATATGTAATAATATTCCGAACAGTTGTGTTAAAATAAATTTAAAGAAAACGAATTGAAATTAAGTTTAAGTTCGTGATTGATTGATTAAAAGAAAGGAAAAAGGTTATATTGAGAATTTGATGAAAAAGCTAGATCTTCGGTTACCAGTGTTGTTCACAAATTGTATACGATTGTCGAAAGACAATTTTTATTTGATTCTTGGTCTTATTCGTCCATATGGAAAAAACAACAAAAGAAGGATCGCGAAAGTTTAAACACTACAAGACAAGCGGAAAATTCAAAGTCTAGCATACTGGCGCTCAATTTATAAAAAAGAATGTTGGAATTTGTAGGTCTTTCTTGTAGCAAATACACTCGCGTTGTGTAATTGTGGTGAACCCTACTCTACCACACTTAGGTCATTGTAGACCCATTGTGATGCCCTTTTATGGGATGTTAAAGATGGTTAGCTTCATGTCCCTCCTTCTTCTCTTACCCGATGCCGTCCAGCCATCCTTATATCTTCAAAAATCTTTAAAGTTCATGCAAGTGTTCTGTTCAGAGACTCGGGCAGTGACAAAGTAAGTGAGTCTCTACATATAGTCATATTTAAAATTTAGTTTCATTTAATGGTTTCTTAGGATGTTATGACTCTTTTGGGCCTTTAACTTGGTTAGGAACTTTTCATTTGCAAACAACAACCAGAGCAACCAGTCGAACTTTAATGTATAGTATAATGTAATTGGTCCTTAATCGTTCTTTGGTTCTCTTCATTACAGACTCCAATGTGCGCCAGTTTTGCAAGTTATGTTCCGTAGAGAATTAACTATATTCTTGAAGTTATAAATGTATGTTGTTATACCTACCTAGTCACATAATATTATAGGTTAAAGATATTGATATTAGATGCAAAGTATTATTCACAGCATTAAGGTGTGTGTCTGTTAAAGGGAGTGTGAGTTTATATTATGAGCTTTCCATGGAGCGTTGGCTCCCTTAAGCGTTTTCTATTTCATTATATGTATTGTATTGATTAAAAATTATTTCTGAAAATGTAAGTTTAAGGCAGGGAAGTCCATAGATCGTGGCTATGAACGACATAGCCTGAAACTATCACATTCGAACCATTTAAAAAAAGTTTCATTGAGATCTTTCGTGTAGTTTTCGCGCTTTGAGGCAACAGAGAAAATGTTATACATAATAATGATAATTAAGATAATGATAATGATAGTGATGATAAAGAACCACTGAATTGGGTTTACAAAAATTAGAGCGGTCCGGTGCATCAGTTTTTCAGCGGCGCGTCGGTGGAGGGAACGTATACATACTGGCTTTCAAAAATGTAAAAAAAAACAGTCACATGGAAATGCTCGAGCGCATCAGATTTTGATAGTGTATACTCCCCGTCCCCACGTTTCATTGATAATTGAAATATGTATCAATTTTGGAATTTAAAAAAAAAATCGCCATTTTGAAATAGGTACTCGTGCGCGTTAGATTTTCATACAGACGGGTTAGCTTAATGTTCTGGTCGTGCTGATCCATAATCTGACGACTATTTGGTTTGGATTCTCTTAATCTGACGGTTTAAAATAATAATCATAAATAATAGGTAATTCAGCGTGAAAACTAACATTCCATAAGCAAATAGAAAAAATCTACATCCATTTTTATTTTTGTTTATCTCGAAGAATTTTCTTTTTATTTTACCCAAAATATTTATTAATTTAATAGTAAAAAAAAGAAAAACATTTATTGTTTCCGATGTAAATTGAACAATTTTTTGATATATTTGTTTTTCACACACACTTCAACACACACTTCGTAATATGTATTATAAAAAAATTAATTTCCTAAATTTAAAACACAAACATACATAGATAATTATGTAAAATTATACCACGAGTGCTGTAACCAGCTGTAATGGCGAGATGCCTGACGAAAAGTAGTGTGGGGACAGGGCGATAGAGTGAAAGAGAGAGAAATACATGCTTCACTGCTGCTGCGCTCGTCAAACTTTATTGACGATTTTTATACCCTCAATAGGAAGGTATATTCACTTTGTCATTACATTTGTAACGCCAAGAAGGAGTCACATGAGACCTCATAAAGTATATATGTATATATATTCTGAATCAGGATCAAATTCTGAATTGATCAACCTGGTCCAAACGAATCGACATAGGCGAATGAAATTTGTTTTGTGAGAGGACTTCTTTTTACCCTCGTCAGGTTGGTACAGTAAATCTGCAATGTCATTCAAGTAGTTCTGGTACCTCCCATACAAAACCAATATCAGACCCATGCGTGTACAGTAGGTACATATACTATCTAACTTGCATGGCAAACATTTTGCATGACATTTATGCAGTGGAGGGTATCAAAGCATCGGCCTGTGGAAATGGGCAGATTATATTTTTCCCCTTATCCTTGAATTATTTCCTTCAAAATAAAAAAAGTTTAACCGCGCTCGAGAATGTCCAGCTGAGGGCTAAGATATTGTGTATAGGCTAGGTATCAACAGGGTTTGGGATACCATATGTTAATCTGCAGCGCTTAAGCAAATCCTTAAAACCCCTCTTGGGCTCCCCTACTATTACAAACCAATGAACATCTAAGTTGAGAGATCACAGTTAAAACTGATTAGGCTTAAGGGTGTACACATTAAATAACCCGAGCAATTTAATGCAAATATGTTATCATTTGCAATAAGAATGTGTTTGTAAACAAGTTTTTTATCAGCAATTTTCGGCAGGTGCTTCCAATGATCAAATATTACCGTGAATAGTTCCGAAACTTACTTTGATGAAAATGTATAGCCCAGAAAAATAGCTATATGAATTAGAGAACAAGTACGGTACACTTTGAGTTAAGTGTTTTTCGGCAATCTTTTTCGTCATCATAAAAATATTGTGCGTTACATTTTATATTTAGAGTACGCACGGTTTTATCTAATCCCCAGTTTAATTCAACAACACGAGCAATTTTTCATGGTAAATATAAGAAAGTGTGTTCAACTGAGATTTCGTAGGTTTTTGTTTTAGATTATGAGCATCAGCATATTGTCACCGAGTTCTTTATTCATACGAAGCAATTCATGTTTTAAATCAACATGTTATGAAATTAAAATATTTAAGCGGTTAACTATTCAACTGTAGTGACCAATAAAAGACCGAGGCTCAGTGCCTATTATTATAAAAAAAAAAATATTATTTGAATTAGGTTTTCTTGACGGAACACATATTATGTATTTAAATAATAGCTATTAAATAATACATAATTAAATTAAATAATTTTGATAAGAACTGCATTTTAATTAAGAACTTCAGTACTAGTTTAATAATGCTTTCACATGACATGTGTAATACATTGTATTACGTTGGCCCACTAAAGTCAGAATATTTCTTACATCAGGGTCCATAAATGGAGTTTTTGCCTTAATACTCTTTCCAAATTGCTTGATTCGGGGTTTTCCAATTATTCGAAGAATTTTGTAAGAAATTTTTCAAAATTTATTGGCATAGCATATATATGTTGATTTACGCATCTGAGACGTGGTGTTTATATCAGAACATCCCCAGTGATCCAGATCAAGTTGTTATATCTGGATTCCCTAAATAAATACATGTAAATTATTTAAGTATATTAAAAAATTTTCCAATTCAAACAAAAAATATCATTATGAATAACTTATGTGTTAACAACGAAATAAATGAGGATTTGTGTTTATCTATACGAAGCTGCGAAACAAAAGATTGACTTACAAAAATAATCGCATCCAAGTGTCTGAGTTAAATGTTTCCCATTTAACTCAATTTATTGGTCTAAACAAATCGAATTACTTATGAATTCAAGCTAAGATATACCCAACTAAAAATGGGCTCTATTTTATTCAAATGTTATTGAAAAAATATTAAAATTTTGTTTGTACGCCCACATTTGGCGCTTCATCTTGGAATGTGTTCAACTCTGATCTAATTTCCAAGTATGTACATTTAAATAGTTGTAGGTTTTTTTTTTTGTCCAAACTAGTCTACTTGAAATGCTGTATCAGATGAAGTCACCACGCGTGATTTATTGGGAGGTTAATTTTTAAAATCACTTTAGATAAACTACCCGACAGTAAAATTCGAAACAAGCTGAATATCATTATGTTATGTTAATTTTAAAGAGAAAATACCGACAGATGTGCTGCCTGATTGGCGAAAAGATTGCGTTTACTATAAAACTTAGATGAAATGGTTTTGTGTTATAATATTACAGATTGTTAAGAAAAGGTCACTCAAAGTGAAAAAAAACCCGGTTTTTAATTAAATTGGGGCATACCTATGTAGATATATTAATACAGGAAATCCTAGTTTGTTGTTGGGTTCTAATATTGTTGATATTTACATTATGTTCAATGAGCACATGTTTTCTATTAAAGGTTACGTTAAGATACATGGTTTATTTAGTTAACTATTTGATGATTATAATCATAGCGAAGGACGGACGACCGACGCGAAAACTCAGAATACAGATTTTAAAATGTTGACTGATTGATTCTCGTAACTATAGTCGTGAAAACTGACAGGCATTCTTAGGGTAGGTACAATTGCTTTTAAAATAAGGGGCCTAAATTATATAGGTAGCTGCATCTGTTTTATATAAGATATACCAATGATTCAAACTTAAGCTCCCTATGCCTGTGCCGCTCAAATACGGCATCAAATTGCAGAACTCACACCTATCCTATCAAAATCAGAACTCACACAAACCACCACAGCTCGGTTTATTTATTTTTTCTAACTTTCATTATTAAAAATTACGTTATAAATAATATTCAGATCTACTATAGAAATGTGGCGCTTAGCCGCACTGCTCTTAGAGACTTAAAAAACCCTGGACAGAGTAAGCCTTGGAGTGGAACGGCCGAAAATATAACTGCCTGGGCTGAAGTATTTCAGAGGCTCTGTCGACACCGACCAGACTACTTGCTACGAAATTGGACATTCCAATTCGTCTCTGCGACTCAGTTTGATGAAGTACTTAAAATACAAAGTACAGACCGTCTATTAGCTGATATGAGTAGTGACCGTGAATCTCATTTAATCTACACTCATGCCCTCCTTCAATCTCAATAACGAAGTGGACGATTTTGCGCTAAAGACAGTCATGAGTAGGGCAACCGGAATCATGCAAAAGCATGTTTTTTTGGGAGGTCGGATTGGAAATTTGAATATACAGAAATGTGTTTTATAAACTAAGTATTTTGAGCCCTATTCCCTATTTGTGCATATTTTGGTAAAAATGCATATTTTTGCATATTTCACTTTTTAGAGCATATTTTTGGCATATTTAAGCATTTTAGGGCATATTTTAGCATTTTTCCCATATTTTTGCATATTTGTCCTTTTTTCGTTAATTTTTTTTATTGTTAAAAAAAAGAATGGCATATACATAAGTCAATCCGATCACACTTTTTGACAATAGAAATCATTTTTTTCTAAGATCAGGATTCCTTCCTTTTTCGGTTTCTACTTTTTATATATCTACCTAATAAAAAATATCAAGAAAAAAGTTTTTGTTTTTTTCAAGATTTTACCACCTTTTAATAATTTTTAGAGCATATCACACTTTTTTTAGAGCATATAACACCTTTTTTAGAACATATTTAAAGCGCTATAAACGGTTTTTTTAGAGCATATTTCCGGTTGCCCTAGTCGTGAGTATTGCGTAATGAACACCATTTCCAACTATATGGATATGGTTGTGAACACTAAAAATCTGCGACTAATTCAAAAAAATACCACTACATTCACTCTAAGTCCATTGCGATTACCATTTCAGGCTGTTTATTCTATTGGTGTCATTGCACGCTTTTTCTTAGAAAAACGCAGGACAAACATTATGGTCATACATTGGGGCCTAACTTTTACATGAGCTATAAAAATGTGGAATGGCGGCTAGTACCCGCCGCAGGTTTTGGTAGAAATAATTTTGTGAACTTATAATTATATCTATAGATATCACTTAAAAGTCAGATCAAACTTTCCATCACTTTGATGCAACAAAAATGAGAGCTCTTAATATTCCTAATCCATTAGAAAGAGTTGGCATTTGTCTAATAAGGGTCCTTATATTCAATAGATTATAAATTGCCTTCACGACCTCTTAATAAAAGTTATATTTTGTGCGGTATCAAATCGAACATAGGTATAAAATGTAATGGTGATGCTCAATGTTCAACATTGTCTTCCAAATTCTTTCTGGTTTAATGAAAGATCTCTTACCTGCTAGTCTTACCTGAACTGTCCAATAAAAAAAAAAAAATATATTAAAACATATATTTACAGTAGAAATCTTTATATCCGGTACAATAACAAAAAAATCAAAAACAATTATACCTACCTACATATATGTATTTAAGAAAATTGTCAAGGAAAGAACAATTGTGTGTAACATATTTTTCTACGGCCCGACCCATATATAATCTGGAGAACTAACTCCAAGCACTACTTGTTGATACCAGATATGGAAATCGAACAGGGCCCAGATCACGTAAAATGAAAACGATCGAACGACGTCGTTTCGATACTAGCAGTCTCTGTTTATTGTCACAGATATGATAGAGACAGCTTTAGTGAAAACGATGTCGTTCGATCGTTTTTATTTTACGTGACCTGACCCAGGGCATAATAAGATATCGCTATGCGAAATTTACATACCCTATTTTTCGGCTTGTTATTTTGAATTGATTCTGGTTCTAAGACCCTGCGTCAATTGCGCTAAATTATACTCAGTTAAGTTTAGGTTAACCAAACTACAATGTTAAAACAGAAAAAATTATTTCGCCCAATTAATTGTAATTGAAATTCTGATTTTTATTTTCTCTTCAACAAAAGCAAACTTAAAAAAATTAGCCCACAGAATAATTATTATTGCTCCCCGAGTAGGATAATTTGTTGACAGTTGAAAATTCGTGTTCAACCAAATGACGCACGGCCTTAAAAACAGAAAACATGTAAGAACATGCTTTTTACTATCGCTATAAACAGTTTTTAGACTTAAATCTGGGACATTTTCATCGCTATAACCGATATCATCGATTGCAAATTACTTTGAATTAAACGGAGTTTTTCCGGGGCTTTGAAAATATATACTCATACCTATTGTTATAACCGATTTCTACTGGGTATGAATATAAGGCGGTTTCCTCACACCCATTTGTGAAAAAAAAACAATTTAAAGTTATTAAGAAGTTGTTTTGAAAATATTCAAAGTGATGCTATTTCCATTTATTTAGAATTTAAGATATTGCGCGGTACTAATAATCATTTTTTAGTGTCCATGTTAAGTTTTTCGATCTCACAGAACCATCATTTATCTACCTACAATCAAAGTGAACCATTTAATTCATAAATTTTTTTTTTCAATTCTTAAGCTCTACTTTTTAAATTAGCTATTTTTTTACTTAAGCAGCTAAATGTTAGCACCAATTTCGTGCCGCACTAATAGCCATATCCGTAAAGCAAACATGATTAACAAAACTTGCGAAAAGGTTACATCTATTACGAGTCGACGTCGCCATCGGCAATATTCACCGATTACTATCTTAGACATAGTCAGACTTCCATTGACCTTTAGATTGACACGAGATAAATGTTGAACACTTAATAGATCTCTAAGCATTTCACTATTGCCCAGCTATATTGTTAGCCAAACACGCTTATTAATATTTATCTTTACAAGAACCACAATCATCTATCTCAAACAGAAAGTAAATTAGATTCCTCTCTAACCACCTTCTTAATGTACCCTTAATGTACCAAATTGAATGTTTTATCATTCTCTCCACTGACTCCTAGAATTAGTTTCTCTTTTCGTAGAAATCGTTCAATCAATTTTTACTACTGTGGGGAGTTCTGATACAAAACGCTTTTTTCAAAACGAACATCTTTAAGCACTTTGCTGATGATTGATTTCTGTGAGTTCTCAACAAAAAAATAGATGGTCATTATAATAAATAATGTAATATACACTCATATAAGAGAAAAACCCCAACAAATTGATATAAGATAATAAATATTCTTATATTATAAAGTTGGTTGATCGCATGCTAATGACTCAATACAGTGTGAGTAAACCGGCAATTCAAGGTAAATCGGTCCACGAAAAGTTGGTTTACATTTTGTTTATCCTCCCTCCTTCCATTTTTTTATCTTTAAGCAAAATCAATCTGAATGCAAAATTATTATGAAAACATTAGAGTCAGCAACCTACAACCCAATTCTCCCTCCCTCTTAGTATCTTCGTAATTTGTGGGTGCATTATTGTTCGTGACTTTCAAACCTATATACGGGAGATGTAAAACGATGTCTTTTGATCTTGCCACTGTCTTCTGTTCATTTTTTGTTTTCTTCTTCTACTTGAACATTAAAGGCCAAGTCAAGAGCATCCAGTCGATTTTCAGACTACCAAACGGTAGTAAGGTGAAGACGAAGAAGATATAATATACCTACCTGTAGCACTAACCACCAGGTACCATCAGCTGCAGCAGCAAATAAGTACTCATAAAAATTTCTCAAAACAATTGAAACAGAAGTCATGTTAATGCAAAATACAGGAGCAATAATAACAACCAATCGACATGAGAAGGACATGACAAAGCATTCTGTATTGATCCAGAGATCCAGTTCAATTCAATTGGAAAAGAAAATGGATTTAGTTCAGGTTGTCGTGTGATGGTGGCGGTGGAGGAGGAGGGATTACAGATCAAGGTTATGCGATGGTGGTATACTGAAAGAAAAGAACTGAAGTATTTGTAATGATGTCACGAGAATATTATGTCGATGGATGGTAGGTTTCCTCGTGCCTGACTTCAAAATCTGTTAAAAATTGTTTAGTCGATTTTGTTGTATGAAGTTAGCCACGAACTTTACCCACCATTACAGCCGCAGGTTTAAATTATTAGACCGCATCAAAAAAGAAAACTTTTTTTGTTAAGACTTCACAATGTGTCCATTGGTCATTTCTGAGGTTTTTGCTGCATTTAAGTATAAATATACGTATAATTGGCGCAACAGGCACAGCTTGTGGATTCACTCAAACGTATAGTTGCGAAAGGCTACGAGTACTATACTATTATACACCTGTTGCGCCAAATATTTATGCTTACGTTCTGAAACGCAGGAATTCCGAGATCTCTGTGGAGATCATTTTTGATATGTCATGGTGTATTGATGAATTACATATATCAATTTGTACTTAAGAGTTTGCAAAGTATGAATTTCCCTACTACAACCCCCCATAGTTTTTTATAATAATTTGTCCACAAAAGCGTTAACACTTTCTTTTATTAAAAAGGCTTGTTATGTTCCTAACTTGTAAATACGTACGTTCATTAATACAAGCCTTTACTGTGATTTTTCGAAAACCTAACCTTATACCCCTCGCTCAGTTTGATGGTCTTAAACTAACCAGTAAATCGTATAGCCAGTCATATACAAAATTAGCTGCCACGACTAACAAAATTGAGCTTTCGAAATGCTTTGGTTTTACATTTATTTGTATTTTAAAGCAATCGGTTATGGCACAGGATTATGGAAATACAAATGATCCCTTCATATGCGTAATGCATGTATCTTGTTATAAATAATATATCAATCACCGCTATATTATCTTTATAAGTGTATTCGCACGTATTTCATTTAATCATTTTCACTCAAATGACTCCACTCCTCATTGGTACAAAACAAATCGGCATTACGGTGAACACTGCTATATTTCCAAGATCACGCACGTTTAGGCATATCACCCTTTCAAATGCACAAACATTTCAGACTCCTTTTGTAACACTTAATTCCATCATGTCCTTGTAAAATTTATGAGATTTTCTCAACAATATAGTGTTGAGATCATTAATTTAAATGTCACGTAGAAGGATTAATTCCACTAAGGGGTGAAATCCAGTTCATCGCATACCTATATTGCATGTCCATTGTTATACTTAAGTCAATTGTGCAAGACATCCCTAAGTCGATTAAAATAAACTTCTTGTTGACATTTATTATTTGTACACATCGCAACAGGACTTGGAATGAGAACATTCAAAGGAAGTGTTGCGTGAAATCGTCTCCATGTCCGGCTGCTTCTTGTGTGAAGAACTTACCGCATTTGCATAAATTTATTCAAAGCAATCGATTATATTGATTTAGGCTGGTTAGATATCATAAATTACACACGCTTTGAGGTCATATGTAAAGCCAAATGCCGATGGTGTATCGTCCTCCTTGGAAATATCCACAACATTTTAAAAACTATAATAATGACAAAATTAGGCGTATTTATGTGTGTGAATTAATTTGTAAAAGTAGACCACAGCGGCAGTAAGTGCGTGTGCGTGCTCCACACATTCGCGGCTTTCGATTACTACATACTATAGGAAGCGAATGAAAAATTTATTTAAATTTTGTTATTAATTCAATCTCATGATTACTCGTAAAATTTCTAAAGAAACATTTGTAAAAAAAATAAAAGTTACTGCTTCGGCCTTAGCCCTATAGCTTTGGAAATTTTTTTGAATTAATACTCGTGATTATTATGATAAACTTTACCGCCTCGTTCTCGTTCCAATTATAGGAATAAATATGTATGTATGTATGTACAATACAAAATGTAATGTGAGTTTGAGTAACAAAAAGTGGTTCGGTTTAACGTTTGCACGTCAGAACTTTTAAATACTTACTTACTTAAGACGAGGTCTTCCTCCACTGCGTTGTGCCTCCGGGTTGGAATCGAATACTCTTTTGGCCGGATCGTTGGTCTCCATTCGCTCTACATGACCTAGCCATCTTCGTCAACTAATATGTACCTACTTTTCAGACAAGGTCGATGTCGATGTATAGCTCATAGAGTTCGCTGTTAAATCTCCTCCTCCAAAGCCCGTTAATGCAAACGGGACGGAAAATCATTCGAAGAATTTTGCCTTCGAAACAACCAAGAAGATCTTCATCCGACCTTGTTAACGTCCATGCTTCTGCGCCATAGAGCAAGACTGGGATGATAAAGGTCTTATACAGAGTTCCTTAGTGCTTCTTGAAAAGCCTTACTAGCCAGTTCCAGTTGCGTTCTTAGGCCAAAGAAACAGAGGTATGTGGCTCTGACGTCAACAGAGAGTGCCATACTGGGGCCATACGCTGACGTCAAAAATACGTCAGAGCCACATATATATGTGGCGTGCTACATACCGTGTACTAGCACCTTAACTCTTCGTTTAATGTCTGCTGTGGTGTCATTATCAGAGTTTATAGTTGAGCCTAGGTAAACAAAGTCTCACTCTCATATTCTTCCAACATTCGCAGCAACCGATGCGCATCTGCAGGACTTCTTACAGTGAAGCGCACAAAGTTTCGACACATGTGTCGCTTGGGCGTAAATTATTGCTAACTTTAGTGCAAGGATCCGTTCCATATTTTCTAATGCAAAATTAGTAATAGAAAACTCGGTATTGACTGCATCAGATTTACGAATATGAGAATCGACATAAGGAATGACTGCCAGTTATTGTATGGTCTTCCATTTGCTGACGACAAGCCACTTGGCTGGCAGTTTAGTCCTGTGTGGCTGTGTCTATAATTTGATTAACCTTCTTTGTTTTGGATAATATTGCTTTATACTTAGCGCGTTGAATATTTGTGATCGGTATCGGTGCCCCCAACCAGGATTCCATTACGTGCTATGTAATACGTACCATCAGGCAGGCATAGACAGACAAGAATGCCAGAATTTCATTTTGATTCAGAATACATAACTTTATGGCAATGAAAATATTTTCCCGTATATACCGCCTTAACTAAGTAATTATAATTAGCTATTTTGTTAATGTGTGC
Source organism: Cheilosia scutellata (assembly GCA_955612985.1). Classification (NCBI taxonomy): domain Eukaryota; kingdom Metazoa; phylum Arthropoda; class Insecta; order Diptera; family Syrphidae; genus Cheilosia; species Cheilosia scutellata. The sequence goes on along the minus strand of OY015313.1, from coordinate 74,920,990 downwards.
TGTCCATCTTACTTTAACTTGATAGTATTCGGTAAGAAAAATGGGTTAACTAAATTTTGTTATATAAAATTTAATAATAATTTAATTAATCATTACCGTCTCCATTCCATAGTAGTAATGAGTCATGATCCACCTTAGTTAGGAGTAAATCGAACGGTCACACAATTGCATTTGCAAGTTGCACCCAAGAATATTATCACGAAATCTAAATCTAAATGCAACTGCACCACTACCTATACCACACGGGCACCATACACCTCATATCCATGTAGCACTTGAAATAACAGATACATACATTTTGTCTCATCACTTGGTTTCAGAACGGTAAGGAAGCCAGGGGAGAAGTATTAGCTGAGGCCTGGCAGAATAAATACATTGATTGTCATCATAACTACACATAGATACACTTGACATTTCAAACAATAATAAAAACATTGAAATATATAGATTGCAGAATGAATCTATGAATTTTCAATTCTCATTTGGAATCGATTGGGTTCTGTTGATGCTCTTTGTTTGGTTTCAAGCAGCTGGTTAACTTCTTCAGTTGGCTTAACAATGCCACACAGAACTTGAGATATTTCAAATTTGTTTTTCTTTTCTAGTAAGGTAGAGCGGTGGCGATCTTTATTGTTGGGCACATAATGGGTCCAGACATTTTTTCTTGCCCCATAGTTCTTTGTTGGTACAATTTTGGTGATGCCCTGAGATTAAACTGTCTTTTTGATTTTTTATTTTCCTTTTTGGCTAGAGAAGATTGATTATTGTATTCTGCTTGCTTTCATTATTGTTTTGTTTATTTTCTTTTTGCTTGGTTTAGTTTGTCTGGTAAAGAAATCAGTAGCTAACAGGGTACAGAAGAATGCACTGTCGATGACTACTGGGTAGACTGATTTGAGAATGGGATTATAAATTTGGCTTACAAGTATTTATTTAATTTTTTGGATTGGGCGCACTTACCTAATTCGTTATTTTGCTAACGTAATTTAGTGAAGGTTTTGATAATTATTATTACTAATATTATTCAGTTTAAAAGCGATATATTTAAACAAGCACTACATGAGTGTGAAACTAAGTATGCTGCATTTATTATCAAAACAATTGTGTGATATTTTTAAGTTTTTTACAATATAACAATTAAAAATTGTGCCCATTTTGAGATTCGAATCGAAACAAAGTAACAAATATAAACAAAAAATTATTTATGTGTAGGTATATCATATCTACACCATCACTATAGTTAAAATTTAAAAAGGTTTTCGAAAACATAATATGATTAAATAATCCAAATTCGATAGTCTTTGTCTTTGCTAAATATCTTATTAGATAAAATCGTTATCGTTTACTTTGCTAGAAAACTAATTCCTTCTAAGTTTATATATACCTACATATATATGTAGATATATAAGTATAAGCTAAGTATTGAAATTATTATTTTATTTGATATTGAAAACGTGCGTGTTGTCTGATTAACTTTTTAGAAGATCACAAAAGTACCTAATACAAAAACAAAATGAAGAAATGATTTGGATAGGCACAATCATTTCTTCATTTTTTGCTTCAATTTCCTGAAATGAAAATAAAATATATGTAATTATGTATGTATTTGGAAAAAGAGTTGACTTTTACAGTCGATTTCTTCACAGAGTACTAGCGCTATATTACCACGGTATTACACCACGTCGTTAGTACCTAAATTAGATCGATTTCATTGCTTCAGCTCTTGCCTATTTTTGTGGAAAAAGTAAATACATACATAGTAGGTTTAAGTGTAATGAAGATTAGAAAATGAGTTTCATTTTTTATAGGGATAGTTGGTTCAAAAATTTCGATGACGACATTGAGAACGAGAATGGTGAAGAAGGGGTGGCAATTTGTCCATCTGAGCGCCGCATTTACCGTATTATGCTACAATGGAATACAGTAAATACTTAGGACGATGTGGATTTTTTTGGCGACTTCGGTTGTCCAGAACAACTTTCAACTACTTCAATTAGTAGTGGACGAATTGCAGAACCTACACACTACACACACGATTAACATTTTTTTTATATGCTTTCAGTTTTAGTCGGTAATCGTTTTTACCAGTAATCGTTAAATATTGCCTGAGCAGCAATTGCTGCTATGCTGGAGCTGGATATACAAATATTTTACAACAGGAAAGCAGCAAAAATATTAAAAAAATATACTTGCTCTTATGAATAAAAATCAGTCATCCTGCAAAATGTTTGACGTCCAATGAGCATGAAAATGTCACCGTTATGACATTTCATAGTCAAAAATGGGTACTATGGGTACTAGATCAGTTTTAAACAGTTTTAGTTTTAGTTTCTAAAGTAGGTTGCGTAGGTCATAAGGGGAACTACTTGATGCTATTTAATTGCGGTATTTTTGATTTGGTCGCTCATCGGAAAGTGGTAAATTTTGTGGTGAACCCACCGGTAAAGTTGTATCATCCACATCGTGCGCCGTTTGAAAAAAAGTGCGTATACCACGACTTAATTGCTCTGGGGAAAAGTAATTATATGTATTTAACATTTAAAGGTTTTAAAACCACAGTTCGCACTACAACTCTTTTGTTTTTAGACAAACCCCGTTCGATTTTTTCTGCTTCGAATATCGCAAAATAATTGTCACTTAATTATAATTTGTCGCTATTCGATAAGTTTGTCAAAAAGTTTCATTAAGTGGTAAGATAAATTACCTATTCGTAGCAGAAAAATTCGAAAAGGGTAATCGCCTAAGCCTAACTTCGGATCGCTTGACTGTAGGTTAGGTACAGTGGATTCCGCTTATTTGGGACACTTCGGGCTAGACTGTGTTGTCCCAATTAACCGGCTGGCCCAATAATACGAAGTCATGATGAAGTATGAAAAAAAACACAACAAAAAAGTATTTGACATAATAATGTCGATTATTTCACATTTGCTTGTCGATGTACTTCTTTCGGCAACTTACTGAAACGAAACTAATAGCAAGCCACGTTGTCAAAACAACAACAAACCCCTTTGCACACACTTTGACACTTCTAGAACTGCACAAAGGCAAAAAGGTGCGCAACACCACGAGAAAATGGCGTTACTTAAATAACATTGGGTCAATATGCTTTCTCATCTTCGGTGATAGACAGACAAGCAATGTGGCAATATTTTTTATGACAAAATGTGTTAAGATGTGTGATGAATATGTCCCGAATAAGCGGCTGCTGTCCACAATAAGCGAAACAAATTCAATCTAAAATATGCATTCGTTTCCGTTCTTTAGTATTTGTCCCAGTTAAGCGGCTGTCCCGATTATCCGGTGTCCCAATAAAACGGAATCCACTTATTGTTAGTTATAGACATGGAAAACGGGGGAGAGTACGATAACTTAGGCGCCAAAAATTGATAACGGTTTACGGTAGAGGGGTTAAATACAAGCATTTTTTACTATGGGAGGGGGGGGTCTATCTCGCTCCGTTTAGGCGGGAGGGGTAATTTAAAAAAAAGTACTTAAAATGAAAAAATAAAAATTAAAATACAACGGCAAAACTTACAATAATGGACTATAGCATTTTTGAAAGCCAGGAATCTGTTCTTTCATATTGTTTTGAAATCAAATTATTTCTGTTAATAGTTTTTGAAATAAATATTTTCAAACTTGAAATTTAAGGAAAAAAACTAAAAAAAAAAAAGTTGTATGCTGATTTTTTCAATATTGAAAAATCATATACTTAAATTTTTTTGTAGTTTTTATTGCCCAAATCAATTCTCAATCGAACACTGAAAACCAGATTGATTTATGTCTTCTAGTTTTTTAGAAAATTGAAAATTACGAAAACGCTATTTACGTGATCCTACTTTGAGAATATAACTGCACGGTACAGCAAGTCATTTAGCGTTACCCAGAATGCACCACGAGGAGGTAGACTTGCATTGCATTCCATGTCCTAGTCAGTCAGTCAGTTTGTAGTTAGTTCAAAATAGTCAAGTCAAAAAGTAAATTTATTAATTTAGAAAGTTGCGTAAGTCTCGTCAATGAACTCATCATCTGAGCTGTTATTAGAGTCAAGTTCGTTGAGTTCGTCGTTGATCGTGAGGAGTTTCATTTTTTTGGCTGGTAAAACGTCCTCTAGGTGCTCAGTGTGAACGGTGGGAGGGTCGATCTCTTTTAACTGCAATCCTTCAGTTTTTGAGAAGAACCAGGGAACATTTTCTCAACACCTATGTATTGGCGGGCGCTGTCGGTACAAATACGACTGGTGTTGGGGTTAACATATTTGTGTATATAAGGCCACAAATCTTCCTTACTTTTGGAGTTGACTTTAAAGAAGCGTCCGATTTTATCTTCCTTACAATACAACCCAAACACTACTATTAGGCGTATTTTTTTGGGAATCTATAGCTAGCTCACTTTTACTTTTACATGCAAAACTGGTATACTCACTTTTGGTTTTGTTATACTCACTTTTGGTTTTGCATGCAAAATTGTTATACCCACTTTTGGTTTTGTTATACTCACTTCCCAAAAAAATACGCCTATTGTCATTTGTTCGGTTATACGGCCTCGGTGATATTTCCTTTTTGTTAAGAAAGTTTCGTCGATTTGTACAGTTTTTTGTTCGCCGCCAATGTTGACATCAAGGTGTGATGCTATTATTTCGGCTATTTCACGGCAATAGTTAAAGTAATCTATTATAGTATAGACTTACTTAACTCGCTTTTACTATCGTGATGTCGCCAAGCGATTAAATGCTATTTTTTACCAAAAATAATATACAAAAATATTTAAAAAATTGGGTTTTGGATTTAATTTATTTACCTGAAATACAGTGTTCACTTGAATTTTGATGACAAAAGAGATGATTATTGTTAGCACCTAACGAATCTCTAGTCTACATTGAGGCCCATGGAAGAATGTGCCGGTTGATGGATTGATTGTATTCCTACAACTTTTGTAACCTTTTTTTTGTGGATTTTTGTGAGCATCGCCAAATCCAACCGAATTTAATATTTTTATTGTCCTCCGCATTCATCGGTAGATTGCAACACTGTGGGGGAATTGACGCTTTGGAAGGAATGAGTCCAATCTCTTCTAAAAATGCAATGGCTTTTTCGTTAGTCGACACCAAATCCTCGAACGAACAAAAAATTGAAAAATTATTTAATTTAGGATGTAGTAGTGGATGCTTAGCCGCCATTGTTTATTCACAAAAAAACAAAAAACACTTTATTCGCGCTAAGGTTGAACAAAGAATGACCTTTGTGAATATCTATGACTAGACACGCGAGTACCACATTGGTATGTGCATGATAACAAAAAACAACGGTACAAATTTGAAGTGTTTGTTCGTTTTTTTTAGCAACTGCATTTCATAATAATGTATATACATATATGTATATACGGAAAAGTAAATAATTTGGTGCAGTGAAATAGATAGTAGAATAAAATGTAAATTCTATAATACAAATCTACAAAATTTTGTCTATAATGCGAAATGTGTAAATTTAGACTAAAGACTGTTGCTGAAGAATTTTGTTGACTGGGTAAACTAATGTAATTTAAAGAAAGTTTGCATATACTTAACCTTGCACCTACCTACTCCAAAATCCAACAGTGATCCCAAGCAGGGGGGTTGCAGGGGGGCAGCATGCCCCCCCCATACCTATTTCAATGTACAAGGGTAACAATTCGCACGGGGTAGGTGCTGATTTCCAAGAAATTTGTATTCTAAGGGGAGCAACATATAAAGGTGATTTTCAATTTTCTAAAAAACTAGAAGACATAAATCAATCTGGTTTTCAGTGTTCGATTGAGAATTGATTTGGGCAATAAAAACTACAAAAAAATTTAAGTATATGATTTTTCAATATTGAAAAAATCAGCATACCTACAACTTTTTTTTTTATTTTTTTCCTTAAATTTCAAGTTTGAAAATATTTATTTCAAAAACTATTAACAGAAATAATTTGATTTTAAAACAATATGAAAGAACAGATTCCTGGCTTTCAAAAATGCTATAGTCCATTATTGTAAGTGTTGCCTCCCGCCTAAACGGAGCGAGATAGACCCCCCTCCCATAGTAAAAAATGCTTGTATTGGACCCTTCTACAAAAAACCGTTATCAATTTTTGGCGCCTAAGTTATCGTACTCGTGCCGGAAAACGAATGTGAAAAAATATAAACAGAAATGTCGTAATATTTCCTGTACTTTTCTCATACATACCACAAATTAAAGTGGAGGGCCAAATCAACCCATTTATCCAAAGTAATCCATGCACCTTCTTGCAGCCAGTCAATCCGGGAATAAAATGATAGGTCCAATTATCCAATATCGCGAGATCAGTTACCTATTTGGGGCAAGATATACTTCAGTGCAAAATCACTCCTTGTTCTCTATAAAGCACACACTGAACCAAATTTGGTAGTGATATTGACAAAAAAGTAGGTAGACTTGAAGAAATGGTGATCAATATAAGGTCAACACCTCCTGTCCGTTGTTTTGACAAATATTTTGTTATATTGAAGAAATATTGTAATTTTGAAAAAAATTCATTAAATTTTTCATCGTGGTGTTAAATCCACAAAAATTTGTTATAGTGATAAAAATTCATCATTCTATCATGTTCTTCATGTTAAAAAAAAAATTCTTCAAATTGAAAATACTTTCTTCAATTCGACGCATCGTGCCACTTTAAATTAACGAAACTTTCTTCATTTTTACGTAGTATTTCTTTAAATTGAAATTTAATTCTTCATTTCAACTCTTCACTTTATTGATATTGAATAAATATTCTTCAATTTTACGCATCGTTTTCTTCAAATTAACTTACTTATTTATTCAAATTAATGATTTTTTTCGTCAGTTACCGCTTTTTTTCCAAAATCTCAACAAAACAAAAAAGAAACACTTTTTAAAGTCAAAAACTTTTATTTTCTTAACATTAAGTAAATTATAAAGTTGGAATTTTTTTTGTAACTTATATCTATACATATTTATAAGAGAATATACTTGAAGATGTTTTTCATACTTGGATTTAATGAAAGCCGGCTTGGATACAGGTCCTACAAGGTCCTAGCTAAACTTGGAAAAATTAAACAAATTGAAAATATTAAAGTTTGATTAGGTATAGCTTATGTCATTGAGAAATACAAGGACGTTCTTACCTTTCATTTATGATGTTCATTGACTGAATTTTCTTTTTCTTGTTGTATCTCCTCCGCACATACCCAACGGTTGATCCAACTAGGAGAAATCTAGTCTAGAAAAGCATGTTGCTTTTTGGGAAAAATATTATAAAGTGAACTTTTTTTAAACTAATTTTTTTAGCTGCGAATATAGGTAGAAGAATCATAGACGTAATAATGAAAAGTATTTCTCTATTACTTACGTTTTTTTTATACAAGTGTGTGTTGAGAAACACTTAAAAGCGTTTGCAAATAATTGCTTTACTTTAATTTTTATATTCTTTATCCCGACTTCACTTTGGGAATTCACTTTCTAGAATAAAACTAATCACTTCGAGCGCAACAGCGAACAATAACATTTTAAAGAAACTTCTTCAAATTGATGAAAAACCCATAAGATTCTAAAAATATGTTATGAAAAATTGTTGATTTGATTAACTAATTTTTCTAAAAATTAATAAAATATTTTCTTCAATATCACCTACGGGATTTAGTTCACTCAACGATTTCAGTTTGTCAATATGACGAAATTTCATTCGTTTGAATAAAATACTAATTCGGACAGAAGTTGAAGAAATTTATTGATTTTGAATATTAAATTTTCAATAAAACGAAAAGTTTTATGAAAAATTGTCGATTCGAAAAATAAATTCTTCAAAGATCGACAAAATATTTTCGTCAATATCACCTACGCGATTTGGTTCAGTGCAGTTACACCAAGAGTCGAATAAAAATATTGCTCCCATTTATGAACAACGACGCTAACAAATTCACTTAAGATACTACTTATGAACATCATTATACAGAGAATATGTAGTTTATAATTATTCCTCGCGTAGTACCTATACGATATCTGAGTGCCCTACAAGTCAGCGTTTCTTTACCCTCGGCAACCGCAAGGACATCACTTTTTTTAAGTTTTAAGTCCAGACTTAAGATGTAGTAATGCCTATCTGCAAGCACATTGAGGAGTTGTTGACAGCTAGCTAAACTTACATTTCCGGGTCACAGTTAGCTGCGGTAGGTCGTACTCGTACTTTTTGTTTTAGGGGCATGGCTGGAGTGTAATGTCACCCCAGTTGCTATTCATGTTACTATTTTTTTTTGTAGGTTTTGTCTTCATGATTTAGGAGCTCAAAATTGCTTTTCGATCGATTACAATTAAGATGTGCAATTTGCCCAAGAAACCGCGACACAAAAATTAATACAGTTTGCGCGTAAATAAGTGTTGCCAATGTCTCCAAAGCACCTCAATGAAAATGGATAAGCTGTTTTTAATTTAGAAAATAAGTACTAGCCTAAAATATTTTTAGAAATAAAAGTTAAATTTTGAGTTAATTTCTTATTATTTATTTTAGTTAAATACATTGGGGTGACAGGTCACCCCTGTTGCTATTCCTAAGGTTGAATTCGTGGGTTACCTTTTCGTGTAAGACATGTCAGGGAGTCACACGCGACTCAGATATGAATGTATCTTTCTCAATGACTTGTCTGAATTATTTTTTTTTTTGCACATATGTCCTGATTATCCATTAAAAAGCTAGCGGGTGTAGGCTATTTAAGGGCAATCCCCATTCGAGTAGAGGAGAGATTTGTGGACTTTAACTTACCATCTCGTTCTGGGCCTACCCAGAGGAAGAAGGCCTGCCACATTGCAGGAATTACATATCAAGTCTTGGGACATGCGTTAAAGCGTGTTTTTAGTTAATTTATTTAATTTTGTGTGCTCTATGAACTGGACTAACACACAACACAGATATGCTTGACCGGGTATATCGGAATTGCGAAGGTGCATTAAAACTTTTCTCTCTTAGCCATTCATTATTCATTTTAGGATTTCACTACTCATTCGCGAGACCAGAAACTAGTGTTAATAATAATTTATTTTCTAGTAGCTCTACCTGCCCGTGCCCAGGAGTTGTATTGTTTCTTGTCTATCAAATCAATGTTTAAAATTGTACAACTTTATTTCCCATGAGTGTCGATAAATAGCGTTCCGCGGCATCTATAGGTAATCTTGAAAACTTTAGAATTACCTACGTTGACTTCAAAACACCTGACTCAAAGGACGAAATGTGTGCTCTACAAAACGCGTTACTTACTTACTAGAAATAATTAAGTAACGTTGAAATTATAAAATAATAATAGCCGTTTTTTATTATCAGCTATGACTATGATCCATATAGATCATCGATTTACATGCACTTACAACAACAACATGTGATCCAGCTTTTCATCGAGATCACGAAATATGATCTGAAAATTAATTCAACTATTTCTTGTTGTTGTTTCGTGGCGTTGTTTATTTAATTCACTAATAAATTAGTGTACAGTGTCCCTGTAAATTATAGCCACTGTAAATTATAGCCACACAGTAATGTTGCCAGACCAAAATATGAAACACAATATTAACAACACAAAAAATCAATTAGCATTTTTTTCAAATTGGAATAGATAAGTTACTACTCCGACTTTCGAGATGTTTTTTTTCGCTATATAGCACAGAAATAATATAAATAGAAATATTAGCAGTACAATACGGTTAATAATTTCCCAAAAAAAAAAATATTGAATGCTAAATGTACGCAGATTTGTATTCATATGGTAACAACCCCGACACAACAAACGAAATGTCAAACTCAAATATGAGCAAGTGTACCGTGTGGCTGCAAGATGACTGGTGGCAATACGAAATTTGTCATAACTGGCATTGGATTTTATATGTGAAAAACAACAGTTGCCACAGCTCAATCATTGATCCAGTTTGTTTTATTTTCATGATCTGATCCGCTGATAATAAAAAACGGCTAATATGTGTGCACGTTTTAGCTCAATCGACGGACTACTTTTCGAAATGTCGTCATCGTTGATTTTAGGCACCACTGCTAACGGCCAGGGTTTTGCTGTGTTTATAACTTATATATACATTCCTATTTTATGTTTGTATTTCAATATCCGCCGTAAATACATAACATTGTCATAATAGTCCCCATAACTCAGCGAACGTTTATGGTTTTGAGCAATCATTCTTCTTTCAAGTCCAACATTTCATGCCCATATGACATTTTATACCTACCAACTTCTTTAAATGCAATTTAATTTTGACATTCAACGTAGTAGGCCATCACCTTCTTACCGCATGACGAAAAATGTAATTCTTCCGTTCGCCGAACAATAATAGAATGATAATAGATGCAGTATACAACAACAATAATAATCCTATACCAAACAATATAAAAACTAAACTACATACGTCTCCCCAAGCAATTCAACAATCTGACAAACAAGACAATCACCCAAGTTGCCAATGCCCACCACAAGATGATGTTCAAGTTTTGCTGCCGTGTTCATGTTCATCTTGTGTCGATCGGTCGGCCGTGAGCGCGGCGTGGAGTGCTGCAGATATGTACTACCCAGCCTCAACCTCACTCATCATCAATTCAATAAAAGGGCATTTTAAAGTATTTTGCTTGCTCCCGCTCTTGAGCTGTAACCTCATGCATCCGATTCGAGTGCAACGTCAGCGTTTCCATCATTTCTCAATTGATTCGCATTCAATTGAACATTATGACAGCAGAAAGGATTTCCTATCAGCGACAGTATAGTTACCTACACATACATAATGTAGATAGATTATGTACCTACGTGCAAATTTAGATACAGGACAAAATACGTAACAGTTTGACGCTGTTGGCAAATTTCAAATGCGATTGTATGTAGACTACGTATTCGATTTGATTTTCTTTGCAAGAGCATGTCGATCATGCAATTGGATTTCCATTTCAGGTAAAGTGAATACAGATACAGCAGCCTCTTGGGTGCGTTTAAAATGTTACAGATTCTGTCGTTGATATTGCTCTGGAAACGATTGGATGGTCTAAAACTTGGGATACATATTCATTTATGGGAAGATTAGGCTTTGGTTGGAAGTAGGTATTTATATGTACCTACATATAAACATACAGATACCTGTGTCACACATGCACTTTAGATGCATGGCATGATAAGTCTCATTTTGATTGTGTGTAAATTTGCGCATTCCTTATTTACATTGGAATTTGATACAAAAGTGAGTTTGATATATTTACACGTACAGTACATACATTGTTATTGTAATCTATACAAACTGTAGGAATTTTCTTTGTCAGTTAAGAACTCGAAAACGACTGGACAGATTTCGATGAAACTTTTTTTTAAATGTTTCTTAAGACTGTTTATAGCAACGTCATTAGGAAACGTTTTTAGCCAAAATGTATTTTTTGAAGTGAAAATATATACTTACACATATACCTAGCTACAAATGGTTGTTTATACCTTTGCGATCGTGCGACACGACAAACAAAAACAAAACCACACAAAACCGCATACGTATACCTAGCATTCGAAAAGGGTTGATTTGTTTTCGCAGTAAGTGTATGGCCAGTTGTATATATAGCTATGTATATTATGATCGTATGCCCGATACCGGATGGGGATGGGGTGCGTGCTGCAGTGTGGCATGGCGTATATTAATAATCTTCATAAGAGAAGAGACGTATAGACGTTCATTCTGATATGTGCGGTATGGTAACAGTGTATGGTTGGGGTAGGTAGTTGTTTGGATTCCATAGGAAGAGGGAAACAAAGGAAAGGAAACGAAATGCAGTATTATAAACAAGTGGCAAGATCATGGAGAGGGAGGGCGATGCAGAGGGTGCATATTAAATCGATATCTATACTTACGTATAATAAAACTATAGGAATTTTCTTTGTCTCCTAAAAGCGCGAAACCTACTAGACAGATTTCAATGAAACACTCAAAGTGTAATCTTAAATGGACCGAATATAAGTTTGTATGTTTGCTAAAGGCGAGCGGCGCAAGGCGAGCACGGGTCAGCTAGTACATAATATGTACATAGTGCATGGAACCATTCGTATTACATTGGTTTGCAAATTCTTTAATGGGGCTGACTATGTTTCGGAAAAGCGTATTTGGTTTTATAAAATGACGAAACATTTGTAAGTAGGTACCTACTGCACAGATCGGTAAATATCAGACTTTTGTCGGTGATCTCCATTACTGACTTTCAATTTTGGTACATACACATAATATTTACTGAAAAAGTTCAAGAATAATAATTAAATTATGTTTCTCTCTCTCGATCAAATGCAATTCTGTAAAATATCTTACGTGTTCTGCTTCTGCAGGTTTCTTTTCATTCAGCTACACTTCGTTCACATCACAATTTAGCTTTAGGGAATGTTAAATTGTTTAATAAACTGTTGATATCAATTAAAATTGGCGATGTATTTGCATGAGAATGAAAGATCGAATTGATAATATGCCAACAAACCACTATTGATGCAATTATATCAACAACCAATTGCTCATTTTGTGGGCGCAGTAGCGCAGTGGTTAGTGTGCTGGACTGCTGTGCGAGGGATCCCAGGTTCGATCCCGGAAAAACACAAATTACATCTCAGTGTTTTTTTCTACTGCGCCACCTCTCGCGACGTCTGACAAACATCCGAGAGTATAACTGTCCTGAAAAAGCTTCTCAATTCAGACGTTCGGAATCGGCATAAAATTGTAGGTCCCTTCCATTCGTTCCAAAAAATAGAAACTCACACAAAACGAATGGTTGCGAGAAGCTAGGCCTTGGGTGTCTACCGCCTGTTGCGCCGCCTATTTATTTTTAATTGCTCATTTTACTATTACAAGAGTAGGGGAGAGTGGGTACGAAAGTAAAGGCGGGTCGGTTGTAACACTGACGTTTTAAGAAAGAATAGAGGCGTATGCATTCATTTTTAAATGCAGAATTACTTGCAATTAAGACCTGAATGCACCCCAAAATTTCACACTTCAGTGTGCTAATATGGTGTCAAATAGAGTTGAAAACGTGAAATTCGAGCGTGCAAGTGTATTTTTTTTGTAAATGGTTTTTTGTCATATTTCGTAAAGTAAGAAAGTCTTCACTTTATTGAAGCGATATTATCGTAGTACAGACTATCTTTTATCGTATGGAGTTAATCTTTTTCCGATGCGATAACTAATTTTTTTTTATTTGATTTTCAATGTAAAAAAAATTGGTGGTGGACGGTTGTAACATTTTTTGAGTGGACGATTGTAACATGTTTCAATGCCGCAACTGTGAGTCAGACTAATAGTTTTTGACTATATTCATAGTTTATTTTATTAAATTTCATACGATTTTTTTAATTAATTAGTTTTTACCTACTTTGAATTATTTTGTTTGATGTGATTGATTTATAATATCCCAAGACTAATTGAACTACCGTCCTTTTAGCATTAGCTGTATTTTATTGGGATATGTGCCTTGTCATTTGTCAACATAACTTTAATTTTTGTTTCTACAAATATTTTAATTGGTTTTTTGAAATAAAAATTAATTTTAACCAATATTCTTGTTTTCTTCTTTCAATTGTATGGTGTTACAACCGTCCTTTCAAACTGTTACAATCGGTACACCGGGAAGGTCGGTTGTAACATTCTACTTTCCCTTACTTTTAACAACATACACACGATCTAGGATATTAGGCAGTAACCAAGTTATAATTTTACCGTAGTCAAATGTCCACTCATTAACATGCATGTTGTTTCAGTTTGGTATGTACATCGGTTTGGAAATTATGGAAGGAAATCCGAAAAATGTTACTTTCGTACCCACTCTCCCCTACCTACCTAGAATAATTATTAATCCATCAAAATATGGAAACAAGAAATAAAAAATTCGTTCGAACTTAAACTCAAATAAGAGATTGTTAATTGTTAGATTGTTTCACTTACGAACCATCCCATCTATCCTCCTTTTAGGAGGATGTGGATGACCCTCCTTTTTTAAACCAAGAATTTCAAAACCCTTCAATCATCCTCCTTTCCTATCAAAATTTTAATATGAATTTTTTGCAACGAAAAATCAATTCAAATTTGCACTTATGAAAGTATTGAAAAGAGAAACTCGAATCTTAAAATATAAATTTTGAATTGATTGAAATTCATGACAAAAACGTAAAAAAATTAGCCTAATAATAATTAAATAATTTGTATTACCTTGCTGCCGGAGCAGGACCATATTTGACACCACCACAATATTTAGAAAATTATCAGAGGATAATTAATTAGCGCAACTTACATACGGCCTTAGGAAGCAATATTTATATGTCGCGCCTGGAATTCTATTCGTTCATCAAATTGCAGCCAAATATGCTTTGCCAAATGTCATCGAAAATAAAATCTAATGTGGCTAGCGACAAACAAACAGTTGACGAAGATGAATTTGAGGAAATGGACTCAGAATACGATACAGACAATGTAGGTATTTCGTATTCAGTTGTTTAATTGAAACTTAATATAAAAATGTTTCTCATCAATAAATATTATTGATCCTTCTTTCATCCTTCTTCTGGAGAAAAAAAACCTCCTTTTTGGAAAAATTTGGAAGGAAAACCCTCCTTTTTGGCGAAATTGAGATGGGATGGTATCCCGCATGTTCCCACCACCTTGATTAAGCTAAATCATGTCATTAATTTCGTGATTTCTTATACATTTTCATTACATATTGCTAGTTGCGTTATGCATATGTGTTTTATTTTGTCATCCCATCAGAAGCAAGAAAACAATAATTGGTCCGAAAAACTTTGGAATAAAATGCTTCAGGAATTGACAGCAATGTCAAAATAAAAAATGTAAATACGGTGGAAACGCCTTTCGTGATTTATTAATCACTTTGGCTTAATCTTGTTGTTATCCTTATTTTTATTTTGTTATTGATGATCAAATACTAAAAAAGTTAATGTTTTTCGGAGACAAAGGTAAATTACAACCAACTCGGTGAAAAGAAAATGGACGAGTGTTTATTCTAAATGATTATGTAACACAGAGAAAACAGTATAGTAATTTATTCTTATGCAAACAATTATCAGGAATCGTTCTAATTTAAGCTTAAAAACAATTTCAATAGTTATCCTTTAGTTAGTAGAATTTGTTTTGCTGGAAAGTAAAATAAATCGCCCGCGATTTTTTTTACATTCCCCACAGGCACATTTTTGTGAGTGTGATATGTGTGAGGGATATACGTAGATATCTGTATGTATTTTTGGGTGGATTATTACTTTCTACACTTCTCCTGGAATTTATACAGCTTACTCAATTTTAATGTTATTAATAAGCAGAAATGCGCGCACCGAAGTGGTGTGGCAGTGGCGTTGTGGCTTGTCTGTAACAAGTTTCATTTTCGAGTGGCAAGCGGGTGGTTTATACGTGGAATTATAGAGGCATAACGCATGACCCTAGAAGAGCCATTTCATATTTTAGAGCCTGGTAACGAAGTGGATTTTGGCATTACAACTATGTATTTTTGTTAACCCGGAAACTGAAAACATGCGAGACGATCAATAATTCAACATATTAGATACGACATTTCAAGAACGGATGAATCGGTGGCTCGATATATAGTAGGTATATTACGTTGTTTACCACTTCAGTGCGCGTTAAATCACATACATCCCACTTCGCTGCCATTCCATCGCCACACCATTCCTGTCACCTGCCTCTTGATCACCACCCACTTCGGTGCGCGCCTTGTCTTACTATTAAAATGTTCAATTAGCTTAATACATAATATCTAGTGGGGAGAGTACGATAACTTAGGCGCCAAAAATTGATAACGGTTTTTTGTAGAGGGGTTAAATATAAGCATTTTTTGCTATGGGGGTCTATCTCGCTCCGTTTAGGAGGGAGGGGTAATTTAAAAAAAAAAACTTAAAATGAAAATAAAATATTAAAAAATCAATGGAAACACTAACAACAACGTACTATAGCATTTTTCATAGCTAGCTTCAATCTGTTCTAAATTGTCTATAGTGCAAATCAGCAAAAGTTTTTCTTTAATGTGAACTTTTAGGCCAGAGACTGTTACTGAAGAATGTTGTTGACATTGGGTAAACTAATATAATTTAAAGAAAGTTTGCATATACTCAGCCTTGCACCCGCCCCAAAATCCAACACTGACCCCAAGCAGGTGGGTTGCATACCCATTTCAAGGTGCAAGGATAACAATTTGTACTCTAAGCGTTGTGACATATAAAAGTAATTTTCCATTTTCTCAAAAATTATAAGACACTAGCTGACCCGGCAAACGTTGTTCTGCCTAAAATAGTTACATATTTTAAATATTTTAAGATCTAGCTAGTTTGATATTTTTTTTTAATAAAAAATGAAGGCGGAAAGCTTCACTGGTTCAACGGCATAAATATTTCACTATCAATAATTTACCTTTGAAATAGACAGTGAAGAAAGTTAACGAACGAAAAAGATACAATTGAAATTTGGAAATCCATTTAAGAAACAAAACAAATTGATTACTTTTACGTTTTTTTTTCCTAAACCTTCGGGTGACAATTACGAACAAACCCGTAGAAAAAAGTATCCAATTTGGTCACGCGTGGCACGAGATATGTGACATGTTGCGCCGTCTTGTTGAAACCACAGGCCTTTGTCCAATTTTGGTCAATGACCACTCCTGGGTCAATACCTTTGATTGTCTGCAAATTCGAACTGAATTGATTCGGCGGTTTTCGAGATATACAATTTTTAATGTTTTTTTGTATGGGCGGTGCCACGCCCTTTGTCCAATTTTGACCAATCTTCAGAGAAGCACTCCCGGGCCAATACCTAGGACTGTCTGTAAGTTTCAACTCAATCGATTCAGCGGTTTTCGAGATATACGATTTTGAATGTTTTTTATTGTATGGGCGGTGCCACGCCCTTTGTCCAATTTTGACCAATCTCCAGAGGAGCAGTCCTGGGCCAATAACAAAGATTATCTGTAAATTTGAGCTCAATTGATTTGGCAGTTTTCGAGATATGCGATTTTGAATGTTTTTTTTGTATGGGCGGTGCCACGCCCTTTGTCCAATTCTGACCAATCTCCAAAGGAGCACTTCTGGGCCAATACCTAAGATTATTTGTAAATTTAAATTTGAGCTTAATCGATTTGGCAGTTTTCGAGATATACGATTTTGAGCGTTTTTTTTTTGTATGTGAGGTGCCACGCCCCTTTGTCCAATTTTGACCAATCTCCTTCAGTGCACTCCTGGGCTAATACCTAAGATTATCTGTAAATATGGGCTCAATAGAGTCGGTTGTTTTCAAGTTATACGTATCCGACGAACACATTTTAGAACTCATTTTTAGATAAA
Organism: Cheilosia scutellata; assembly: GCA_955612985.1. Classification (NCBI taxonomy): domain Eukaryota; kingdom Metazoa; phylum Arthropoda; class Insecta; order Diptera; family Syrphidae; genus Cheilosia; species Cheilosia scutellata. Next base: position 74,903,623 of record OY015313.1, on the reverse strand, counting down.
TCAATCTGGTTTTCAGTGTTCGATTAAGAATTGATTTAGGCAGTAAAAACAACAAACAAATTAAGTATCGATATTCTCAATATTGAAAAAAAGGCATACAAAATTTTTTTCTTAAATTTCAACTTTGAAAGCATTTTTTTCAAAAACTGTGTAAAAATAACTTGATTTACTCTTGGCTTTCAAAAATCCTAAAGTCTTTTATTGTACGTGTTGCCATTGTTTTTTAATATTTTATTTAAATTTTTGGCGCCCAAGTTATCGTACTTCGGCCTATCTAGTTGATAGTCTACATTGGAATATAAAAACACTAAACATGTAATACAGACATAATTTTTCGCTAATCAGCCTTTTTTATCTAATTGGGTTAGGCTTCTGTAGGTATAACATAAAACTGTTTCAAGCATAAAATTCAAGAGATCGAGTTTCCTTATCTTAATAAATATCTAAGAACTTTTTTACCAAATCAGAGACGTTGCATATAGTAATTAAAAGTAAGTTTCACGTTGCATTCTAACACTTTTACTTGGACAAATATAATCGAGCAAAGCATGGGCATTGGGCACGTTCCACTATCAAAAAGTCAATGATGCATCTACCCGCTGTGCAAGAGATTCATGCGTGCCGTTTGGCCAGCCTGAAGAGCGCATTTTATGATTTGTTGAATAATTTTCTGCGGGCATTAATGAAATCCAAATGGGGTTTTTATAACCAAAGAGTCGCTTTAATGAAGTTCCTAGATAGTTGTTGTTGCTATGGAGAGGTATGTGTTGCAAGTTTTGTTGCCGTACTAATTTGAATATCGCATGTGGTAATTTGTTAAAGAAAGGAACTTGATTTACATGTTATCCCACAGTATATAGAAGACATTTGAGGCAATTAAGTCATTCATTCAAAGATAATTAAGTTGCTGTTTTTTTTCCATTGATTTTCACTTTTAATTGCGCCGTTTTGATAGGGTCATTCTATATCTTTTGAGGGAGATCATCAAAAAGAAAACCGCAATCTTTGAGATAAGAAATTACGAAATGATCAACGAGATAAGACGGATTGAAATCTGTCTGTAGCAAAACCTGACTTTGCAATAATTTCTACATTGGATTTTACACTTTACGAGTATAATGAATCTTATAGATAAAAATTTGGCAGGCACTTACATATTTTTAGATCTACACATTTTGGTGCGGTTGGCATTAATTTTGATGGTTTCGATTCATTGGGCCGTGTGTCAATTGCGCTAAATAATTATTTTCGGCTAATTTTAGGAAACTATATCGTGGTGGAAAACTAATTTTTCATATGTCAAAATATTATTTGGCTCTGAGAGCAGTGTGGGTCATATCAATTTCAAACGTATCGTTAGCACGATTCTTTTCCGAGCGCCGTCGCATGGATATCTTTTGCCGCTCTAGGTGCAAGAAATAGTGGCATTGCCATCATTTTGCGATGATTTCCACAAACGAGTCTATATATAAAGAATAATTCCTGGTGCCCCTGACCTGTGGACTAACTGCTCTAGGACGAGAGCATTTTTGTTGGAATGGATTTTTATCACAGTTGCATGGACGCTTAATGTAACTGCCTTACATTATCCTCACCAAGAAGGCAAACACGGATATTAGCAACATACGGAAATTCCTACAAAACTCAAAATGGTCCTACCTAATACATAGTAGCACGAGTGCGGACAATTGGAAAATCCCTACATTACAAAGAATTACACATTAGCATCCAGTCATAGAGGGAAGTTTGAACAACGTGCACACTAAAGCTATTCTTGAATCTCTGATAGAGCTGGGCATAGAGGAATTTTTGAGTCAATTTAAAATTTGCAGTGGACTCGATTTTACTGGTCCCACATCACAAGGAATCAATTCTCAATCTAGGTCCTGTAAAATGGAAGGAGAACAATATTCAATATAGCAATCTCAACATCCTCTAAGTTCAATTTAGAGCAAAGAGTTACTTTGACCCGAAACAAATTCTTCTTCTCTATAAACTACAGGTTAGACCAGGCCGCGAATATTGCTCCAATATAAAAAAAAAACTATACTTGATAGCATAATATATACAGCGAGCATGAGCGGTTCGTCTAATAGGCGAGTTCCTGCACTAACTTCAAATCTACAACCGCTGGCGCAGACCTAATCTATGTACTACGATGGCAGATGTGCAGAAGAACTTACCGAAATTATTCCTCGAAATGGGAAATATGAACGCCAACGAATGCACATTCTAAGTGAGCAGGGCTGCCACACTACTCCTAAAGCAGTAGATCTATGGCATTTAGCAGTATACTTTGCATAGGATATTAGGTATATGCTGTATTTACAGACGGATATAAAATGGACACTGGGGTAGGCTCAGGCGTGTCTTCTCTGAATCGCTGGGTATATCAAAATCGAAACGCCTCCCCGACCATAGCCTCGTCTTCCAAGCAGAGGTCCTGGCAGTGACAACATCAGCCCGTGAGTCTATCGACAGCCAGGCAGCAATAAAAGCCATATAACTGCCCCAGAAATAAAATCAAAGCTTGTGAAGTGCTGCCGCGAAGAACTCAAGGATCTTGGTACACAGCACAAGGTAGCGCTCTCGCTCTGCTGGGTTCCGGGACATGAATGCATTGCTGGCAATGAGAAAGCAGACGAATTGGCAAGAAAAGGTTCGGTAGCTGTATCAGAACAAACTGATCCCTCTGTGAACATTCCGCTTTGCACAATCAAGCTCGGAGCAGGAAAAAAAGCCACAAGAGAGGCGAACGCAAGATGGGCCACTTTAAATACTTGTAATACCACAAGAATGTTATATCCGTCCTTCAACGAAACCAAAACCGAGAATATAATACGGAAGGATAGGAAATCCCTGTCCACTCTCGTAGGTGTCATAACGTAACGAGGCACAATACTCTGCGGTACCATATATGAAGAAAATGTGCCTAACAGAAGAAGAACTCTGTAGAGGCTGCGGTAACGAGGGAGTTCTTGAGGATACAACCCACTTCCTATGTCACTGCCAAGGTCTCCAACACACCAGGTATAAATTCCTAGGAGTCACTTCTTCAACGACCTAGACGAGCTTTCCAGCACATCAATATAACAAGATAATGAACTTCGTCAAATCAACGAAATGGTTTGTATGTAGCAGCACATTACAGGGTTGTAATGGGTAAGGGACAACCTCTTTCCCCTACGGGCATCACAATGGGTCAGTATTGACCTGAGTGTGGCACGGAGAAATCCTTGCCAACCCACAAACCTTACCTAACCTAACCTAACCTAGGTAGGTGTATTCTGTAGTATTTGCAACATATATGATCGCAGATATAAATTTATATAAATTGGCGAAACGGGTGCGAATAGGACCCTATAGGCCAAGGCCTAGCTCCTATAGGGCTATAACAGATAGTAGTCACATTTATAATCACAGCAAATGTTTTATATATTTCCATTCTACAAAAATTATTTAAAAATGAAGCCCACTTCATTTTCAGAAAACCATGTAAAATCGATAAATCTCAATCTGTAGCAAATGACAGAAATTAGATTAAAATTATCCAATATCCAATTGAGTGTCATGCCAGTGCCAGAACCTATGCAGCACTCATTTAAAGTGATCAATTGATCCAGATATGTTAGCCTTCCTGAGTTAATTGAAGATCACACATACGCAACCACCGCACACTGATCGTGTCAATCCAATGATCGTTTTAGTTGAATTGTTCGAGTCAGAAACCATCGAGAAGAAGTGTGGCCAGACACAACCGCCCTATCTACTACATTACATATGAACATACGTTTTCAACAATATAGCGCCATCAAGTGGTTTCTTGATTTTTCCCAATAGAAATTCTCATGAATCGAAGGAAACAAAAAATCCCAAAGCAAACAATAAAGGTAAAACAAAAAGATATCTTAATGAGAGAGCGCACCGTCCGTCAGAGTGTTGTCTTCATTTCCAAACGGAGATCATTTTTGTGACTCAATCCCCCTCAACTCCCACTTGATGTGGTGATGGTGATATTTGCCAAGCTGTTGCACCCAATTCAAATCAAGACGATTCCAAATGCAATTCAACCAAGCACACATTCAAATTTATTAACCACATCGACGTCTTTGTCGTCGTCGTCGGTCGTCGTAGTCGTGTAGTGTAGAGAGCACAGCGTTGAAAGAACGGTCGGGCAATCAGGCCAGGCACTTAGGATAGCAAGTTTGTTAGTTTATACTCAGGGATATTGGTAAACCCAATTACTATGACTTTTCCATGTTGTACTTAGCTTTTTCGTTCTTCAAGATACAAACCTACAACCCGTCCGATGTACAATTGTACACACGTGTATCGCTTGGAGTAGGTATATGACACTTTGCCTGCTCAAGTGGAAGAAGGAAGCACTCTCATCCCGCCGTTGTTCCACCATCGACTGATGACGACGAATAAGATGATCAGAATCATCACATTAAATCGAGGCAATATGATTTCGTCGTCGTGTTGTGAGAAGATGCTTAAGTCACCTTGAAATCGCAATTGGAATGGCTTAGCTATTGGACAGACGGAATGGGTTGGGTGGTAGATGAATATAAATATATCATTCGACTTTTCTTCTCCTGGTGCACTCCTCATCAACACCTTTTATACGCCACATTAGTTAAATAGAAAATTTGATGGACGGGACATGGAATAATGATGTATAATAGGCTCTTCACGGTTGAATGCTTGCGCACTGCCATCTCTAGTGTTCGGGATTGACTCTTGAATTCTATTAGAATCACGATGCACTCGAGTTTCTGATCTGATTTTGGAAATGTAGCTCATTTAAATTGATGTTTACTGAACTGGGTTGTATATCTGCCTTCTCCCTCTGTTCTCATGGCCTCTGTGTCAGGGCACCATATCTAGATCATGAAGAGGATGATGAGAATGACGACGAATACAACGGCGATTGAATTGATGGAGGTAGTCATGAAGTCATAAATCAAGATTGCTCCATCATGATAGAAATTGATTGCTATTTTGCATAAATGGAAAACTGTAGCGGTTTGCAGAATGGTGCACTTACGTTGAAGACTGCTACCACAGTCTGTTCCAAAAGAAATTACGAGACATTGGAAATGAAAAGCGATATTAAGAATGAAACAATCTTCCTAAATGGTTCCAATCCAATAGTCAGCCACGGCCTGTAGGCTAATGCTCCATAAATACGCATTTAATCGGTTATTTGTACGGGAACTTTTGTGATATATTTAATGTGCAGTTCAGTAGTTGGCCTGCCCTGCATGTGGCTGAAGGTAATTTGATGCTTGCCAGTCAAATACTCTTTTCTACGCCTGCGTCTGTCTAATTTGAATATTAAATTTCCGGCGATCTGTAGCTCAGTATACTTGAAAGCGTTCCATTGCGCCTACGTCAGATTCAGAAATTCTGAAGATCGCGTTTGTGCGCGGAAAAAGTACCTAAACAAAATTGGCGATTCCACCCCAAAGCCGTATTTACGAAGCTATTCGGTAAAATGGTTTTAACTGTAATCATCTTTTCTTATAGCCTTTGGATTATTATATTTGTGTTTACCTGATTTAATTTTACTAATTTTTAAGTGGAGTACAACTGTAATTTCTCAATCAAATATATAGGTCCTTTCAATTCATCGTAAACTCGCATTAAAACGAATGGTTGGTGAGAAGCTTAGGGTGTTTTACGGACGACCGATTTTTGAGACAATTATTTGGCTGCCTGCTGAACAGGCAGTTTACGGGTATTTCATATTCGGAAGTTTTGGTTAAAGTTAGATAATATTCGTGTTTTACATACATAGCTTCGATCTCGTTAAAATAATAAAGATCATCTATGATACCCAAAGAAAAACATATCCTTATAGCAACATGATGCTCCGGCCTCCGACAGTGCGTCATTTTCCTGTCGTACACACTATTAACCTATACTATATCCAACAGAGAAATTTTTCAGCAGTCCCTCATTCACGCCTCCTATTCTTTCATTCTTCTCTTTTTGCCATTTTTCCCAAGTGCAAGATGATGGATCGCTGAGAATGGGGATCGAAATCGACTCGAGGGCAACATTTTAGAGTTCGTTTACGAATGATGGTGTCAAAAGATTAGCGGTTCAATCAATAATTGACAAGTTTCATGATGGCTCTTGCCGCGAAAGACGCAGTGGTTTCAGCGGAGGTGGAACATAGGTATATATTTCCACTGGGTGTGATTGATTTTCGTTATCCTTTGCTGTGAAATTCTCGCATGCAAACACAATGGGCATTTCAATTTAAAATGAGATCAACCCAAAGTGACATTGAATGCGGTACCACCGTTCGCGTTGAGCCCCGGAAGACAGTCTGTGTCACGTTCCTGTAGTAAATTGCCTATGATCTCGATGCGAAATGTTGCACTGCGGTTGTTCCCCGCCTACATATGCCCCAGTCTTAGTTCTACAAGTGATAATGGCACGTAATCACATTCACAAATAAACGCACATGCAAACCACTGTGTGTCCACCACATTCCCCAGGACTGACAGAGGGGGTCTTTGAGTGAAACTCCCCAACTGTGAATAGGTGCAAATCGCAGTGGATTTGTCTCTTGCGGTGCGCAGAACTGCAATGAAATGCCACTTTGTCTACCTTGTATAACAAGGCTCGTTGTCGGGTGAGGAAAGCACACAGACTGCGAAATCACAAGTAAAGTCGTAGAAAATCCTTTATTCCATAGAACCGTAGAATAAAATTCGAATTTTATCGTTTCTTGGTAATCGATTTAGGGGCAACTCCTCCCGCAGCCCCTTTCTACGTGTGCCTTTGTTTACTAAATGCATGATGATTGGGATATAAAAAGCTGATATTTATATGAATTTTAAACAGTTAGTCTCCTCTTCCCGCAGTAGTACAATCGTCGACAAGGTCTATGCATGTCAGGATGTGTGCTGTGCATGGTCTTTTCATACTATGTTCCAGTTGTATGGCATGAGAAAACCCATTGAGACTTAAAGAAGGTATTGGAGTACACCAGGTAATCAACCCGTATTGTGTGATCTTCTAGAACAGCGGGTGGTCAACACTATAGCACTGCTGCACTGTACCACCATGGATTCCACTATTTTCACGGCATTGGCAGCAATACTCAACTATGAGAGAAAGAGAGATCTACAACAGCAATCTGGAGTTAAAACTATTTATTTCGTTACGCTGTCTATAATGGTGGATGCACTGTCTGTTTTTTTTCTTGACAAATCTTTGGGAATCGAATTGCATTGCGCAGCGTGGATTTGTGGGGGCACAACTGGCGTTACACTATGCATGCAGTGAAGATCTCCATGAAAGATGATGCTGGTTAATGCAGTTGTAATGGGCTGGAGAAACATGTGTTTTGGGTTTCATAATTTCGAATAATTGCATCGTAATCGATTTGTGGTGGCAGATTTTGTTCACTTAAATGTTGAATAACATAAACGGGGTTAATCAATTTGAATTGCTTAACATCCATACCTGTATTGGGAAGCTTTTGGAAAAGGAAAATCTAGTTTTTATTATATATGTATAGTGGGCTTATTTTTGTATTGTCCTACAGAGCAAGATGTTGTGGTTCGAATCTACACATTTGGTTTCACTGACTCATCTGTCATCTCTGACGTACGAGTACGTACCAAATTTAAGATTATCTTTTGACCGGAACCGGAAATCTGCAATGACCGTAGGGACCGTAGTTTACAAATTTCTGAAAAGGTAAGATCAAAGAAATGAGCATGACTGAAGAGGGATATTTTGTTCCGAATATAACTGCCTTGTCCAAGCTATAATATAAGGTAAAAAAAAAAAACAAACATTTTGTTGTGTTATTTAATATTACAATCCTATCACTCAATATGAAAGAATTTGTATACCTATTCATCACAACACAAACCTTCTTTCTTGAGATCAAACGAATCGCATAATAGATGTCTAAAAATAAATATATCATATGATATCTATGAGTCAACGAGTAGCTAAGTGCATAAGTCTTAGACTCGCGAGAATTACCCCGATAAGAAAAACCTTGTTATATCTAATTCCCCGGATATGACCAAATAAATGAAGGTTCCTTCCATTCGCAAAAAAAAAAAAAAAAAACAAGTGAATTGTTTTGAGAACCTAGATCAATGGTTGTAAATGGACATATTGCTCCAACTATTAATTTATTATTATTATAATTTACACAAAAAAAAAGAAAAGTGGTTGCCGCGTTAATAATTTTAATGGATAGTGAACGCCAAAAGACAGAGTGACAAAATAAGAGACGATTCTGGGTATAGATGAATATTTTTTGAGTCGCGATGACACTTGTTTTTATTGAAATACATATATGAGAAATTTAATTCAATTGATCCTACTAAACTTCTTACATTAGTGTTGAATCTGTTGAAGTCGAAATTGATGCGTTGGACACAGGAAGTCTTGAGCTTTCGGCACGTTAGTGAACGCATTATGACTATCCTCATCAAGGGTAAATTCGCCCATATCAGACTGTTGTGCGCTCGCGCCAACACCAATGTGCTCCTCGACAATTGAGCAATGTCCTAAGTATGACGTTGAGATATAGTCTTAAGTGATTTTAACACGAAAACAGGAAAGGAGGACATCTTTGGTAGTACAATTGGGAAGCATATAGCCTACACGACACCACGTCTGGAAACGGACTTGGGCTAATCGACTTTGCTGCGGACGTAATGTTACTATAGCTAGCAAACGGTATCGTCACCTCAATATTCACAAGAGAACATGGCAATCTCCAGGATCATCAAACCGTTAAATTGATCACGTTGTGATCGAAGCACACATCCAGTATTCTAGATGTCCGAACTTCCCGAGCAGCCAACATAGACTCGGAACACTACCTTATTGTAACCAAGGCAACAACAACGAGGAAATACTGTAAGGAGATTTAAGGTTGGACTGCTACGCTTCAAACCGCTGGAACCTTTGCCGATCACGACACCCTTAACCTCTCAAGAAGTCCTATGCAGCCAGCATCAAGTGCTAAAGACCAGTGGCATTGAGCCGCAACTGATGCGCTCACGGTTTCACAAAACCACCTCCACGAAACACCTGGTTTGACAAAGAGCGCCGGCAAGCATATGCAATGCAGCATAAGAACTGGCCCATACAAAATGGCACTGCAGAGAGCAGCTCGTGACCTCTACGAGCAAAAAAGCAGGGAACAACACCGGTTTCTCCGGAGGAAAAAGAAAGAGCATGAGAAGCGCGCGATCAAGGAAACCTAACCTAGCCTAATATCCAATTCCAACAAAACTTCTGGACTGGACGATTTTATGCCCGGTAAATCCACAACCGACCAAATATTCACACTACGGCAGATCCTGGAGAAAATACAAGATGTCCAAATCAATACTCATCTTCATCATCTATTTATCGATTTTAAAGCCGCATTTGACAGCATTTATAGAGACGAGCTATAAAGATCCATGTCTAGTTTTGGCATCCTTGCCAAACTCGTCAGATTGTTTAGAATGACGATGGAGAATGCTCCCTGTTCCATAAAGGTCGGAAACAATCTCACCGATACCTTTGGTGTCAAAAAAGATTTAGACGGCGGAGACGATGAGGATTTTGTGTGTATCGATCTGGAATTCTTGCGTTTTTTCTAGGATTTGTCGGAGTGTGAAGATTTGCTCCATGATTAACTTTCCTGGCTCAAAACCGCATGGATATAGATCGATCCGGTTATTAGCAAAAGGTTTTACTCGTTCACATAGCATAGCCGACAGGATCTTATACCCGACATTCAGGATGCTTATTCTTCAGTAATTGGTTCAGTTCAGAGTATCTCCCTTCGTGTGGATGGGGCACTTAACACGGGATCTTCAAAATTAATTCTTTTAAGAATTTGCTTACACAGAATAATATAAAATTCTTAACAATGGTGTCTTATGTCCATAACTTCCGATTCATGTAATTCACCATTAAGTATCATCATTTCAGCTCTTGGGCCAAGGTACACTTCATTCAATAATTTATAAAATTGATTAAGTGCTTCTAAATTGTTAAACTTTAAATCGATAAAATTGATTAAGACATTCTTAAAATAGAATTTCATAGACCTCAAAATGACGTGAAAGCGTGGGGACTCGGATTGAAATTTTAAATTAATTGCATTAATTGTATTTTAGGCGTACGCCAACAATAATGCAGGTCGTGTTTATTTCCATTTTGATTGGAAATAATGTCGAATTGCACCTTTCTTCGTGATCGATTTTATTTCCATAGCAAAATGGTAAAAAGGACGAAAAAAGGGAAATTATGTCGAAAATTAAAAAACTAAACCCCATAAGCAGTGAAACATGTTTGGGGGGACATGCTGCCCCCCTGCAACCCCCTGCTTGTTTTTTCTGTCAGATTTGGAGTAGGCGTGCTGAAATAATCATTATTGAAGTGGTCGACATTATTTCCATTCTTTTTTTTTTTTTTAATATCTAAAGTCGAACGAAAAATTTTTTTTGGAATTCGACATTATTTCCAATCAAAATGGATATAAACACGATTCGACATTATTTCACGGCACCATAAAAAAGTGTGCCAAGGCATTCCGCTGCTCCAGAACTCGCTTCACTGCTGATTCCAAAGATAGCCAACGAAATTTTGACGCTTTTAAGATCTTGTGTGCCTTAATTTCGAAATACTCCTGAAATTCTTTAAGATCTTTTTGATGTTTGGTATACTATGACAGAAAAAATAGGAAACATACCTAACTAAATGTTCAATTTCTTCTGGAATTGCTTTGGAAGCAGCAGATGAACAAAGGCTAATTGAGTGGCAAACACAACCATAATAACATATAAATGCGGATTGATGTTTTTAAAAAGAGCTTGGACACTTTGTTCCTTTTCATAGTTGCAGCATTGTCGGCCGCAAACCGAATTAAATTTTGAAATTTTTTTTACTTTTTAAAAAAAATGTTTGATGGAATTGAAAACGGAAATTGAGTAAAAGTGTAGTGTTTGTGCAAAGGAGGAATTAGCCGAAGTGTTGGCTTGAAAACGAAGTGAAACACTTCGATCGAAGTGACAACGACATCGCTAACAATTTGTATATACGTATATACTTAGTCTAAATGGTGAGTCTGAATGGTACCATTGGAAAGCGTGGAAGGAATCGGCAGGATTATGCTTATGCCTTTAGGACTCTAAGGTGTCCATTGGGCAAATAATAATTGTCCTAAGTCTCTTTTTTCAAAGTAGTAGGTTACATTCATCAGGCATACTGTCTTTCGATTTGACTCCTTACCAAATCATCTCCTGCAGCTTTAAACAGCTATTCCTTCAGTTTGGGAATCGCTATCCTCTTTTGGTTGGGTGGACGGAAATATTATAATTTATCTTCTGTGTTGCAGAAATGTTATGCAAAAAAGTAAAACTTTAATAAAAAGGGACCCTGTATGCGTTATAAATATATCCCAAACAAAACCAATTTTAGACCCCTCTGTTGTGTACTTACGTACTAACTCACATGTATAACATTTTGCATTGCTGGTATATGCAGTGGAGGGTATCAAAAAATCGGTCAGGCCGATGAAAACACGTTTACTTGATTGATTTCGTCCGGATGCTTCCTTCAACGACGTTAAGGTAGTGTTGGACTCTATACATAGAAGAGCTTAGATGTTAATAATATTAGATAATATATTAATATTAGATAGTTAATAATACATATTGACAAAGACAGACCATTCATTAAAATATGTATGTACCTACATAATTGCAAAGTCTAGTTCGCACTTCAACTCTTTCGTTTTAACCCCACCCAATGAATATAAATTTTGCTTTGCTGCCCTAGATTAGTACATACATATTCAATACCTACTTATCTAATTTAATTACGTTATAACTTACAATGATTGATACGACCAATGTTCCCTGATTTTCCCCCACAATGTTTAACACCACTTACGGATAAGTACCTAGTTAGTTTGCTACAAAATGGAACAATTTCAGAAATAATTAGTGTGTTCCCCTCAATACAAACACACATAATGTAGCTTAGATACTTTACTCAGTAACCAGCTAAGCAAATACGATACGAGTAGGTACATACCACTGTGCCGCGAAATGGTGGGAATTTTTCACCATTCCATTGGAATATGAAATATCTCCGCCCGTATTCATAGCAATTGCGATCTCGGCTTCAGCTAAGCAAAGCGATGATGTATGTTAATACACTCATATACCTAGATACAAGTATACATATCTATTCGAAGCAGTATCAAATTACACGTCGCATATGTGCTGTCTGGTCACATAATAAATCTTTCCCAACGAAGAGTCAGCGGCATCGTCGTAGTCATTGCCTTGCTAGTTGTTAGTATCTTGTATAAGATTCAGCAAACCGTTACGTTTCGGCGATAGAGATACATGTCCCGGACGCTTAGTCACGCCTCTTCTAACAACAAATCGATTTGCATTTGTGATACTGCGATCGAGCAAAGCCAATAAGGGGCCGATCATCGATCGAATCCGAATCGACCACAAAAAATTTCTCATTTTTTGCAGGAGATATACGCTCACACACGCTCACCTGGAACTGGGAATGCACCTTGCCAACAAATTACATGTTAATTGATGGCGGCATGGTGCGGTTTCATTTAAGTTAATATCGTGCCAACGATTTTCCACATGAAATGAAAATTCACACGTTTTCTATAAGTTGCAATCTAGAGTCTAGACTGCGGCTCTGGCATCAGTTGGTGGTGGTATTTTGTGGTGGGATGGGGTCGGCTCTGAGTGGCTAAGTTTAGCGATGTGTGGATGTGTGTGGGCTATCTGGTCCAAGTGGTGGTTCCGGTGGGTGGTCACACTCTGGAGTGGAAGTGGACTTGGTCATGATTGCCGGGGATAATTGTGATCGTCGTTGGCATAAATCATTTCGTATGGTTGATACCTATCTCATTGTGAGTACGATGCTCAGACTTTGCAATATTTTTGCTTAGATATTGTTAATTTTAACACCTACATTATAATTAATGCAGATGGTGCTGGAACACCTGTTGTGCTATTAATATCAATGAGATGAAGTGTTTGGCTATTTCATTCGTAGTCGTTTCGCTTGGCTAATACGGCACATCCGCATGCTGTCTATTGAGTAATGGTGGGACACATTGTGTTTATGGCATATTTCTAGATATAAGTAATTTGTTATGAGATTATATCGATTATACGTAATATGTTTATGTTTTAAGAATATTTCAGAAGCTGACCTCATACAGTGTTTGGCATTTAAACTGATCTATTCTTATGCAGATTTGGAGTAGGTACATTGGACACCTTTTGAAAAGTAAACAAAAGATGACCATTTAAAAGACAAGTTTTTTTGCTTTGAAATAAGCTTAATAATAAATCGAGTTTGATATTAACTTTCAGGTCTTATTTATTCAGTAAGCTATACTTATACTATACTACATATCTATAAATGTGCGAGTATGATTGACTATAAAATTATAGAACTTGAACTTTATAAATAGAATTTGGTAAATATGGATTCGCAGAAGACAAATTTTCTAAATATTTTTTTTTTCCTACCAAATTTATGTTTTTCAAAAAAACTGATCTCTAGCAAAAAAAAGAGGAAGTTTCCTACGTGCTAAAGATGAAAAGATCATAATATTTTTGTACATTATATATAATTAAATTATATATCTACATATTTTATTGATCTAGGTAGCATAATGGTTTATCTTTTATACAGGCACTATATTTATACAGTCGAACTTCGATAACTTGAACCATCACTTGCCACAAACAAAATTCGAGTTATCAAGATTTCGAGTTATTAAGTGAAATACAAAATTGATATAAACATGTAGATATGTATATTATTTATTTGCGACATAATTATATGTATAACACAAGAAACGTACAGAAACATAATTATTATTTAAAATAATCTGTTGTACATGTCTGAAGAGTGGATTTTAGATATATTTTGGTTTTTCAAAAAAATCTTCAATTGAATTTAAACCAAACAACAGAATCGTTTGTTTTTTCATTAGTCCTGATGCTTAACGAATTTACAACCAACTCGTTTGAATCAAATCATCCTCCAAATTTTTCTCCGTTACATTCATACGTATCTTCACTCTGTATGTTATTTTGTCTTCTTCTTTGTGTTTTTTTAGGTGCCTACTATTTTTTTAAAAATAAGAACTAAGCTTTGAGTTCGTATCGACCAATATACTGTCTAGAATGTGTGTTCTATCACGATTTTCTACACGTTTGTATAGGAGGTACACAGTACCCCCGAAAGGGATGCATTATAAAAGGAACTTGTAAAAACACGCAGAATTTGAGAATTCTCCCTCAGAATTCGACTTATCGACGGTGACGCCAAATAATCTCTTCGAGTTATCAAGACATTCGAGTAATAGAAGTTGGAGTTATGAAATAAAAATTACATGTAAATTACAGTCTTGGCGCTATTGCTAACGAATTTCATTCGAGTTATTAAATATTCGAGTTATATTTATATTTATATTTATATTTATATTTATATTTATATTTATATTTATATTTATATTTATATTTATATTTATATTTATATTTATATTTATATTTATATTTATATTTATATTTATATTTATATTTATATTTATATTTATATTTATATTTATATTTATATTTATATTTATATTTATATTTATATTTATATTTATATTTATATTTATATTTATATTTATATTTATATTTATATTTATATTTATATTTATATTTATATTTATATTTATATTTATATTTATATTTATATTTATATTTATATTTATATTTATATTTATATTTATATTTATATTTATATTTATATTTATATTTATATTTATATTTATATTTATATTTATATTTATATTTATATTTATATTTATATTTATATTTATATTTATATTTATATTTATATTTATATTTATATTTATATTTATATTTATATTTATATTTATATTTATATTTATATTTATATTTATATTTATATTTATATTTATATTTATATTTATATTTATATTTATATTTATATTTATATTTATATTTATATTTATATTTATATTTGTTTGAAATAAAAAAAAAGATTTTGTACGAAAAGTTCAATGATTAATTTTATTAATTTGGATTAAGTACGTGTTACTTCTTTCAATGTAGATTTAAAAGAGAGCGAGAAGAAGGTTAGCTCGAACCAAATATAAATGTCAAAATCGACAGCTACGGGTTAAGATATAAATGTAATAGATTTCTGCTGCGTTGCCAACATTAGATTTTTAACATTCCGCCCGCCTCGACGTCTCCTTTGGAACGTTGAATAACTTCCTGGTCCTCTGGATAAACTGGCAAGGGACATAGCTTGACGATCGGACGTTTTAAAGTTGACAATTGAGTCCTAACAGTGACCACTCTAACAAGTCC
The DNA here is from genome assembly GCA_955612985.1 of Cheilosia scutellata. Lineage (NCBI taxonomy): Eukaryota > Metazoa > Arthropoda > Insecta > Diptera > Syrphidae > Cheilosia > Cheilosia scutellata. The sequence continues at coordinate 74,888,195 of OY015313.1, read as the reverse complement.
ATCCGATCCAGGGTGCGTTTCAACCACTCGGGCAAGTGGCCATTTAGTTGGAGGATACCGCTCGTCTACGACCAGGACCAGTGTTCCTACTTTGATAGACGGCATAGTGTCGTGCCACTTACAAAATTCTTGAAGACGTTGAAGATATTGTATTGATCACCTCTGCCAAAATCCAGCATTTGTCTTATATGTTGAGAGCGAGATAATCTTGACTCTGGGATATGAAGCAACGATGGTTCAGGTACTGTATTGATGGCACTTCCGATGATAAAGTGTCCCGGTGTTAATACTTCGATATCTTCGGGATCATCAGACATTGGACAGATTGGTCGCGAATTTAAGGCAGCCTCTATCTGTGACAATAAGGTAGAAAACTCTTCTAAGTTGAAAGAGACTCACCAATAGTTCGCTTGATATGAAATTTTGCGGATTTTACGGCCGCTTCCCATTTGCCGCCGAATTGAGGTGCTGCTGGTGGGTTAAACAGCCATTTAGTTCCATCGTTAGCTAACATATCTATGACGTGCCGACACTCCCTAGAGGTAGATTTGAAATGTTTTCGAAGTTCAGCGTCAGCTCCTACCATCAGATTGGTACCACAATCGCTCGTAAGTGTGGCACCGATGCCTCGACGACTGACGAATCTTTTGTATGCAGCTAAGAATCCTTCCGTTGAATAGTCTGTTGCCAATTCTAGGTGGACAGCGGATGATGAAAAGCAAATGAACACGATGAGATAGGCCTTGTATGTTTTGGCGGCTCGTCCTCTCCAAGTTTTCAATGTAAATGGCCTAGCGTAGTCAACACCGGAATGCAGGAATGGACGGGAAAGAATAGTTCCTTGCGAAGCAATAAATGGTGTTAGCCGGCGAAGAGAGCTGCTCCGGGGTAACGACTCTAAACGAGAAAGATGATTAATTTCAGATTTAAAATAAATATTTTGTGTGTTATTTATCCAGAACAATTTTGCTTGTTCTCAGCTGGTGTTAATGGACTTGAGCGATGTGATGAACTTGAAAGTTTGCGAAATGAAGCAATTCGTTTACACCACGCAGTGATTCGTAAAAGTCGTTATAATGATGAATAGCGCTGAACAAGATCCCATGTTAATGCAGTCCGCTTACTTATAACCGTGGCAACTAATAGTTGACGTTCTTCATAATCTACATTAACATCTGGAGTGGGGATAAGATTAGGCCACTTATCAGCGGTCAGTTGGAGCCATTTAGGCCCCTGCCACCAAAGGCTACTCTTTGCTAACTGACGAGGCGATGATCCTCTGGAAGCGAGGTCCGCAGGATTATTTTCACCTGGAATATGATGCCAGTTTGCTTCGGGTAAGAGGTCTTGAATGAGTTTAACTCGATTTCGGACGAAATCCTTCCATCTCGATGGGTCACCTTGGATCCAATACATAGAAGTACTGGAATCGGTCCAAAGGTGAATAGGAACTGATTGTAAATTGAGGACACTGATAAGATATTTTACGAGTTTAGTGAGCGGCAGTGCTGCTGCCAATTCCAGCCGTGGAGTGATCCTCACAAATCTGGCCGTTTTGTTGACTTTAATGGGAGATTACCTGGAGTGACTTTCGTCTTGGATGATGGTTGGTTGGTTGTAGTGGCGGTTTAGGTAGAAACCCAAGTAGCAGTAAGTGCCGTTTTGTTACCACATACTCATTTGACCTGGTTGTTGTAGGTATGTCGAAGGGTAGTTTAGATCCAGCCTGTGGAATTCAAAAAGGTTATGAGTTCTTTGATGTTATTCTTCGCGACTTCCTCGAGGGATGTGAAGAAGGGTTTACCCAGAGCTCGCTGTCTAGTCCTAGCTAGTGCCGGACAAGCGCATAGGTAGTGAATGAGGGTTTCTTTTTCGGTTGCGTCGTTACAACTGCGACAGTTTGTATTATGTGGGATGCCTAATCTGACTGCATGGTCCCCTATAGGCCAGTGGCCTGTGGTAATCGCTGTTATTCTGGCTATATCTTTACGTGTTTTACTCAAGAGGTGGGATGTTCTGTCCCTGCTATAATTTAATTACATACTTCTGGATATGGCGCAATTTGTTAGCCTCCTCCATCTGAGATTGGCTTTCGATAGGGATTCTTCGGAAATTTTAGCTTTGATTGCTCCTATTGGAATCTGGATCGGTTCCGCAAGTGAGCAGTGGAGGCTTGAACCTTGCCTGGCCAGCTCGTCAGCCCGGTCGTTTCCATAAACGTTGCTATGGCCTGGAACCCAGATTAGGGTAATCCGGAACTGATCAAGCGAGGCCAATTCCTCTCGGCATTCTAATACTAATTTTGAGTTTATATTGACTGAGGCGATAGCCTTGATCGCAGCTTGACTGTCAATGAATATGTCTATCTTTTGCCTCGGAACTATGTCCGTGTGTATTTTGATTAGGCGACAGGCTTCACGGATAGCAAGTATTTCCGCCTGAAACACACTGGCTGTGCCCGGGAGCCTGAAGGATTTTGAGATGCTCAGAGACTCCGAAAATACACCCGCACCTACTCCACAGTCCATTTTTGAACCGTCGTCAGTGTAGATTGTTAAATTCGAGTCCCTGTTCACCCGTCCGTCCTGCCAGTCTAATCTTGAAGGGAATTGTACTTCGAAGTGCCTTTTTAAAAAGTATTCTGGGGGTAATGTAGTCCGTTGAGGGTGGTACTAGCTCTCTTGATAAAGAAAGCAGAATATTGCTATGTCCGTAGGGTCTCGCATACCAGCACCCGGACTCTCTGAGTCTTATCGCGCTATGTATTACGATGTTTGTGATATGAAGGTCTAAGGGTAAGAGATGCATAAGGACTGTGAGGGCGTCTGACGGCGTTGACCGCAGGGCGCCTGTGGTGCCTATGCATGCCGTTCTTTGTACTCTGTTGAGCTTGGTTATGTTATAGGCTTTTCCGAGGGCCGGCCACCAGACTACTGACCCGTAAGTGAGGATTGGTCGTACTACGGCTGTGTACATCCAAAGGGTCAGTTTTGGTTGCAGGCCTCATCTTTTGCCAAACGTTATGCTGCAGGCATAGAAGGCTATGCACGCTTTCTTTACCCGCTTTTCGATGTTCAGCTTCCAGTTGAGCTTGGGATCCAGGATCACTCCCAGATACCTAGCACTGGAGGATAATGAGAGTGGTTGGCCGTTAAGGGTAAAGTCGGGTATTTTGGTCCTAGTGGTGAAAAGCATCATTTCGGTTTTGCTCGGGTTAACACCAAGACCGGACAGTCTGGCCCAGGTGCTAACCTTCGACAGAGCATTCTCCATAATTTCGCTAATTACGGAGAGAAACTTTCCTGACACCAGTATCACCATATCGTCCGCATACCCGACTACCTTAATTCTTTCTCTATCTAAACTATTGAGTATTTTGTTCATTACTATTAGCCATAGCAGTGGTGAAATGACACCTCCTTGTGGTGTTCCTCTGCTGGCGTATTTGGTTATATTGCTATTTCCTAGTGTTGTCTGAATGATCCTGGTGTTAAGCATAGAAACAATTCAAAAGCTAAGATGGTTTTCTATCCCTAATTCCGTTAAGGATTCCAGAATCGCTTCAGTATGTACATTGTTGAATGCCCCTTCTATATCTAAGAAGGTCGCTAAGGTATATTCTTTATATTGTATTGATTTTTCTATTGTACGCACCACTTCGTGAAGAGCCGTATCTGTCGATCTTCCCTTGAGGTATGCGTGTTGTGATTTGGATAGTGATGTTTCTATATTACTTCGCAGGTGGTTGTCTAAGAGTCGCTCGAGGGTTTTCAATACAAAGGAGGACAGGCTGATTGGTCTGAAATCTTTCTCGCTCTCGTGACCGCATCTGCCCGCCTTTGGAATGAAAATCACTCTCACTCGTCTCCATGAATGTGGTACGTGGTTGTTGAGTATACAGCTCCTAAAAATCGGTGTGAGCCATGGAATTGCTATGTCTTGACATTTCTGTAGCATTATGGGCAGAATGCCGTCCAGGCTAGGCGATTTGAAAGGGGCGAAACTGTTTATGGCCCAGGAAATTTTTTCCTCAGTAATAATGGATGTTATGTTTTCCCAGGCACTAATTTGCGGACGATGCGAGTTGCTGCACTCTGAACTGTCGTCCTTGCACCCAGGAAAATGGGTATTAAATAAGAGATCTATTAATTCTGCAGTTGACTCCGTCCACGTCCCGTCCACCTTTCTCAAAAGTGATGGGCTGGAGTGTTCTTTGGATAGTATTTTACTGAGTCTTTTATTGTTTCGATTGATTGGCAATAGTCTATCCATGACTGTTTTTTAGCCACTCTAATAGATTGTTTGTATATTTTCAGACAGTCACGGTAGGGCTTCCAGTATTTACACCTGTGGCAGATATTGAAAGCCTCTCTAGTCAGCTTTCTGAGATTAGAGAGTTCGCTATTCCACCACGGAGGTAGGGTTTTTTTGCTATATTTGACCGGACACGCGACTTTATAAGCTGTACTAAAAGCTTTTTCAAAAGCCTTCACTTTTGTGTCGAGTTCTGTGGTCGAGGTGATCATTGGGGTTGGTGGTTTTTGCAGTTTGTTCTTTGTAACCTGGGCAAACTTTGGCCAGTGGATTTTTTTGGGGTTTCTAAAAGGTTTTGGTTTCTCAACTTCGAGATCCACATCGAAGATTATCCAGCTTTGATCCGAAAAAGATTTCAGGTTGGATACTCTCCAATTTTCTACTTTCGTATTATTACCGGTTTTACTGAGTGTGACATCTATAACATCCTCCCACCCGTTAAAACTATCCGTACTCGGAAAGATAAAGGTTGGAGTGTTACCTCTATTGTGTATTGAAAGGTTGTTTTCGATAAGGTAATCAAAAAGAGACTCACCTCGTTCGTTGGTTTCAGAGATGCCCCATAACACGTGTCTTGCGTTGGCGTCGCAGCCCATCAGCAGATCTGACTTAGTTCTGGATACCAGCTCTTGGACCTCTTCTGGTGGCGATTGACGATCGTGTGTCATATACACTGACGCGATTAGCAGGTCCGCACCTCCCTTGGATGATAAAATTGTAATATGTGCTCCATTTTCTTTGATGTCACGAATGTACACTACGGCTCCAAGTGCTGCTTGCGATGCATCTGAAAACCCATGCAGTTCGATTTATAATGACCCGGGAGTTATTCCAAGCCATCGGGGTACGAAAATTAAAGACAGATCGTTTAATTGGTTGATGTAGCTTCTCCATCGGAGTTCATATTCCTTAGATTGATTGATCCCATTCAAGATCCGCTAGCCATAGTTCTTGAATAAAAAGTTTTGCGCTGACACAATAGGTGAGAGCCAACCCAACGGGTCGAAAAGCTGAGCTGTCTTCAATAGCACTATCCGTTTTGTGTAGACAGCTGGCTCTTCATACTTTGTTGGGATGAATATAAAGCGATCCAATTTAGGCTGCCAGTTTAAGCCCAAGGTTCTGTGTACTGGACCATCATCAATGCAATGTGATGAGGATGGTGCTGCTCGGTATTGTTCAGGAACTTCCGCGATAAGGCTTTGATTATTAGCAGTCCATTTTTGCAAATGGAATCCGCCTGCTTTGAAAAGATTAGAAATTTGTTTGATTCTGTTCTTACCCATTTCAACAGTAGCTGCTCCATCGTACACGTCATCGACATAAGTGTTTTTCTTAATGACGTCCTTGACATCAGAAAATCGATCACTTTCATCCTCGGCTAGTTGGTTTAAAACCCGTATTGCAAGTAATGGAGCGGATTTTGTTCCATACGTGACGGTAGTGAGTACAAATTCTTGAACAGCGCAACCTTCAGTCCACAAAATTCGTTGATAATTCCAGTCGTCCGGGAGTACTTTGATTTGCCGGAACATTTTTGCGACGTCAGCAGAATAGGCAAATTCATTAACTCTCCAACGTGTAAGAACATCAGGAAGATCTACTTGGAGCTTTTGCCCCTCGTGTAAAAGGTCGTTGAGTGACGTACCTCTATCGGTCTTTAGCGACCCGTAGAAAACGACTCTTAATTTTATTGTAGAACTGGAACTGCGAAGGACTCCATGGTGTGGAAGATAGAACATTTGATCCGTTGGATGAATTGGTGAAGATTCCCGTTTCATATGCCCAAGTTGTTCATACTCTGCAATAAAATTTGAATAATTAGTTGCAAACTCAGGGTTATGTGTAAATCGATTTTTCATTCGATATAATAATTTTAAGGACTTTAAGGTTCTGGAGTCTCCAAATGAGGTAGGAATTGATTTGAAGGGAAGTCGTACGATGAATCTTCCTTCCGAATCCCGAGAACGAGTGGACGTGAAAATGTCCTTACATTCCATTTCTTCTGGAGTAAGAGCGTCGATCGATGAGTTAAAAGATTCTTTCTGCACCCAAAACTTATTTACTATCTCGTCGAGATGATCGTCTGCGTAGCAATGGAACGACATCGCTTCCTTAGGTTTTGATGTACAATCTGATGAAGATGAACCTGAAATAATCCACCCCAATCTGGTGCTTAGTGCGATTGGTGCCCCTTCGGGTCCTTTTATAAGCCCACTCTGTAAGACTTCCCCATAAACTTCTGCTCCAAGAATGAGGTGTACTCGTCCAGGTTGATAATATTCTGGGTCTGCTAAATCGATATTTTGCAGATGTGGCCAATTTTTAGGCTTGACGACAGCTGATGGTAACAAATTGGTAAGCTTTGATAATACATAAGCGTTAAAACTGCAGTCAAAATCGTTTATGCAAGTTTGTAGGTTTATGGAAACCAAGCCTTTTGATTGATGCGATGATGATGAGTCACCTCGAATGCCAACAATCGATAAAGTTGAGTACGATCGTGGGATTTTGAGAAGATGGATGAGGTACTCCGATATAAGATTTACTTCCGAGCCCTGGTCGAGAAGCGCACGAACAACATATGGCTCCCCAGAACTAGATATGACTTTTACCGAAGCAGTTCCAAGAAGCGTTGTTGGCCTTTTGGACTGATTGATGCAGGTTACATTGGATGAAGCGGAAAATCGATTGATGTTGTTCGTAGAGGTGTCTTGATTGATTGGAACCGATGATACTGAGTCGATGGATGTGTTTGGCTGATGAATGGTTGTATGATGACGTCCTCCGCACCTTTGACATCTCCACTTTGAAAAGCATGCCCTAATTGTATGAGAACCGAGACAGTTGTAGCAGAGTCTCAGTTCTTCTACCTCAACCCGATCCTCAGGGCTTTTTGAAAGATAACCTGGACAAGAAGAGATATAGTGTTCGCCTTTACAATTAACACATACCTGTTTTGCGTGTTGTGCAGCTGAATGATGTGCCTTCGCCTTTGTTTGCTGTTTAGAGTTGAGTGAGTGAAATTTTGATAGGCTTGAAGCTTAAAGCGTGCGAATTCGAGTTAGGATGAAATCTTTAAGTTTAGCCCAGGTTGGTGGTTCCGTTGAAGATCCTAAGGAATTTTCCCACTCTTTAACTGATGCACCATATAGTTTGCGGGACACAATGTGTGTTGGTACGTCGTTCCACTTACTTACGTCACGACCAAGACCTTCAAGAGATCGCAAGGCTTTATTAATTTCGTTGTACATAGATTGAACTGCTGAGTCAACATGGAGTCTCTTATTATCATAATAGGAGATCATGTCATCTCAAGCGACTTGAAAGTTTTATGCGGTTATTGAAACACCATCGAGGCGTGTGGCGGCCCTACCTACGAGACAGCCCTTTAGAAATTGAAGTTTTGTGACGCACGTGAGCGTCGGGTCGGCTCCGATTATTGCCATAAAGGAATCTTTGCACGATGGCCATTCCAAAAATTCTCCGTTGAATACTGGCAGTGGCAATTTCGCTAGTTGATGATTGTGAAACGTGGGCAGCTGATTTGCGGACGTAGCAGCGAGACTCTTACCATCCTGATCGGGAACTTTTACTAATTTATCGTGGAGCGTAGACATGTGTTCAATAGAATTAAGGTAATTTTCTTTGCAGTTGCGATATTTTTTTTCCCTGAAGTAGTCTTCCTCCTCACATTTCAATCGCGCTTCGGCATTTAATGTTGCTTTGATTGAGGTTAAAACTTGATGATTTTGTTTGAAGTTATTCCAATTTTCACAGAGTGCTGCCTTACGAGACTCGATTCTCGATGAGGATCCCACTTTATCGCGAGAATCTTTTATGATATCGAATAGCTCATACTGCTCTTACAGAATGGCAGCCAACTTTACTGCATTGGACATTTCAAGGTTATGGACTGTATTTCGTGTTAAATTCAATATTTATTTTTATATCGCGGAGAAAAATAATCCGGTTCTTAGAACGACCATTAATGTTTGAAATAAAAAAATAATGATTTTGTACGAAAAGTTCAATGATTAATTTTATTAATTTGGATTAAGTACGTGTTACTTCTTTCAGTGTAGATTTAAAAGAGAGCGAGAAGAATGTTAGCTCGAACCAAATATAAATGTCAAAATTGACAGCGACGGGTTAAGAAATAGATGTAATACATTTCTGCTGCATTGCCAACATTCGATTTTTAACAATTATTTATATTTATATTTATATTTATATTTATATTTATATTTATATTTATATTTATATTTATATTTATATTTATATTTATATTTATATTTATATTTATATTTATATTTATATTTATATTTATATTTATATTTATATTTATATTTATATTTATATTTATATTTATATTTATATTTATATTTATATTTATAATTATATTTATATTTATATTTATATTTATATTTATATTTATATTTATATTTATATTTATATTTATATTTATATTTATATTTATATTTATATTTATATTTATATTTATATTTATATTTATATTTATATTTATATTTATATTTATATTTATATTTATATTTATATTTATATTTATATTTATATTTATATTTATATTTATATTTATATTTATATTTATATTTATATTTATATTTATATTTATATTTATATTTATATTTATATTTATATTTATATTTATATTTATATTTATATTTATATTTATATTTATATTTATATTTATATTTATATTTATATTTATATTTATATTTATATTTATATTTATATTTATATTTATATTTATATTTATATTTATATTTATATTTATATTTATATTTATATTTATATTTATATTTATATTTATATTTATATTTATATTTATATTTATATTTATATTTATATTTATATTTATATTTATATTTATATTTATATTTATATTTATATTTATATTTATATTTATATTTATATTTATATTTATATTTATATTTATATTTACAGTAGAATCTCGGTATAGTGAACCCTCTGTATAGTGAACTATCCAATATAGTGAACCACCAACATTTTACACAGACTACTTTAAATAGTGAACTATGAAAATCTCGATATAGTGAACTCAGATTTTTTTTCGCAAAAGTCAAAGAAAAATGTTCCAGTTTTAGCAATGCGCCTGCATGTCAACAATTTATTAGAACAATTCACCGTTCATTTGTGTGTTTTTTTGATATTTTAGTTTTGAAGATTAGATTAGCCACCTAGACTGTCCCAAAAAACAGGACACAAGAAGTGGCCAGAAAAATTATGGGCCGGACATTACAGGTGGGAACTCTATTGCTACCTACGAATTTCTTTTAAAGAAAGGTATCTCCGTACATCTTACCGTGATGGCTGAAACAGTCAACTCAGCTGGTTAAACATGTTTGAATTTAGCATCTCCTGGTGGCGGTTTGTCTTCGGGTATAGACGGAGGCCTTTAAATTATTATATTAAATTACATTTTGACGGTCACAATAGGTAATTTTATATGGAAATTTTTCTTGACTTCGTAAATTTTAGCTTGGACACTAAAAATGATTTTCATACAAACGGAATAAACTAAAGCTAAGCACACACGATTGTCAGATCTTACAATATTGTCAGATCTGTCAATCATCTGACAATGACTTACAATAAGCTTACTATAGCCAACTATCTTACAATACAAAATTGTCAGTTCACAAGGTTGTAAGATTTTGTCCCAGATAAAAGTGTGACAATGGCCTGACAATGTTGTCAGGTTGTCAGACATTGACATACAAATTAAAATGTATGTTCCTTGGTTTTTGCAGTAGGATAATGGAACAAAATATTGCTATTTTAACTCTACGTGTTAGAAGACTGCGAGGATGATGGATTGACACAAAAACGACGTAGTGTTTGGACGAAGGAGTGCGGGTAGTCCGTTGTCAGCAGCAAGGATTCTACCCCAAATTCCAAACTGACGAGGCGGAACTTTATCACAATTTTTTGCGAATGGACTCAACACAATTCGATGAAATTCTAGCTTTGGTGTGTCCACACATCAAGATGCCAGTATGCGCGAGCATCTAGGGGCCAGATTATGTAAAATGAAAACGATCGTTTCGACAATGTCTCTGTCTATTGCCGCAGATATGATAGAGACCGGTTTAGTGAAAACGAAAGCGGTTTTTGTTTCGTTTTTAACAGAATCCCACCCAGGGTACTTATTCCGTAAAATTTAAGACGACAGTCGTCCAAGCGATAGTAGTGCACGAGACTGTCTTTTATTTGCTTCACGTAACTCTACTACCATCGTGTCGTCCATGACATTTGACAAATTACAGTGGCCTAAATATCTAAGGTGGGCGGTAGGAGGAGTATAAGTCAAAATTTGGTCAAAATGAGATAAGTACGCCATTCGACTGTAAAATTGATATAGCATGTTTGGAAAAAGCAGTATAAGTCTATTGCATACACAAATCTCTATAAAGGGCAGTGTTCAAAGTAATATAACTTTATGAGATATAATTGTGCGAGGTTAAAAGAGTATAAGTAGACTTATACTATTATGATCAAATAATGGGTATTTTTTTTTGTTCTGACTGGCAACTATAATGCATATTTCTGTGACTTGTACTGAAATGACCAAATAATTTGGCTATGCTCATATTTTTCTTTCTCGGCTTTTTTCTTAAGTCCACACTGGTCTTAAGAAAAAATTATTTCACAAGCGAACTTTTTAAGTGGCAATGTTGTAAGTGGTTTCAAAAAATCATAAAATCATTAGTTTTTCCACAAAAAAAAAAACATTTGGCCAGTTTCTAGTTCGTCTTTTCCATAGCATTTGAAACGATGCCGTGAAATAATGTCCAAACGTGTTTATTTCCATTTTGATTGGAAATACATATAGGTATGTATGTCGAATTCCAAAAATTTTTTCGTTCGACTGTACTTCAAAAACAAAAAAAAAAAAAAGAATGGAAATAATGTCGATCACTTCAATAATGATTATTTCAGCATGCCTACTCCAAATCTGACAGTAAAAACAAGCAGGGGGTTCAAAGGGGGCAGCATGCCCCCCCCCCCCCAAACATGTTTCACTACTTATGGGGTTTATTTTTTTAATTTTCGACATAATTTCCAATCAAAATGGAAATAAACACAATTCGACCTTATGTCCTTCGACTTTATTTCACGGCGCCTTTAAAACAATCAAGTGTGGAAAATCACATCTGACATGTGGTGGACACGATCAGCGGTGCACTTTTGCAGGCGTTCTTTGAACTTGCCATCTATTCTTTCCAAAATGCGTTGGTCGATTTGGGCGGCTTCCACGCGAATCGCTTCTTTCAATTCTTCCAGCGTTCTGGTCTTTTTCTCGTAAACACGTGAAATAATCGCACATGGATAAATAAGGGGACCGAAGGCATTGTGTGTAATCTCCAGGCTGCAATCGAACGGTCATTTGTGCCAAGTTCAGCTGCATGCTGCTGAGCAGATCAACCTAGACTGCGCAGAAAGGCTTGACGAACACGTTTGACACTTTTAGGGGTTTGAACCGTTTGTGGAGCCTCTGGAGGTCTTCAGTTCGTCAAAACACATCGTGTACGCAATGCATTCAATCCAACGAAGAATACTATTTCGCGGAGGAACAGCTCTAATTCTGTGGTTGTTGAAGTGGCGACGAAATTCACTGCCTTGGCCGACTCATTATTTCGGACGAAACTGTCGCAGGAAAACGCGGTGCTCTACCGTCCATGGCTCCATGGCTTCAATTGGTTAAATTAAAATATGCTAAGACATCGCAAACCTAACCGTACCTGCCGCGCAGCTGTCGTCCCAATAGGAAGGGAGTATGAGCTTCCGACCTTTTTGCCAGACCCTGACGAATTTTCAAACAATAATAGGTGTATTCACGACCACGATTTACTGTATCAGGCCTAGTATCATTGTGAAAGTGTAAAAGTGAGAAGTTTTCTTATATTACAAAAATAAAATATTGGTACACTTCTACACATTTACCTACTATACGTATTACTTATACCACGTATACCCCAAACCTATAGTAACAGAAAAATATACAACAGAGTAAAATGTTCAAGTTCGCAAATAATGTCAGTGTCGCTATAGAGATTAGAAAAAGTGTGTTCACGAAGTGATAAAAAAATACAATTTCACAATTGTGGTGAGTACACCTAATGTACTTATTCCAGTATTATTTTTTCCTTATAAATACCCATTTAGGTGTAGAAATACAATTTTTTTGTATTGATGTTGTTATAAATTGTTTATTGATTTTACTAGCATAAGTCACTTTTCGATCAAAATGTTAATGGTCAAATAAGTACAAGTCACCTTATTTCCTTATTTACTGAAAATAATACAAAAATAAGTTATCTATTTTTGAGTTCGACGTAAAAATAGAAATTCACAATTTGGTTTAAAAAAATATATCAAAGATTAAAAGTTTTATTAAGTTTTTTCTCCCTCCTGAAAAATTGCAATTTTCGACTTGTACTCCTTCTACCGCCCACCTTAGATATATACTTTGTGCTTACGGAATATGTATTTAAATTACAGTCACCCACAAAATCTTGCTCATTTATTTTGTTTCTAATTGATGATTTATAATGCCGGATGAGATTATGTAATTTAAATCGTAAAAAAATCAGAATTCAGTTGCTCACTTTAAAATTCCTGTAAAAAGCTTAAACTTGTCTGCAAAATAAACAAATCAATGCAAGATGATACCTAATTTAATTAGCTATCGTGCAAACGCTATCGTCTGGTCAATATTGCTCTGTCGATTATTGAGCTACAAGAAGTAAATGTTGGATCGTCGAAATGATATCGTCGAGACGATAGCAATTTTCAATGTTACGTGATGCAAGGCTATCGTCGAAACGGTATCGTCATGCGATTATTGACTTACGGAATAAGGGCCTAAGAAATCGATACGGTTTCATTGGCAGCTTGACCCAACTTTTTTTCTGTATTTGTCGAGATGGCTTTTGAATGTGAATCGCGTCGGCGACCTCTTACCACAGGACTTCTTTGGGTAGTTTATACTCTGTGCATCCAACAACCCCATGAACTAAACTGAACTAAAATGAGCGAACTAGTTCAGTAGCGTGATTTGAACTAAATTGATCGATCACTCAAATGAACTAAATTGCCCAACTCTATACTGCAATACATATCCCCTGTCACACAGAGCGCTTTTTCAACGCTGCGTTTAATTCACCGCAGCGTTAGAACGCGGCGGTGAAACGCGCTCTTGTGAAAAATTACAGATTATTTCTCTGACGCGAAGCGGTGAGAGTCATTTTTGTAGTGTGAAATGGAAAAATTGGATCATACGTGGATATGGATCAGTTATGTCAACTATTTTTATTTACTTATTCTAGGTAGGTATGTATATGTTTGGAACGGTTTTCGAAAGAAACTATACGTATGGATGACTTGATGCAATTAAACTTGTTAGATTTTTTATGGGAAGTTAGTAAAGTTCTTGAAGTCTTGAAGCAGCTTTTGAGGCATTCTCAAAGAGCTTGTAAAATGTATCATTGTATACGTAGGTAAAATCAGCCGTGGGAGTGGATCTAAGGGCGCATGTAATAAAAATATATGGAGAGTTTAGTGATCATCTCGCTTTCCCCAGTTTGAGTGCAATATACCGTTCTATGGTATACTGTTATGGTTTATATGGTAACAAGAATAAGGTATTTATATTTTAATGTCTATACGCATTACCATATATACTTTTGAGGAGATAGTAATACCTATTAGCTTAGCATACGTCTCTCCTTGACGGTTCTATTTTATCCGGGAGCGATGTTCGCTGTCATCATTCATAGCTTTATCTATTCTAAAAAGATTTGTGTCAAACAAAATAACAAATAATCGCACCACCGTTGTATGGCACTTATCAGCTTATGCCAATGCTTGTGCCAATTCGAACACCTTGTCTATGATTTAAAGCTTAAGTCAACAATAAATAAATAAGTGAATAACTTAGGTAGAGTGAGTGGGTGTCAGCAATTTGTATATATTTAGTCTGAAGTTTTGTCATAAATTATAAACATTACTATTAGTCAGCCAAACCAATCGATAAAAGTATCTCCTATATTTCTATAGCCATATCGAATTAATTAAATGGTCTGAATAAAAACTATCATCCCAATTGAAAGTGTCAAATTTAAAATTCGACAACAGGTGGTCAGCAATTTGATATTTTATGTAGGCGTAAGTTCGGCATCACACATAACTAAATTCGTTTTTCTTCTATTTACAGGTGTTTCACACGGTAGATGTTTCGACCGCGCCAAAGTGAGTTACATCAATTTGTTTCTTTATTGACAGGTTCTTGAAATTCCTATCTATATTTATAAGGTAATTTATTCTAAGACACGTGTGATTAAAATAAGAAAGTCTTACCATGACAAGCTGCTACTCCTATAGCGAGGTCTACTTGGATTACTAGTGCCACACATTATGACGACACTGACTAATCGCCGCAGCACATATACGCAGCATAGAAACCTCCAAGAAGATTTTGTGGCTAACTGTCTGTCCATTGAAGGTCTAAATTGCGGTAGCATAGTGCACAAAAGGACTTCAATTTCATGGCTGAATAAAGGCCGCGAGAACTTCTCCTTTACGACAACGACGACGAGAGAAGAAAAATAGCTGTATTGGCCAGGTTTTATTATCGGCCTCCCATTTGAAATGGGGAATGGACCCAAAAAGCGTTTCACTGGTCGCAGTCAATATTTCACATAGCTAACAATGAGTTCGTACTATTGTTCATCCCAGAAGCTGGTTGAAGACGAGCGAACGCGAAATCAGTCCACTATTACGAGACGGCGCGCGCAGGAAGGGTGTTTGACTTTTTTTTATTGTTCAACCTGGTTACAAGAGATGAAAGAGTGTGTGGATAATTTTAAGAGTCGTAAAGTATCGCATTACGGATGTGTAACAGCATGAAGATGCGAGAGCATAATACATACTTTGGAAATCTTTTTGGGTTCCGCGCAACCGATGGCGGCCATGCAGCGGTCGAAAGGCCGATTCTCATTAAGTGTAGTTGCAAACGTTTATGGGATTTCTTCGCAGGAATGCGGTGTGCTTAAGTTATGTGCACGAGTGTACACTGTATAGCATATGCTCTCTATGGTCTGAAATTTAGCAATTCTGGCATATTGTCTGGGTCATAGTAACGGTGGTAGTTAGCATGGGGCTGGGTAAAGTTTCCGTTTTATGGTTCAAACACCAGTGAAATGGTGTAAACATGGTGCAGGCTATTACAACAAATTATTGGAAAATTAATAGAGGTTGGATATTACTGCAGAACAGTGGGATGCAACATGAGCTTGAGCGCATTGGTACTTATACTGGTTTTGACAGTAATTTTTACTGTAGTTTATGGCTGGTTTCCTACTAATGAGATAGGTTGCTAGTTAAAACGAAATGGAAATATATTTTTAACGAAAGTGGCGGGATTCACGTAAACTCAACACAAACATAACATAACATAACATTTTATTGTAGCAGAAAGATACATTGTTCATCACATAGGCACTATTGCACAATTTACAGAGATATGGTAAAACTACCTTACTACTGGAAAATTATATATTTTTTTATAACAAAAATATCACAGAACTTAAATAAGAGGGAAGGAAAAGCTACTATTAAAAACCTTCATAGACAGAGAAAAAAAAAAATCCAGTGGAGGGAGAAGGAGTGCTTGTAGAAAAATAAACAAAAAACTACTTGATTTCAGGTTGGTTTGACAAGAATGGGTATAAACATTCACAATTAATAAATATGATATATATATATATATAAAGAAACAAAACTTTAATAAATTAAATAACAACAACGATAAACAAATAAATAAATAAATAAATGAACAAATAAATAAATAAATTAATAAATAAATAAATAAATAAATAAATAAATAAATAAATAAATAAATAAATAAATAAATAAATAAATAAATAAATATATAAATAAATAAATAAATTAATAAATAAATAAATAAAAACATAAATAAATAAATAAATAAATAAATAAATAAATAAATAAATAAATAAATAAATAAATAAACAAATAGATAAATAAATAAATATAGATATAAACAAAATAATAAATAAATAGTTATTTAGACAAAATTAAATAACAAACTAATAAAAGCTGCATTTATATCAACTTTTATGGAGCTACTATATCAAACCCGAAATCAAGGGATTATCAGATGAACTGCAAGACCAACTGAATCGTTCATATAATTTAATAATTCTATCATCTACTTTTTCGATATTGGCATTTACGTGCAATTGTTCTGTAGAAAAATGGTAAGGTAAATTCAAGATCATTTTGAGCAATTTATTCTGCGTTCTTTGCAATTTCCTTATATGGCTAATTGCACACTTACCCCAGACCGGTGACCCATAAAACATAATGGCTTGGAAAATGGCTTTGAACATAATGAGTTTATTTTCATTGCTTAGTTTCGACTTGCGATTAATGAAGGGATAAAGCATTTTTATTGCTAAGTTCACTTTACGAATTGTTTCTTGGATATGCAAACTGAATGTTAAAGTTTTATCAAGATGTACACCAAGGTATTTAGCACTTGATCTCCAATCTGTTTGGATACCATTTATCACTAATAGATTGCTTGGTAAGAAACAGGGTTTCCTTTTTCTAGTGAAAAAGACAGCCTGTGTCTTAGAAGCATTTATTTTGATTTTCCATCTATGGAAAAAAATTAACATTGTATTTAGCGCAGCCTGCAAGTTGGTTTCAATGTTTAAACCAAAAGCGTCTGACGAATAAATACAGGTATCATCTGCGAATATAGCAGATTCACAATTGGTAAGACTAGGGAAATCAGAGGTGAATATATTGTAGAGTATAGGTCCAAGCACTGACCCTTGGGGTACACCTGCCTCTATTGGAAAACTGATTGAACTACAATTTTCTATAAAAACTTTAAATGTACGATCCGTTAAAAAAGATTGGATAATTTTAACCAAGCAAATCGGAAAGCGAAGAGTAAATAGCTTATGCAGTAAACCTTTGTGCCACACGGTGTCAAAAGCCTTTTCGACGTCGAGGAGAACCACGCCTGTGCTTCTTCCTATTTCGAAATTATTTTTAATATGCTGAGTTATTCTGGATACTTGATGGACCGTGGAGTGGTGAGGTCTGAAACCAAACTGCTCAGCGGGCAAAATATTGTTGTTATTTATGTGAATTGATAACATGTTTTTAATTACTTTTTCAAAGCATTTACTTAAGGAGCTCAATAGGCTTATTGGCCTATAGCTACAGGGCAGACTAGCATTTTTTCCAGGTTTTAAAATCGGTATGACTTTAGCAGTCCTCCAATCCACAGGGAAATAACCTAATCTCAGGCAATTGTTGAAGAGTTTTAATAGAAACTTAAATCCACTTTTGGGTAGATTTTTAAGAAAAATATTTCTAATTTTGTCTAAGCCCGGCGACTTCGAGTTTTTTAAATTAAGCAAAACGGTTTCTATATCGTTTATTGAAATACGATTATTGCTGAAATCAGTGGGACTAGAGTCAATTAAATCCATTGTTTGGGCAACTAGAGGTTCTTCACTGCTTACCATATTGCCAGTTAATGAATGGTTGGCGAAAAATATACGGCCTAACGCATTTGACTTTTCGGAATTAGATAACATCAGGGTATTTCCTTCTTTGAATGCTGGAATAATACAGTTTTTACGCTTAATAACTTTCGATATATTCCAGAAAGGCTTACTGGCTTTGTCTAGACCTTGAAGTTTACAGTTCCATGACTTATTTCTGTGGCTAATTAACAGTTCTTTAATAACTGATGTTAGAATTTTTGCTTCAGTAAGGTAGCCCATGTTTCGAGTTCTCATCCACCTAGCCCTAGCGTAGTTTCTCAGTTTTATACAATCTAGTATATGAGTTGGAAGGGAATTGGAATTATTCGGACGAATTATTTTTTTGGGTACCGATTGTTCAATACTGTCCAGAACGGAAGTTGAAAAGGACCTAACAGCTTCGTCGACTTCGGACTGATTCATCTCGTCAGGTAATGTATCATGTATTTGCCTTATATTTAGACGCATACTATTTTTAAATCGATTCCAATTCGCATTTTTATAATCGTAAAATAGGTTACTATTTTCTTGTGGTACCAACCCAAGACTACATTTCACCGGTAAATGATCAGAACTTAATTCATTAATTACTACGGGTTGATTAATAAGCCCTTGCATGTTGGTGAGGAAATAGTCAATAGTTGAAGGGTTTGTTCGATTATTAGAGGGAACATAAGTAGGATGTGGGGGATATAATATATAGAATGGGTGCCTGTAATTTAAATCTGCTAGAATATTCCCCCATGAGTTTGCTCTCATACATCCCCAATTTCTGTGCCTGCAGTTAAAATCCCCGCCTATTAAATACAATTCGCTTAAACTCACAAGTTTCCTTAATTCATTTTTAAACTCACTTCGTTTTCTTAACGATGAGTTGCCACCTGGGAAATAAGCTGCAAATATTTTTATTGAAGCACTATTAACAAACGGTATTTCAATACCTATATTTTCTATTAATTTGGTGCGAACCGGCGAAAGAACTTCATGCCTTATTGATCTTTTAATAACTACGGCAACACCGCCACCCCTTCTCCCTTCTCTATCTACACGATAACATTTATAATCTCTACTAGAAATGCTAAAATTTGAATTTAATCCAGTTTCGGTAACTAAAGCTACATCAATATTATGCTTGCTAAGAAAAGCAATAAATTCTATTTTTTTGTTTCGAATGCCTCTAGCATTCCAACATATTATATTTAAAGCAGTACTAGTCATTACTTATTTTTATACAGATACTTAATAGCTAATTGCGCAATAGTGTTAAATTGATCAGCTTTCGTATTACAATTACCTAATAATGTAATCATCTCTGTAGTAAGAGCATTTATTTCTTCCAAAGAAAAAAGTTCGTTGGTTGCGTTGCTATGATCGTTCTCTTCAATCTTCTTTTTGATGTTGTTGTTCGTCCAGACATTGGACTTGCTGCTGTTGCTGTTGATGTATGATGGTAACATGGGAATGGTACCTGGTCCGGGACGTGCACGCTGAGGTTGAAGTGCAGGAAATTCAATGTCGTTTGTATGGAATGACTGGTGACGATGAGTGCTGTTCTTAGTTTGTGTTATAGTAGCTGGTGCATGAGTGGAATTCTTCTTATTTCTGAAAGAGAGCCGTTCTCTTAATTCATAAAAGTGTTTGCGGCCAATGCAATCAGGGTCAGTTGCTTTGTGCGTTTCTTTGCAATTTGCACATTTGACGTTATTAGATTTACAAGAAGCTGTTGGATGATTCTCCGAGCAAATGGCACAATACGTTCTAATGTGACAGTTTTTCTCACCATGGCCGAACATTTGACAATTATAACATTGGGAGAGTTTGCTTCTTTGTTTACGTGCGAAATCCCATTTGACTTGTGTCTTAAAGACGGATCGAATGTTTTTTTTTAGTTCATTGAGGCGTATTGAACCACTTTCGATAAAAACGAGATAGAACACATCAACATATTTATCATACTGTTTTTTTATCATTTTAATGTTTTGGCACTTAAGGTTGAGTGAGAGTAGTTCTTCTTTAAGTGAATCGATTGGCATTTCATCTAGGCCGTAAAGCATGACTTTCAATGACCTTGCAGAAGGGAGGTCATGTGTGAAAAATTGCCAATTGTTTGCTTTTAATGTTGCACATACATTTCCGTGAGATTCAACACTTTCACAGATTATTTTGATGCCAATTGACATCTTTTTCACACAATAGTCTTTGATTTTTTTATCGCGAAGCAAACTATGCACATTATCGGAAGTTTGTTGCAAAACGCAGATGGATGGTATTTTTGTTTTTTTGATTAATGGTTGGGATGAAATCAACACATCATTCTCCATTTCACTATCCGAATCCGGTAAACTTTGGAGAGGCGCAAAATAGTTATTTCTAGCATTTAGATCGCTAGAGGCAATTTTGCGATTTTTATTGATGGAAGACATAGTGTCCTCATCAATCGGTGACCGAGTTCGCTTAGCAATTTTCCTTGTTTTTTGTTGCCTTCGTGAGCACGCGCAGAATACAGTGTCTAACTAGCACGAAACGCACTGGATGACTGAAAACTCAACACAAGTTCTTTGCTGGTTGTTTGCAATATGGTTTGGTTACCATATATAAATGATGTGATGGACTAACATGTGGATAATTTTCTGTTTTTGTGGGATTCAAGGAAGGAGGACGTGAACGTTTTTGTTATAGAGAATGCAATGCGCTATTGTTTTTATACTCTCCACATGAATGTATGTACAGTGAAATCTCTCATAAGCGGACACCTGCGGGACCGACATTTTTCGTCCGCTTAAGAGAGTGTCCGCTTTATGGGAATTTAAAACAAAAAATTACGCTGAAATAAGTTTACATAGATACGAGTATTTTATTTTATTTTTAATGAAAAAAGTCTTGAATTCGGCTCTGCCGTAAATGGACTCCAGAACACACAACGCAAAATTGATGATCTCTATTTTTTCCTTAAAAGTCAGACAACTCTAATTTCACTTAAAAAATAAACACAAATTGAGCCTACCGCTTAGGCTAATTGCACACACACCGATTTTGGACGGCCGATTTTATACCGGTCGTCCAAATTACAATAGTGAGCCACATGTGGGAACGGGACCTGGCACACACGCCGACCGCTGATCGGTGCCGGCAAAATGCCGGTGAGCAGCCGTCCACTGCCACTGTATCGCCGGCAGTATCGGGAAGTAGTGGCGTACGTGATTAAATACACGCTTGCACACGCACCGATTATTTGCTGACCATTCCATTCGACTGCTCTCGCTTCATTCAGTGTGTCACGAAAACGACAATAAAGCAACTGATTGTTAGACCGGTAAAAATCCGGTGAGTGTGCTAGCACCCTGCTACCGATAAAATGTCGGCCGATTTTATACTGGCCGTCCAAAATCGGTGTGTGTGCAATTAGCCTTACTCAAAAGCCAAAGACAACAACTGGCATTCGCCGAACATCTGAATTGTGTTGTGTATACTTTATATGCACTGACTTTATACACGCAGCTGTAGCAGAAACTGTTGGGTTTTCCTTTTAAATAAAACGAGAGAGGAGAGAAGAAGAGCAACATCGAATGTAGTTTGTTTCGAAGTGCGACTTCCACTGCAAACATTTTTTTGTCCGCTTAAGGCAACAATTTTTCCGAAAATTAAGAAATGTACTGTCCGTGTCCGCTAAACAGATTTGTCCGCTATTGAGAAAATTATTTCAATAGAAAATAGTAGAATCCAGCCATTTAAATTTATTTTGTCCGTTAATGCGAGTTGTCCGCTAAACAAGGTGTCCGCCAATGAGAGATTTCACTGTACATATTCACTTTGTCATTACGTTTGTAAGGAGGCACCGGAGACCTCATAAATTATATATATGTGTTGTAAATCAGGATCAAATTCTGAATCTATTTGAGCATAATCTTTTTGCCTGTTGAAAGCACGATAGCGTCCAAACAAATCGAACTAGGCGAATCCAAATTTGTGAGAGGACTTCTTTTTACGGTCATCAGGTCGTTACGGTCGTTGGTATTAAAAATTATCCATGTCGGTCAATTAGTTCTGGACCTCCCATACAAAACCAATATTGGACTTGTATGCAGTGGAGGATATTAAATCATAGCCATCGTCCAGGCCTTATTATGTAGTTTTTTTTTCTAAAAGTATTAAAGGTGAGTGAGTGAGTGAGTTTCTCTTGAGTGTGATCCTCCCTCTGTCAGTATTCGGATAGGAATAATTACACCTAGGCTACCGCTACACTCTAATCTAATAAGATTCGTTCACGTCATCGTCGCTACACATTCTTTAGGCTCTCACTTTCCCACTATCACAAAACAAATCTACTCACACGGCATAGTAAGTAAGGAATGTATTCAACTATGAATGAAAATAAAATTCTGTTCATTTAACCAATTCATAACATAATTATTCAATTATATTTTCCAAAATTAAAAGAAAACTAAAATTCACTTACACTAAAATATCAAAAAAAAAAGAATCTAAATAGTCTTAAACTAAAAAAAAAACTAAGCGCTAACAAAATTAAACTCTTGGTCATGATCCTAATTGATCTGGTCGTATATTATGTGCAAATTAATTTAGCTGTATAAGAGCAATCAAACTATATGCTTGTACCTCCAGCTCTATAGCATATGTGCCAACAACGAAATCGCTTTTAAGTACACTTGTACAAATCTCACGCGCAACAAATGTATTATGCATTTTCCTTTTTATGAAAATTTGCAACGACGGATCTCAAAGAGCAATAATAATTAATCTTAAGCTTAAAAGCCAGCCACAAATATTAAAATTAGTTCAGGATAAAGCACTCAATTAAACCAAAACAAAAAAAACAATTCTTGCATACGCATCGATCAGATAGATGTATTAAAGATGCTTTATCAGTTAAATAAAACTTGACTGTCGCAGCACAGAAGGTAGCTACCAAATAAAAAAACTGTTGACCCCGAATAATCAATAATACTCTTGTTATCAAAGCATCGATTTATGCTAGCATCCCATTTATAGCTATGTATGTAGCTCGTTCAAATGTTACAAAAAAAAATATAAACCAAAAAAAAAAAGACTGACCATGAAAGCTGGTTGATACCGCGATGTCTTACACTTAATTATTGTTGTTGTTAATTATGATGTTCCATGATAATGTGCACAGCATTATGGTTGAATTCGACGTAATATATTTTTTTAACCCTAGAAAGGTAATCATATTTTTTAGTACATTAAAAGTAATCATTCGTCGAATCGACGAAGTAATATTGGACTCCAATTTTTACGAAAAATGTGCACAAATGCTTGTTAATTTTAATAGTTAATATTTACAGACCATTTCTTTTAAAAAAAAAAATCAAAAAACTATTTTTTTAAAAACTTTTGCTTTTATAATGAAAAATGTATTGTTACCTTTGTTTTTTGAGATTAGTTCATAAGCCAGTATTAGACGATATGTTGAATCAGCATACGTATGCTGAAAATTGTGTTCCAATCACAACATATCGTGTAAAAAATAAATTTCTGTCATCAAGTTTGCACGATATGTTGTGATTGGAACACAATTTTCAGCATACGTATGCTGATTCAACATATCGTCTAATACTGGCTATACTTTTTTTTATAGAAAATATAAAAATAAGAAAACATAACATAAAATCATAAGAACTTAAAAATTAACTCATTAAAGAACAAAAATAAAATATATCGCAAAAAAAAATAATTAATTTTGAGCATTTGTTATAAAGCTCAACTTTATGCTCCCAGCATATGATTTCCTTGTACGTATCGTATGATTACTTGGTCTAGCACCATTTTTTTTAAGGACAATATGTAAAAATGTTTCCTTTTCTTTACACCTACGTTGCCCTCTCTTATTTCTTTGTTAATTTTGGTGGTATTTTTTTGTTAAATATTGGATCGTATCGAACACTAAAAGTTACGTAGAAGGTAATCTTCGTCGTTTCGACGAACATTGGCGCCATTTTTCGATCAAAACAAGACTTACCCAAACAGTTTTTTCGACGAAACTCCACAAAATAGAAGACCTTAGAGATGGCTGGTGTGACACAGAGAGAAGATGCGATCGGAATAAAGATCGAAGAGAAAATCGAAAAAATTAATTTGATGTTCGTCGAATCGACGAAGATTACCCTTCTAGGGTTAAGGAAAAGAATGAAATTTTAAAACAAATGAACGATCTTTACACTAGAATTTAAGGATACTTAACTTCGGGTATTGCAATCATATACATATATATTTACCAGTACTGACTCCGTAACGCTCCTTACTTTTCATATATTTTTCTTATATTAAACAAAAGTAGGCGGTAAGTATTTGAATAAATTTTAAAATTTTCAAAATTTCATTTTTCTCATTACGCATGTTTTTTTGAAACCTCGCCAGCCAGCCGTTCATTTGGACAATTGCCAGCAAGACGAAGCCAGCCAGCCGAGTTTTAGTATGAAATTATGTATTTGGTTGAAATATTTGCTACATTCTGACATTTTTCTCTGGAATGTTGTGTGCATGAGATAAGAACGCCATTATGATTTAAGCAAATTGTACGGAAATTCTAAGCCACTCGTTGCTTTCAGCGCCACCTGTTTGTGCATTGTGAATTGAATTTAGCCAGCTGCCAGCCAGCAGCTCTCCGACTGGGGAGGAAATCAAGAGTTGTTGCCAGCAGGTTGTTATTTTAATTAGCATGTGAAATGTGCCTCAACTAGCAACTACTGGCAACCACTGGCTGGGGAGGTTTCATAAAAACGCAACTATTATTCAAATTCCCACCGCCTACTTTTCATATATTTAAATTTTCTTCATGGTTCAAACGTTCAAACTTAATGAAACTGATACTCGGCAAGGAAATTGGCAAATAAGCCCAAACCCTTTGTCCTAGAACCTAGAAAGTTGGAATTTTGCACATAGGTTCCCTTTAAATTTTGGAAATTTTGCTTTGCCCCGAGTTATTGCCAATGATCCCAATGAGGCCTCACGAACTATTCGTCGTATCAATTTGAAATTTTGTACATTGATAAAGCTTAGTACGAGCTAAATTTTAACTCCTATACAAAATTCTCCCCAAAATTTTGCTGAGCTAAATTTTAGCGAAAATTCATTTCAGACTGTACTACATGTATCTGTCACAATTTAGCTCGCCCATTAATATTGTTCGGCATATTTTTTCTCGCTAAATTTTAACAGATCATGTCGGTTTTTTTCCTGTTTTGTTTTTGTGTTACGGAAAAACCTCGATAAGAAATCCTTTGAAAGTGATAAATTTGAGATCAAGGAATAGCAGACAAGGAAAAAAGAAAGTACAACGAAAATATAACACTTTCGCGTCTATGAATTTTTGAAGGAAGTTATTTTCAACGAACAGCTTTTTTTGTGACACTTTGTTTCAAAATTCAGGATTAACTAGCTAGGATTCTAGTTAATGTTTGGAGAAAAAAATTGAAGAAAATTTAGTTTCGCTCGAGCAGCGTATTTAGCAAAGAAGTAAAAAATATGTAGTCATAAATCTAAATCAATACTAAAAAAAGTTTTAGGCAATACTTCGCTACCTACGTATTTTTAGATAACTGATCTACTCTCAGATACTTTCATAGGAAGGTTTCCTTCGTGATATTTAAAATTCTGAGGGCTGCGCGAGCGAAGACGCGCGAAGAAACTAGTAGTATGTATATAATGTTTATATGCAGATCGAGTGAATACCTACAAGTTTTCTTATGAAATGATAAGAGTGACTGAGCTGTATAATTTAGGATGTTGTTGTTGTGTTGCGGTTGACTGGTAAGTGCATCGGAGAGATTTATTAGATCGAACCGGATGCTTGTGGTAACACAAAAAGTGCAAAAGAATCCAAAGTTACTAGACGTGTTAATTTCGTCGCCCTGATTAAATTATTTTTCTTAAGTTAAATCACGGTTTAAGTGCACAAAATCCAGCACATCTCTCAGCTCGCATCTTTACCATCAAGCCATCGTTATTATTTAGCTTGTGTAATTGATTTTTTGGGCTAATTTTGTGAATTATCATTATTATTCTTTAAAATGCCTGCTAATACTCGAGGTTGCCGTATACAACAACAAGGCAGTGTAAGCTCTCCGAGAGATAATGGTGCACACAACTTAGCTGGCATAGCTGACAAACTGTGGATCCGCATAGAAGAAAACTGGACAGATGGATGGAATCACTGGATGATAAACTCTCTGCCTTAGAAGATCGTCTAAATGCAAAGGTTGGAGAAAATAATAATTTGTTTTTCGAACAAAAACTGCTAAAAGTGTCTCAAGACATAAAACGGCTTGAACTCGTCGTCGATAAATCCGAGCGAGAGAAAATCAGTTGCGATGCTGTTGTTATTGGTGTGCCTGAGTCTCCTGGGGAAAATTTGGAGACTTTCTTTGACAAAGTTTGCTCTGCAGTAAATATTCAGCCACCTCGCCTACACAACATCTTTCGCGCCCAAAACGAATTCTCGCAACAATCGTTCCCCTGCCGACGCCAGTATCATTCTTAAGTTTGCTGAGAAGCGTGGCAAACAAAATCTAATGCGAGCGGTTGCGAGCTTTTGCAAAAATAAAAAAGAGAATAGCTTTTTTATCAATGACAGTCTAACGAAAACAAATTATCAACTGTAGCGGCACGCACTGAGACTCAAACGAAAATCTCTTTTGTCTTCAGTGCATACATTCAAAGGGCAAATTTACATTCGAACCGCAAATAGCCAGACTCCATTCATCATCCATAACATTGGAGATTTAAGGAATGCAATCGGACCTGACGTCAACAATGATCTGCATATCAATGAAAATCAAAGCTAATTATGTTTTTGTTTTTTTTTTCTTAACGTATATCTTAAATATTGTTTCCTTACCGCACCAAGGTATTTGTTTTTCTTTGTTTTTGCTTACTTTCTTATTTTATGTTCAAGTTATCTCAGTTCACATTGGTTTTAAGTGTTCTTTGTTGTTTTTCTTCTTAGCATGTAAAAGAAAATGCTATCAATCTGCGTTCGATTTAAACTTCGCTGTGGGTTTTTATTTTCACCATGGCCATCAGTAATGATAAAAAAATAAATTTCTACTAAATACCATCTGTAAAAGTAGATAGTAATGGTCTTCATATTTGTCACATAAATGCACAGAGTCTTGTGAATAAGTTTGATGAGTTCAGAATGCTCTTTGAGAACAGTTTAATTGATATTGTATGCGTTTCCGAGACTTGGTTTTACCCTAACTTAAAAAACAGCTTTGTTTCATGAGGATTTAAGAAGCCCTACCGAGCTGATCGAACTCGCACTACTGGAGGAGGCGTTGCTATATATAGCATTGACACATTGAGTTAAACCTTTTACAAATAAGTTTAACACTTTTGCAGATAGGTTTAACCTATTCACAAATAGGTTTAGCCTATTTACAAATAGGTTTAACATATTTACAAATAGGTTTAACACTTTAACATTTCAATTTAACCTTTTCACATTTCTAGTTAAACAAATAACATTTCAATTTAACCCTTTTTCAATTCAATTTAACACGCGTAAAATTTTATAATAACAGAGTCTCGACGAACGCGTGTTAAATTGAATTGAAAATAAATGCATTATCGGTGCTTTTTATATGCCACCACATATCGCAAATTCGGGTGTCATTTCCCCAATTGTGGAAGAAATATCTCACCTTGCACCTAAATTCATTCTTTGTGGAGATTTAAATATAAACCTGTTGCATCCATCATCCAACTCATTCAAAACTTCGATGAACTATTTTGGGCTTTCTTTCGTTAACTATAATGAGCCAACGCACTTTAAGCCTAACTGTGTGCCGTCTTTGTTAGATGTGTTCCTAGCTAGTGATCAAAGTCTTGTTAAATGTTTTAGTCAATTATCTGTCCCCGTATTTTCGTATCATGATCTATTTTATGCTACACTTGACTTACATGCAAATAAAAATTTAGCGCAGCCCATTCAGTATCGTGATTTCCGCCGTGTCAATGTTGAAAGTCTTTTCAGTGATTGTTCGTCAATTGATTGGAACTACATATTTTTTACTTCTGACGTTAATAAACAAACCGAATTCCTGACCACCGCAATTGACTACTTGTTCAACAAGCATGTACCTATTAAGACACGTCTTATCAAATCGCATAGCTGCCCCTGGCTCTCAAATGTTATTCTTAATGCCATTAGAAGAAGAGATTCCTCATATCGCCGTTGGAAACGCTTCGGCTGTGCAGATATGCTAAGACATTTTAAAACATCCCGTAATCTTGTAACAAAACTCATAAAATCCGCTAAGCTTACATAGTTATTATAGTAATAGATTTAATTCAGATCGAACTTCTAAGTTTCTGTGGAATGAAGTTCGTAATATTGGATTGAGTAAGGACAATATCTCAGTTTCAGACGACGATATTGATATAGACGAAGGTTCAACACCTTAGGTTCTCTACACCCAGTACATACGTCAACTGCCACAGTCCAAATGAATGCTCAGCATGATAATGAAAATTTATCTGTATTGCCTGCGCTATACGATAGAGAAAACGTATTTTCATTGTCTGCAGTTGACGAGTATAACGTAGGAAACGCTATTTTCTCTATTAAATGTAAGTCTGTCGGACTAGATAATGTCCACCCTGACTTTATAAAAATACTTCTTCCATTTATACTTCCATACATTACCCATATATTCAACACCATTATTATGACTTCTACGTACCCATCTGCCTGGAAAAAATCTAAGATCATCCCAATTACCAAAAAAGGTACAAACTCAGAATATAGACCCATAGCTATATACTTCCCTTCTTATCTAAAGCCTTTGAATCTATCATCAGCAACCAAATAAAAGAATTCATAAAAGACAAAGAGCTTCTTAACCCTCTTCAATCAGGTTTCCGATCCGGACATAGCTGCTCATCTGCTTTACTAAAAGTTTCTGACGATATAAGATAGGCAATCGATGCTAATTTTACTTCTGTGATAACATTACTTAATTTTTCCAAAGCATTTGACAGTGTTAATCCTAATATTCTCTGTGATAAACTTCTGACATATTTTAACTTTTCTGACACTTCAAACAAATTAATTTATTTATATATGACTAATCGGCTGCAAGCCGTCTCGTGTAATAGTAAATTGTCTTCGTTTCTTCCTGTTAATATTGGTGTTCCTCAAGGTTCTATTCTAGGTCCATTACTGTTCTCTCTGTTCATCAATGATCTACCTTCCGTTTTATCTCACTGTCAATTTCATATATATGCTGATGATGTTCAATTGTACCTTAGTTTTCCTATTGGCATGGTTGAGGACGCCATAACAAAAATAAACGACGATCTATGTTCTATTTTCGATTGGTCCATACGGAATGGACTTAAACTTAATCCTGATAAAACTAAAGCCATTCCCATATCCAAACATCAACCTCATTTCTCTGATTTTCCGCCTATCTTTTTAAACTCCTGCGAGGTTGAATGTGTCGCCTATGCTAAAAATTTGGGAATAATCTTCAACAACAAATTAACGTGGGATGCGCACATTAATTCTATTACAAATAAAGTCTACGCTTCGCTTCGAGGATTATCGATTACAAGAACTATTTTACCCACACAAGTTAAACTAAAACTGGTTAAATCATTAATAATCCCCATAATGTCATACGGCTGTGAGCTATTTGCGGATCCTGATTCCGTTTTATTTCAAAAACTAAAAGTTGCTTTCAATTCTATTGCACGTTTTGTATTCAATCTTCGTCGGTTTGACCATATTTCATCCGAAGCTCGTCAACTTCTTGGATGTAGCTTGGATGTTTTTTTCAAGTATCGGTCCTATTCTTTACTTTTCAAAATTGTTCACAAGAAAGAACCAAACTATCTATTTATGTTCATCTAATCGCTATATAGTATTGCGACCTGCCACATACACCTGCTTGACATCACGCAGGTGGGGTGCCGATTTGATCAAAGCTCGATGGCACTCGTCGGATAATCGAAAAGGCTACATGAAATTTGGCTCCAATGAAAAATGGCGCCAAACTAAGAATGAAAAATCACCCCAAAATTGGGGCTGTTTTTCATAATGAAATAATACTCCAATTTCAAATATGAAATAAGGCCCCAAATCTGACAGTAAACCCAAGCAGGGGGGTTGTAGGAGGGGCAGCATGCCCCCCATACGTTTTTGTTTTACGTTTGAGGTCTTATTTCATTTCTTCTTTTGGGTTTTACACCAAACTGAAAAATTAAAAAAGGCCCCAAAATATGAATGAATGCTATTGGCTTATGTAGGTACATATTTGAAACTATACATTTTAGGTGATGCGCGTGTGCAGTGCATGTGTGTTCAATATTGTTTATTCGAATATAATAAAGTACCACTCAAGTCGGTGAACAAATAAGTTCGCGCGACATTGACCTAAATCCTAATGTGTGGTACCTACATATAAGAATAATTTACTGACAAAGTCGACTAAGTACCTATAGGTAGCTAGTAACCGACTGGAGTACCTATTAGGTAGATTAACTAGCATTTCCCTATAAAACGTATTTATCACAGTATAAAGAAAGAGTGAAACCAATTCAAGCCAATATATTATGGCCTTATGGGAATTAAAACGAAATATATTCTCAGCATGTTTGTCTAGAATTAGCAATTATGTTTAGTTTAGAATTAGACTTTGATTCTAACTAGGCAGCCCGTAAAACTAATCGAGTCTCTAATTGTCTCTAATCTAACTGCGGATTTGAATATTCAATTTAACTGTACTAGGGCTCCACGTTTTCCGTATAGGTATTCAAATTAATTCGGATCCCATGATAGTGTTAACGAAAACCAGTAGTGACGTAAAACAGATTTTGATCAGATAAAGATTCTCTGCGGGCAAGCCACCCAATAACAACTTATGACTAATTAAACTATAAATCTTTTGGCTCAGGTATTGGTATTAACAATATGAGATAAGAAGCTATACATAAAAAAATATTGATGGTATGCTCGCATGCTCCAAATTAGTGGTCGTAAAAATTCTAGCTAATAAAATGTATTTTAATTATAATTTTGCTTTTTGCCTCAAGAGTATAATTTTGAATATATTTGGATGTCTATATTTAACTACAATCATCAATTTTTAATAAGATGCGGTCATAAAAAAATTATGGAACACTTATTAGTCAACAAATAGTTGTTGTAAAAAATGTAATAAGAAAAATTCGACAAAATGTAAATTAACTTTGATGGGAATTCCGATTGACCGTAGATATTTTATTTATTTCAGCCCCTCAGATTTATTTCTACTTTTTGTCAGAGGACATATATAATGTATGGAGTATAGGTATAGGTATATTGGGTCGTATGCAAGAAGAAAAGCATGGTATTTCTCTTACTCAGTTTATATAAAACAGTTAAGACGAGAGAGAAGAGAAATCAGAAACCTCATATTGGTCACATTTTTATTATTTATTTTTTCGTTTACGTCTTCACCAAATTGTTTTTTTATGTACCTACATCCTACAATTTAAAGCACTGAATTCCTATTATTCGCCCTAAATATTGTGCGTTATTAAGGTTCCGTTTCCATATGGAGGAACCTTATTGCTTTCGCTACGAGATCTGTCCGAATAAACTTAGCCAATTTTGTACCTAGGTCTATCTCAAGAACTAAGTAATTGATGTAGAAGGTTGAAATTTGCACACAGCATCAGGTAGGTATAACCTTTGGTTCATCGACAAAATATCAATATTAACAATACATCGACTGGTTTTGGAGTTATTCTTAATTTCGTGAAAAAAATAATTTCATTCGCACAAACAACTGTTTATTTTTAGATTTACAAAAAATACAACAAATCCTTTCTTGTAGATCTGCTGAAGGCTATTATGTCGAAAAGTTAATATTTTAGAAGATATTTACAAAAAACTCAATCACCACATAAAATACGCCCCAATTGGAACTTCCATTCCAATCCCAATGCATACCCATCTCATACAATATTGTCAATGTGAGTACACCCACACGGCCATACGCATACCATATTGGTGTTTGGTTGTGCTCTGGCCTCTCTCTCCACGTTCATCTCATTCTTTCATATCCGTTCAACGTTGGGGGCGTTCAATGCGCTTTTTCCTAGCTAGTCAACAGCCTCTGATTGGTCGATTTGACTGCAAATCTAGGCAAGTTTCGTGAGGTCGGTCAGCTGTGGGGACTGGAAATTTAGGCAAGAATTTCTGCCTATGTTCTTAGTCGATTTGAGAAATGTCATAAACAGCTGATTGAAATCGAAGAAATTTTCACTCAATTTTTCCGTTCCATTTTCCGTTCAATGATAAACTGTCACCTAAATATTTAGGTGCCTAACCACATTGAACGCGGCCGTTGTATCGGGTATCGTGTATTCGTGTATGCATTTGTGTTGCACGTGTGCTCTCTCTGTTTATTTTTGTATTATTACGAGTTGGGTGGGGCCGATGATTTTGTAATCAAATCTTGCTCGCATTTTTAGGGTGTAGGTCAGTAAAGGTATGTATATTATACTACATAGTTATTTATCGAAGATCCAAGTAGGCATAGGTCGAAACTGACGAGTGACGCTGACGACGACCGACGCACAGTGGGGCAGAATGCCTTAAAATGTGGCATCAAATCAGCCGTTACAGCTAAAAACCTGAAATTTTTCAGGATAGCTTCTGAGACCAGTCCCAAAATATTTTTAAACCCGCCCACCCGATACGCCCACTAAAACGCCCACTTTTCTGAAATGTGCCTATTTTTCAAAATTAAACACTCAAAGAAGATTTTTTGAAGATGCAATTATTATCATCTACACTTGCTTTCCCCACCCACTTTTACGCCCCTTTTATTGTGAAGAAATATAAATTAGTAAAACCATTTTTTAAATTGTTCATACGTATTTATTGAGACTTATAAATAAATAAATAAAAAACAATTAAATTAAATTTGTCCATTAAATACAAAAAATAAACAAAAACTGTTATCATATCCTAAGATATCATCACTACTAACTATCATCACTGTCATCAATTTTAACATCAGACTCAGGAAGAGCGTTTGATTCCTGGACACTTGGGGGTTTTAACAAGTTGAGTGCTTCTTTGGGAAAAGACAGGCATTTTTTTATGCAGTTTTTGCTTGGATGTTATAATGGGATCCGAACTCAGTAAAAATAAATTAAATAGGTACATCTTCATTCGTTTTTTCAAGGCTTGATTTTCTTGAGAAGTTTTCCCGGACATTTTTAAAACCTTTGTTGCGCGCTTCCTCCGAAAGTTGGCCGATCGGCAACAGTGCAGATGGTATAATTTCTGGGCAACGAATAAAATATTTATGCAAAGTTGGGGCATATGATACGAGAGGTATTTATTGACGAAGCATGTCGATGTGACATGATGTGCAAATTCCCTGAACTTTTTTAAATTAATATCATTATCCACTGGCAACTACAATCATTATTGTGTGAATTTTTTTATAAGTTCTATGTCTATTTTTGTTATTTCGGCTGAGAGTTCAGGGTTTTGGAAAAACCGTCTTGCTGTGTTGCCATCGTTTGTGTTACCAAATACCTGTTTTGGCTTATCGATAATTAATCCACATCGTTCTCGAAATTCCCTTTGAATTCGGGACTTATTTGCTGCCACGACTTTTTTGTCACTTTCGCGAGCTTGCCATTTTTTAATGGGTAATTTGTATCCTAAATGCAGAAGGCATTCCGAAGAAGTCGTATCCAACCATGTTAAACAGACATTCTAAAAGCTAAGTGTTCTGTTTTTACTGGTCGTGAAATCATGTCTTCGATTTTGTTGAATTGCTTCGAAGTTGCTCCACATAAATAACATTTTCGGGTTAAGGTGGTTTCAGTTAAAACATTACAAACTTTTTCATCAATCATGGCGAAAATTAAAAAATGATCTACTTTTACACCTGTTAACATTTTTCTTTGAATCTAGCTGAAAATATTGAAATTTTACGGTTAAGTTCATTTATCTTAACGTCAGAACAATTGGTTCGGTCGTGAAGATGGTCCTTTAAAAATTTAATTTTTTCATCCAATTTTTGATATCCTGACATCTTCATTATATTAAATAATTCCATTCTAGTGAGAAACAAATCCCTTGAATGCGAACCTACAGCAAATTAGAGCGTAGATTTATGAACGAATATTCTAACAAAATTTTATTTAGTGATCATTAGCAAAAAAAATTAAAATAAAAAAAGGCACACACATGCGCACCGATTTTTTTTATAAACATATACTACATGAGTCCAGGTATAACATAATGTTAGAATCTCGGTGTAGAAGCATGTAGAAATATACTTTAACCTTAATGACTTATAATGGAGCTTTACATTTTCTTGAAATAAATATGTATATTTTCCAATAATTATACGAAATACCTGACTTTAATAAAAAAAATTACAACACTTGAAATATTAAGCACATACATGAAGCTGTCGATTCCATGTTAAATCAAAATTTTTCCGTTACTTATACACGAATTGTGACTATACAAATTATTGACTATTTAAATCACTTGTTAAAACACACGTGTAAGCTACAACCGCAGTCTAGAGTCAACTAAACGTCAGAGAGTGGGTGGGCATGTAACAAAGTTAATTATTGACGCGCATCATGCACTTGAATGTAATGTAACGGAATTACAACAGTATTTGCTTATCTTGATAATTTGATTTTTTTATTTTTTGCCAACATTGGTGTATGGTCTGCCCCACTGTGCGACGTTTAGGGAAAAATACCTTAACTATGCATGCAAATTATTATGAACTAACGTACGCAACCTTCGGTGCGCGAGTGACACTTGCACTTGGCCGGTTTTTTTTTTTTTTGGCGATCCTATATACATAATGTAGGCTAAGCGTTAAGGTGTAAATATTTTCATAATTACCGCGGATTATGGCTTATCCGTTATCCCCGATAAAACTATTCTATAGCAAGCTACCATTTATTCAATACTTAGCAGAAAGTGCTATAGATTGTGTCATAAATGATATTTTTGACATTGGAAAATTAATTAAATAAAAATAAAAAATAAAAAGGCATTCGTGAAAAATATACCTACAATTTACGACATGTTTGAAAATCGTTTTTAGCAAAACGAACACGCCTATTGGCAATTTTGATTTTTCGAGCAAAATTTAAAATTCCTTATTTAACCAAAAATTGATTAAAGGAATTAAATTCACTGTTTGATAATTAATACTCCCATTTCACTTTCACTTTAAGAGGACATATTCACTTCTTTTAATTACTTTGCTGTAAAAAAAACTCTAATTACATTTAAATGTGAGCTTGGAGATCGACATGGGCTGAGGTTTCCAATATGCGCACTATGCAAATTAATTTTTTTTGATTTTTTCCCGTTAGCGAGCGAAGCGAGCCACCCACCCCACATTCTAAATACACTAGATTTTCCCGCCTGCCTGACAGTTTTGGTATACACGTCTTATTCAACTATGTATGTAACTGAAATGAGTCACATAAAAAGTGTTTGATTAAAAAAAAATTTCATTTCCTCACGAAAAAAATGTTATAGTAGGTATTTATGTTTTTAGACCATTTTAAGCCAGAAAAAAAAAAATAAATTTTGTTCAGTGCGCATAATGGAAACCCGCCCCTCGATTTGAAATCCATTGAGCTAGAGCTTTTGAGTACGAACTCAGTTTTTTGTATATCAATCTCAGCCCGAGTTCCGGTCTGCACAATCGATCTCACATGTGAGTTCAAGCTCGTCAACTCTGACTCTGAAGTCGTGTTCATCTTTTTGCATATACGACCCATTGTCGCAAGCTAGACAATAAGCTAGACAATTAATCACAAATAAATTTACCACAGCTTGGTCAATTTATAATCGCATTTGTACTTGGGAAACACACATTCAGCCATTTGGATAAATCCCTTAAGCGGCCCATAGACACTACACTTGTGTCTGCACCGGTGTCGGTGTACGGAAATGTGTGCTGTGTGTGGGCTGGTGCGCACGCCGATTTTGGTGTCAGACACGGTGCGAATAAAATCAAAAGTTTTTGATTTTTGGTGTCGGTGTCTCGATCGGTGTGATGTGTATGGCGGAATGCCACACCGGTGTCAGTACACCGGTGCAGACACAAGTGTGGTGTCTATGGGCCGCTTTATGTTTTATCTCATCCATTTGTGGCAATAATAAAAACTCTCATGATAGCCAGAGTGTTGAGTAACTTTATTATAACAGCGTATATCACTATTAAAAGGGTTGAAATGAAATTTTCGTTATACTTTGTGATAAAGTAGAGAAAAGCATTAACAATTTCATGCGTTCAAAAATACCTTAAGTGAAAAATTTCCCTTAAATAAAGTGCTACTGCGCATGTTGGGATCTTTCTTTTGCTTTGGGACGGACTACACAGGTTTCTCTTGTCTTGCCAACATACAGCTACAACCATTAACCAACACAATCATGATCATATCTCATAAACCTCACGAGTGTGACGAACGATTCTGCTCACATCACATATCACAAACCCACAACGAATCCAAAAACAAGTAGGTACGATACGCGGTATACGGTGCGGACACAAGTGTAGTATCTATGGGCCGCTTTAAGGAACATTTAAAAAAAGTTTCATCGAAATCTGTCCAGTAGTTTTCGAGTTTCTAGGTGACAAAGAAAATTCCTACAGTTTTATTATATAGATGATGACACTGAAACCACCGAAGCAAAACACCGACAAAATCATTAAAAATGTTATACTTTGTTTGAGAAAGATCTTCGAATTTTATATGCTCCTTATATGCGTCTTAAATAAAACATTTAGGTACACACGAATGGTGCGGCGATAAACTAGGTCGAAGGTCCTATTTTGATCGTTAGTACAAGCGTACAAGGATCTGAAGCACTCCACATTTCACACCAATTTGAACCACAGGAATTCAACTTTCAGTTCGAATTTGACGTCTCCATTATGAATATTTAGTACACACACGTCTTACAACTCAATAAACAAATCGCCAATTACCCCGTGAAACATTCATCAAATTCCTGCATCCATACAACCATAGGTGGCAATTATCAGTTGACTGTCCGGCTGGAGAATTTATGCTTCGCAGAAAAGCAATATTGTGTGCGCGCCGCCGTGCTTATATGTGGGTCACAGCGCATACCAAAACAGAAACCGACAAATTTCGCAGCGAAAATGCACCTACTAAGCACAGACAGCCACCAATTTTTGTATAATTTTTGTTGGTATTACGAGCTCATCTTGAATTGACCCAAACAACCGGTTGTTCCGTTTAGGCCAAATGCCATCAACACAACACACAGCCCGACACAAGAGAAACAAACAAGCCGAACACAGAAAAAACAAAAAAAAAAACTTCTTCATTATCATTTGCGTCGTCGTTGTCGTGATTTCTATACTTTTGACTTTTAGACGAGCGAGGGCCATCATCATTCCACCTTGCACCACACGACGCGACGCGACGCGACGGTGGTGGTGACTATGAGGAGACCTCGATTTCCCGCGCGCAAATTTTAATATTTTTCCAATGACCCCCATATAACAATACTGATCCAATCGGTGATCTTGTGTGCACCAGCCAATTGTTAGAGCGAACCGAGCGACAGAATGGCACAGCTGGTGGAGTGCATTTATCTTCTAGAGGAACCGAATTGCAACATCTCGACTTCATCACGGTCACCTAATGCCGCATTAGTAAAAGTTTTTCTCTACTTAACAATGTCGTTGGGTTTTGGGTCGCTATATCTGTTGTGCGGTTGTGGTGCTGGCTGTGGCGGTGGCGGGGGTACCCATACCCATCCCAAACTCATCTGTTACCTGTTCTACTAAAATGCCATCCCGGGTAGCACTATCCTATCCAGCCACTATGAAATGCACAGTGTTGCCGCAACAAGTTCCCCGAAGTAGCATGCGCCTTCTAAGCATGGATACAGACATATATATCTATAGATACCAATGGCAAAAAAGTCAGTGAATTCGTGGGACTTTACTTACCCTGTGTCCAAAATACTTCTTCGGTGATGTGCGAGCCGTTCCTACTCCAAGAAGTAAGAAAATCAATGGGAAAATTATAACGGTCCATGGACTGCTTTTTTTCTGTCGGTTTCGGTTTGGTATAATAATATGTGCCAACAATTCAATAAATATGATTTTCAATCTTCGTGGTAGTCCAAAGGAAAAAAACCCGGCAATTTTCAAGAACACACAGAGATTATATAAAATCATGAATTTACACACTGGCACTTTGTTCTTATGAAGAAGGTCGGATTGAAAATGCGGTGAATCCCTGTACTTTGGGATGCTCGATCGATTTCGATCGATGTCTGCAGTGGCTAATTTCTTGGTTTTACATCGTTTAGTTTATAATGTGACGTATAGTAAAGCTGGAGGGCTTAATTTCGCTGTCAGTTCTCGTTTGATAATTAATTCAGATAAGTAGGTGGGCGATCTTAGCCGCATTGTGCTTGTGTGATGATAAATGACGAGACATCTTTACATTTCTCAAACGCAGATAGGATGACTCTTCGATTCATTTGCAAGAGGCACCCGAAAACATAGGCACTCGAAAACTATGTATACTATGTTTTTTTTTTTTGAAAAAGCTTCGAACTGTAGCACCTAATGTTGTTGCTATGCAATTTTTTTTAAATGAAATAACTGATTCAAAATGTAATTTAGTGCAAGAGGCATTGTTTCAGTGGGGATCACAAAAAACTTTTAACAGTGTCCATTTGAATCTGTAAAATAAATTTGGTTTTGTTCAGTGTCTGCAACATAATTAGGTACGTTATGGTCTATAGACTATAGAATTCTAAGATTGATAGAAGAAGTTAGTACTGGCGAATCAGAGTTTGCTGATTCAGTATCACCTAAAAGTGAAAAATTTCAAGAGGATCATGAAGAAGAAGTTGTGCTTTATGGCACATACATAAGGCGCAGGTATTGAGACAAAAACCAATGGTATGTTACTGATGGTATTCCTGATTTTGAATACGATCAAACTCAATGTGGTACATATACAAATAGTTGGCGATGAGGTTTGCAAGGGAATGTTTCAAAAAGTTATGGGACTGTTCAACAATGATTTAGCTAGTTGAAAAAACTTCGAATAATTACTTTGCTAGGTCAGATAAAGTATCCTTCTAGATGTTTTCAATAGACCCTCTATACCCCTCACCGCTCCACAGTTGTTCACGTTACAATACAATTTTACAAATTTTTTTATTTTAGTTTTAAAATTGAAGCAAAAGAAAGGTCAATATCTAAAGCAGAAATTGTAAAAATGTTGTCTCCATGTAAAATTGTAAAATGTGATGCCAACAATTTTTGAAAAAAAAAAAAAAAAAAAAAAAAAAAAAAACAGAAAGGAAACTGCAGTAGGTTGCCAAATTAATAGGAGGCGTATTTTTTTGAGAATCTATATAGCTAGCTCGCTTTTACTTTTACATGGAAAACCAAAAGTGAGTATAGCAGTTTTGCATGTAAAGTAAAAGTAAAAGTTAGTTACAAAGCTATAGATTCTCAAAAAAATACCCCTAGGGACATTGTAAATTTGTATCAATTTTCATTTGAAAACGGAAAAACACAAATTACATCTTAAGGTTTTTTCTACTGCGCCACCTCTCGCGAACGTCTGACAAACTTCCGAGAGTATAACTGTCATGAAAAAGCATCTCAATCCAGCCGTTCGGACTCGGCATAAAATTGTAGGTCCCTTCCATTCGTCCCAAAAATATAAACTCACACAAAACAAATGGATGCGAGAAGCTAGGCCTAGGGTGTCTACCGCCTGTTGCGCCACCTATTTATTTTGTTTATCAATTTTCATGATTCAGTGTTCTTTTGAGCTTTTGTTTTGGCACAGCCTACGTGCTTAACGGTTATTTTTGACTATTACGGGTGTTTCAAAATCTGTTGTCAACATATTTAAATTAAATTTGGACCAAATTAAAATGACATAATTTCTTCTTTTCTTATTTGCTTATTGTTTTTTTATATGAAATAAAAAAAATTTTCCTATTCCAGATCGGCGTTTTCGACCTGTCCATATAAAATATACACATACCTAAAGGGTGTCCCATAATTCACGCAAAATGTAATTTTGATAGAAAATACAGATTTTTAATTAGAAAGTTTAAATTATTTATTGGTTCATAGAGTATACAGATTGGGGTTATGTATGGAATAGTACATCGGATAAATGGCCGTAGGTACGTACTCTTTTATTGAAATTTTCTATAACCGTTTCGCATAAATGTGGCTGAATTTCATTAATACACCTACCAATTTCCTCTTTCAAGGCGTAGGTGGACGTGTGCTTGTTTGCATATACATTTGACTTCAATTAAATCAAAAATCCCCAAAGAGAAAAGTCCAATGCCGTTAAATCCCAAGATCTGGATTGCCAATTCCGACCGCAAAAACGGCCGATTAGACGAAATGGCTCATGCAGTAATTGAATTGTTTATCTAGCTGTATGGCATGTGGCTCCGTCTTGTTGAAACCACATGTTGGTCACATCCATATATTGTAATTTAGGCACTAAAAACTGGGTTATCATGTACTAACCATTAATTATACCAAAGAATGGTCCGATAATGCCAGCATAAAATTCGCACCAAACAATCACATGTTGTGGATTAATTTGTTTCTCAACAATTACTCGGGGGTTTTCTGAACCCCAAATAGCCAAATGAGACAATTTTGACGATTAACGAAGCCATCAAGATGAAAATGAGCTTCATCAATCATCACTGAAGATGATTTTGTTCGAATAAGTCTTCATTATTTTTAAAATATTGCTCAACAATGAAAATGAGTTGTTCTTTCGTATAGCGCTCTATTTTTATCTACTAACCCCGAATTGTCAGCTGTCACATTGTTATCTATGTTTTACGTTGGCATCACTGTACCTACTATTAAATGGTGCAAAATTCAAATTTTGCGTGAATTAAGGGACACCCATTATGTGTATGTAACATCTTAATCTGTTGGGACAGAGCGGCATTTTGCGCTCCTGTTTTTTGATTTAGAAAAACCTGTAAATCATTATGAAAATTCTAGTGGTTGTTTTTTCTTTAATTCATGACAATCTGAACAAAAGTTATAGTTGGTTCATTTTGCAATACCTTTTATCAATTCAACGATCTCCTATCTTCAGAACAGAACTCTCTCGCTGTTAATATATAGTCTTCCCTGAGTAAAGTTGCAATAAGGTTGCTTTTATTTTGGAGACTTTCATAGTTAAGATGTAATTAACATTTGTTTCGGTGGATTTGTTCACAATTCACGGGTTCGTCATTGTATCAAATCTTGATCTAACCCAATTAAATGCTCAAGGAATATTAAATTTCGGACCGAATGAAAAATCACCCCTATCGGCAATTCCGAGGGAAAAATGTTTCCCCCGAATATTTTTTGTTCCCGGGAATTAAATCTACCCATCGTGAATTTCCATCGGAAAGTTTTTTCCCCGGAAATCAGAAAAGTAGTTTCGAAAATATGTTCGAATGTTTTGAGTAGAGTTTTAAAAAAATATAAATTAGTTTTGATATACCTATGAAGTGCGCATTTTTTATTAGCGATGGAAGAGCATTAGGAAGTGGAGATTGAGAGGGCTCGACAAACATTAATAAGAAGAAGCTTAAGAGATGCATCTATACTTTAGGTAGGTATTGTAACTGTAAGCAGGAACTAAATACCTTTCTTAACATCCTGTAGTTTTAACTAATTTTCTTAGATTCCATAAATACTACCGAGTGAATAAGCAAATGTTTAAATACTTGTTAGAGTTACTCGTGGATTCTTTGCCGCAAACCAAAAATCATTTGGAGTTTCCCCATTAATTAAGCTAACCGCATGTTTGCGCTTATTTTGCAAAAGGCGGCTACCAGGTTGGAGAGGGAAACGACCACGAAGTTGGATTAGGCCAATCATCTAAGTATTTCCAAAGTGCTTTGCTTTTTTTCGTTGCATATATATAGACCACCATTTTCGGGTCTCTTTTCGTCTCTTTGTTTTGCAAGTAGCGCAGTGGTTAGTGTGCTGGACTACTGTGCGGGGGATCCCACTATCCATGGTTCGATCCCCGGAAAAACCCAAATTACATCTTAAGGTTTTTTTCTACTGCGCCACCTCTCGCGAACGTCTGACAAACATCCGAGAGTATAACTGTCATGAAAAAGCTTCTCAATTCAGCCGTTCGGACTCGGCATAAAATTGTAGGTCCCTTCCATTCGTCCCAAAAATAGAAACTCACACAAACGAGTGGTTGCGAGAAGCTAGGCCTAGGGTGTCTACCGCCTGTTGCGCCACCTATTTATTTATTTATTTATTTTTGTTTTGCAAGGGAGTCCGCCTTTTCGCTGCCGTCGATCCCTATGTGTCCTCGTACCCAAGTGATGTTGTGATGGTTGTCTGCTCCATGCATCTAATCACCGCCTGGTTGTCCAGTGCTATTAGGATATTTCTTCCTTCCACCTGACTCTGAAGCAAGTATCTAATCCAACGCATGCAGCAAAGCAATCATCACAGCCTGGTATTCTGAAGTGTGTTTTCCGAGGCTAATGTGACGGGCTAGTTCCAGATCTTCTGAAAAGATTCCGGCCCCCGATCCGCCATCCATCATGGATCCATCTGTGAAAATTTCTTTGTATAAATTCATTTGCTGTATCCAGCTATTTTTCCATATGATTAAGAATAATCTGAAGCTGTTTTGTATTTGTTTTGTTTGACCTTCATTACAACAACTGACAATATGCATTATGTTTTCTAAATATATTGCAGAAAAACACTTATATTGTTGCTCTTTAGCTAAAGTTCCAAGACGAAATGCCAGCGGAATATTTCGGGGAAAATTACGATAATATTTCCATCGCAAATTTATTCCCGATAGCTATTTTTCCGACGGAATTTTTACTTCCCTTTCGAAAATTATTCACGATACCTATTTTGTGAAATAGGGAAACATTTCGAGGGAAATATTATTCCCGATAGGGGTGACATGTACGGACAAAGGGGCGTGGCACCGCCCATACAAAAAAAAACATTCAAAATCGTATATCCCGAAAACCACCAAATTGATTGAGCTCTAACTTACAGGTAATATTACGTATTGGCCGTGGAGTGTTCCTGTGAAGATTGGTCAAAATTGGACAAAGGAGCGTGGCATCTCCCATACAAAAAAAAAAACATTCAAAATCGTATATCTCGAAAACCACCGAATCGTTTGAGCTCAAACTTACAGATAATCTTAGGTATTGGCCGCAGAGTGCTCCTGTGAAGATTGGTCAAAGTTGGACAAAGGGGCGTGGCACATCCCATAGAAAAAAAAACATTCAAAATCGTATACCTCCTAAACAAAATAAATCTTCTATGGAGTGAAACTCGAATCTCTATAACCTGGGCTGGGCCGATTTTCATGAGTCTTTTTTTGTTTTGTTCGTATTGATGTATTTCAGGTTTAGGCAGAAAGAAAGTTCCAGTTTATTCTCATTTCTCGCATTTTACGAAAGAACATCAGTGCGCGGGTACAGCTATGTCTATGTATATAAAACAAAGTGGAAAAAAACTATATGTTTCCCTCTGCCGCCCGTAATTTTGAACCAATTGAGTTGATTTTTTTTAAATGTCGGTAATTACGGTGATCAATTGATAGGCCAAAAAAATTAAAAAATAAAAATTGTAAAAAGCAATAAAAGGCCTGGCGAAGCCGGCGGGGGTTCAGCTAGTAATTTATATTATACAGGTGATGTTAACAGCGCATACTTATGTGTAGGTATGTTTAACAGTGTACCGAAAATAGATTAAGCGAAATCGACAAGGCGATTTTTATTTTAAAATTCGAAATGTAATTTTTTTTTACTATATACGACCTTTAAAACCAAACCACCAATCACATCATACAGCTAACATATTATGAAAACTAAATCTGGTGAAATCATAAATAATAATCTCATAACGTACAAATAGTTAAAGTTATTTTTCTGCAGACGTTTTATTGCAAATCGTCCTTCTTAGCTTCGTACGACATAAGTACAACTATCATCACCCGCATGAAAGCGTGCCTTCAATAATAACTGCTCCCCATTAAAGTGTCCATCAACCAATCAAACGAAAATAAATTTTAATTCATCATTTTGATTACCTCTGCATGCTTGCTTTATGACAACAGAAAAGGAGTGCGTCCATCCTGTTTGTGTTTCCCTCTTATTTGTGCGGTGCTTAACGCTCCAATCATTGTCGGCATAATTTCTTTTAATTATTATTACGTGACTGTTTTACAATCGCGCGAGCAAGAGCGCGCTCATCTCAATCACTTTTGAAAGTTTGACCTCAAATCAAACGTCAATCTAGTCCCAACTGGGGTCTCACATGCCAAAAGGCGCACATTTAACTATACCATGAGCATTGAGAAGTCGTCCATCATTCCGGACAATTATAACTATGGGTGCCCCAATTAATTATTATTTTTCAAAATGCAATATCGCATTCAAGTTGATGATAGTTTCTAACTCTCCTTTGCCCCGTGCGTCGTCCAATTAGACAGTGCTACAATATTGCAAACTAAATCCCCATCGTCATCATCGTTGAGTTCCTTCGACGAAGTGATGTCCCAGATTGGCATGGAATTGAATTTAAAAAAAAAACCTTCATGGAGCAACAGAATCTCTCCTGCATGCAAGACTGACGACGGGCAGTGTGGCAGCGTATACAGCTTCTGTCTGTAAAACTCTGACATTGTTAAGATGTTAATTTCATGGTTAATTAATAACTTTTTTATTAGAAACTATGCTGTGCGTATATTTTCTCTGTTCAGTCACACACCAGAAGCACAGAGCAGCCGTGTCATGATGTGCTCGTCGAGCACTGTATAAGCGAGCTCACTAATGCATCTCTCGCAGATACAGAAGCCAC
This sequence comes from Cheilosia scutellata, assembly GCA_955612985.1. Taxonomy (NCBI): domain Eukaryota; kingdom Metazoa; phylum Arthropoda; class Insecta; order Diptera; family Syrphidae; genus Cheilosia; species Cheilosia scutellata. Next base: position 74,843,305 of record OY015313.1, on the reverse strand, counting down.
TTGCATATAATGGATGACCATGATAATGCAGCAGATGATGATAATAATACTCGTCATGATGATGATGGAATCTCCTTCCTCTGTCGACACTAATTAGCGTCTTTTCTTTTAGCGAACATACTCGTAAATAGCATTCGGGTGTCAAAAGGGGGGCGGTGCCTTCAGTTACAAATGTACATAGTACGTGTATATATACCAACACAAATCGTGACATGCTAGTGATTAATTTATTTCTTTTATGAGGAAACTGCCAAGCTATTCGTTGCAGTGATTAGCGCACTGTCCTTAGGGTTTCTGAATTTGGTATTCAAAGTTTTTATTTTTTTGCTGCAAGTTTTCAGAATGTGGTTAATCAATGATATCCTGTCCCTATTTGGCAAACGCATAGCGATACCCAGTCAGTAATAATAATTTATTGTTTATGTGCGGGGACCTCGGGTTAATGGAATAGTGACAATTCTCAAGACAGCATAGAATAGATCTGGTAATTGGACAATTATAATCTGTTCCATGACGATCACGTTCATGCGTGTACTGAGATTATAAAATCAGCTCAGACGAGGGCACTGAGCCAGTGGTTGCAAAAGTCCATTGCGAGACTGCTGGTCATTAGTTTGGTTGGTGCAGTTTTATTGGTGCAGTATAGAACTTAACACCAGCATTAAGCCTGGGTGGTCAGGCAGTTTTGAAGACCGGTTGGATGAGTAAGGGAGAGGGTGAGACGGTTCATAGGATTGCCAGGCTAAAATTGATGATGATTGTTGTGAAATGATAATTTGTCTTGAAAGTTGTATGGATATGGAGTGGAGAAAGGCTGTTAAAGCGGGAGCTATCATCATTGACATGAGTGGCTGTGGTGGTGTTTTCATTTTGGGTTATTAGGGTAATGCATCTTGTTTGATCATTTAGTTTAGTAGTTCAGTGAAGCAGGACATCTTGTCTTTATACATATTGTCAATTTCTTACATTGTAATACATATAGATTTAGGTGGATTCGATTTATGAGTCAATGAGTTCCTTTTAGATAACTGCAAAGAGTAAGGGCCAATGCTGTTTTATATATGCCGACTGGCTGATATGCCAACAATATCTATATGGTTATAGCCGCTAACTATTTCAAAACACTTAGGTAGCTATATGCCACGCACCGATAATATTGGGGCTACCCAGCGTTCCCTCCCGTGCTACTATTGTACTCATTTGCTGATTTTGAGTACATTTTTATGAACGGAGGAGTACCGTCGCGTACTACTATTTCATAATATATAAACATAACTCATTTTTATTTTTTTCGAAATACATAATATTTTTGTTTCCTAAAACTGCAACTTGAGGAGTACTTAATTACCTACTTATAAGGACCTTTTTACTTTCACATATAATTTTAGTATGAACTGTCAATTTCATAGATTAAAAAGTGTCCAATTATAACACAAAATAACAAAACATTATATAGTGAGAGATTTGTTTTCTTTAAAAGTTGTTAAAATGTGCATAATACAATAATAGTACGAAAAAGAACAATAGACATTATAGTGCAATTAAAACTGTAAGCTACGAATTCTAATGTTATTTATGTACCTACTTTTTTTTAAAGAAGATGTGTAACTTACTCAATAAATATTATTTACTAATGGAGCTAGAATGGTCAAGCACTGACGCACTGAGTAGAGTAAACTCCGTTACATAAAACTTTCAGGAATAATGAGGATTTCTTCGATTTTCAACTATTTATTTGAAACGAAGTTGACTCTGTATACACTGGAACTAAGTAAAAGCTTCAGCAAAATCCAAGAATTGACTGGTGAACCTGCCCACTGATTAATTTTCACACTATTAGGGAGGTAACTTCTATGTTTGCGCAATTTTTGCAATGCTTTTCGTATTTTGCACTTTTTCAAAAAAATTTAAAGAATACTGTGAAAAATGTTTTTGTTTTCATACAAATTTATTTGATGTTTAACAAATCAGATATAATTCGCTATGTGAAACAACATACGGCACGAGTACGATAACTACGGCGCCAAGAATTGATAACGGTATTTTGTAGAGGGGTTAAATACAAGCATTTTTTACTATGGGAGGGGGGGGGCTATCTGGCTTCGTTTAGGCGGGAGGGGCAATTTAAAAAAAATAATACTTAAAATGAAAAAAAAAATAAATTGAGAAACAATGGCAACACTTACAATAAAGGACTTTATGAATTTTGTAAGCCAGGAAACTGTTCTTTGATATTATTTTTAAATCAAGTTATAGCTGTTAATAGTTTTTGAAAAAAATACTTTCAAACTTGAAATTTAAGGAAAAAAATTAAAAAAAAAAAGTTGTATGCTGATTTTTTTCAATATTGAGCAAATAGATACTTAATTTGTTTGTAGATTTTACTGCCTAAATCAATTCTTAATCGAACACTCAAAACCAGATTGATTTATGTCTTCTAATTTTTGAGAAAATTGAAAATTACTTTTTATGTTGCTCCGCTTAGAGTACAAATTGCTACCCTTGCGCCTTGAAATGCGTATGGGGGGGCATGCTGCCCCCCTGCAACCGCCCCGCTTGGGGTCACTGTTGGATTTTGGGATGGGTGCAAGGCTGAGTATATGCAAACTTTCTTTTAATTATATTAGTTTACCCAATATCAACAACATTCTTCAGATACAATCTCTAGCCAGAAATTTCACATTGGTAGACAAAATTTTGCTGATTTGCATTTTAGACAATTTTAGAACGAATTCCTGGCTTTGAAAAATACTATAGTTCTTTGTGGTAAGTGTTGCCATTGTTTTTTAATATTTTATTTTAATTTTATTTATAATTTTTTTTTAATTACCCCTCCCGCCTAACCGGAGCGAGATAGACCCGCCCTCCCATAGTAAAAAATGTTTGTATTTAACTCCTCTACATAAATCCGTCATTAGTTTTCATAGCCAAAATTATTTTACTCACCCCAATTTTTGTCCTAAAATTTCAAGTTTGAAATTGTTTTTTTCGAAAACTATTTAAGGGAATAATTTGATTTAAAAATAATATGAAAGAACAGATTCTGGGCTTTCTAAAATGTTATAGTCTTTTATTATAAGTGTTGCCATTGTTTTTTAATGTATTTTTTTCCCATTTAAAGTATCATTTTCTTTAGATTACCCCTCCCGCCTAAACGGAGTAAGATAGACCCCCCCTCCCATAGTAAAAAGTGCTTGTATTTAAACCCTCTACAAAATACCGTTATCAATTTTTGGCGCCGTAGTTATCGTACTCTCCCCCAACATACATATTGTTATGAAATAAAGGAAAACTAACCTCGTCTTTATTTATTTGTGAATTTGTAAAAGTAAGAAAACAATTTATATTGGGAAATTAAAGTCAAATTTTCTAGAAATTAATGTTAAGAAAATACCATATAGCTAGTCACATTGGTCGGAATTATAGCTTTTTGAACAACGTCCCTAATACATTATTAGTCCTAAAAGTTATTGTTTGAATATACGAATTCTAACCGCTTGGAAAACACAGCTTAGTTTATTATGATATTTTTTAACTAAAGAATGTAGTCTCAAAAAGAATGAAACTACACCTTAGAAATTTATAGAAAAACAAATCATACAATACAAAAAAAAAAAAAAAATATACATCGCCACACCACATTTAGGCACTATTTTTATCAAATTTGTCTGTCAAAATCAGTACGGTCACATGGTGTTATTACGTCAATAGATTACTGATTGCGGAAATTGATAGAAATTTTAATTTTGACCACTTTTATACTTATAACTGGAAATTACACTTTAGTTAAGGTGCATTGTGTACTACCTTGGAAGCCATTTGAGTACTATTTTCCTCCGAGATGAGAACTCTGCCCAACCAAAAGGGAGGGAACGCTGGGGCTACCATGTATTTTAAAAAACGCCTGGAGATATATACATTATATGTAGATCAAAGGGCACGGCAGTGCCCCAGCCAAGTTCTCTAGTAAAGGCACTTCCCCTTTTTACAGGAACAAACTCAGGCTGTTTTCGACCCCCCTCTAACTTCGGAACCGATTGTGCCAAAAACTTCAAACTTGAAACATTTATCAAACTCATTAAAAAGGTCTATCTCACCAAATTTTACCTCTATAGCATTAGTGGTTCTCAAAACACAGGACTTCAAAAATCGCAAAAACCGTAACTGACTCACTCACTCACTCACTCACTTCGATGATGATCATCAAAATTATGAAGCACTTCCGGCCATCCTAGAATTGTGAAATTTGGCAGAATGCTAGATCCTGTGGTGCATACATTGGGAAAAGTCCAAAACTTGAGATTTTCCATTCAGGGGGCGTGGTATACGCCTAATTTTGAAAATTGGTTATTATTTAATTGGGCCACTTCCGATTGCCGTATAGTGTTGAAATTTGGTACTGCGGTAGGACTTGCAGTTTACAGGAAGAGAAAAATCTTATCCGCCCACTTTCAAAAATCGGTTATTATTTATTCGGGCCACTTCCGATTGCCGTAGAATGTTGAAATTTGGTACAGCGGTAGGACTTGCAGTGTACAGAAAGATAAAAATGTTATATTCTCCCTTCAAGAGGCGTGCTATCAACCGACCGGTGAACTAGTCAATTTGGGCCCAACCCTTGTCGTCCGAGATCTCCTGACCTAACACCCATGGATTTCTTTCTTCTTCTATGTAAGAAAAACCTTATTTTTAAAAAATATGGAGTCTTTTTTGACCATTTTTGTCTGGCAAAAAACGGCTTTTACTACATTTTCTGGTGATCGTAGATACGTAAAAAAGTTGCTTCGCATAATTTTTAGTAAATTTCTCAAGGATACAAATTTTATAAAAAAAAATTAAAATTTATTAACCCGCCAATGGTGACGTACTGGTCTGTGAGACCGGGTGTGTTAAAAAATGCGAATAACTTTATTCTCCGTCATTGTTTTTTGTTGCAATTTCGAGTAGCTGCCGTATTGCACGTCCCCCACCATCAGTTGACGTCGAAACTGCGTAGTGAGCACACGTTGTGTATTTTTTTTACTAACCCGGTGCGTGAGACCGTGCGTCACCGTTTATGTAAGTAAAATATTTTTTTATTATTCGTATTATTTTACCTTGATTATTTTTTTTTATTGTTTTATTGTGTATTTTGTTTATTTTGTAAAAGTTCCATATGTCGAAAGACTAAAAACCGCTATTTTCCCTTATGAATATGTGATTTTTTATTGTTTTCTTAATTTTAAAAAATGTATTACTGAAAACATTGTTATTTTTAATGCTCTAATTAAACATGTTTTTTAAATTGTAATATTGAAATAAAAGAGCTTAAATTGATTAAATATCTTTGTTTTATTGTCAAAGAGCATAAATAAAAAAAAAACATGAACTATTAGTAACACGTTTCGAAAAATCTTCATTTGAAAAACCCGGTCTGTGAGACCGGCGTCACCATTGATCAAAGTCAAATTTGCGTCACCATTGGCGGGTTAAGTACAATTTTTGAGAAAAAGGAATTTTAAGTAACTTTTTTGTAGTTGCCCAGATGTATCCGAAGTGCTTAAGACTTGTATAAGCTATACTAAATTGTCTTTTCAAAATGTACAAAACTAGTTTTGTACCTATAATAGTTTAGAAGTTATGGCGTTTTAAGTTGTAACACCTCCAAATTAGAGGTCACCTTTGACCTGGGCTGTAACGGGAAATACGATGAAAATAGACCCTCCCCCCCTGCCATACAATTTTTTGTTCGGCAGAACAAGTCCAAGTTCAGGAATCTTCCCTTAAAGGATTATACTTCTTAACTGGGACACCCTGTATTGATATCAGACGTCAATACTCTCATTCTAAAATTGGGATGAGTTCTATACTGTTTACTTATACAGGGTTTTTCAATAAGAGCGCTACAAAAGTTTTTTTTAAATAAAACAAGAACGGTATTGGATATCAATGAAATTCTTTATTCCTGTGAAAGTACGTTCGATGCCATTATGTATGGAACTCGATTTCTTTTGCATGGCCATCACGGGCACGCTTGCAGAAGTCCAGACGCTGAACCCAATTTTCGACGGTTTTCAAGCATAAATCGGCCGATACTGCTGCAATTTCACGTTCGATATTGGTACGAAGTTCATCAATCGTCGCTGGCTTGTTGGCATAGACCATAGACTTGACGTAGCCCCACAGGAAATAGTCTAACGGCGTCAAATCGCACGACCGAGGCGGCCAAGCGACTGGACCATTTCGTGAGATAACACGTTCTCCAAACTTGGTTTCCAATAAATTGATTGTGACATTCGCTGTGTGGCTTGTGGCGCAGTCCTGTTGGAACCTCATGTCCTCCAAGTCCATATCATCCAATTGGGGGGCCAAAAATATTCGGTTATCATTGAACGGTAGCGATTCCCATTCACAGTAACGTGCCGGTCTTGATCATTACGGAAGAAGTACGGCCCAATGACGCCGCCGGCCCATAAACCACACCAAACCGTAATTTTTTCGGGATGCAATGATGACTCACGGAGTACGTGTGGATTGCTGCCTGACGAATACCGCATATTTTGTTTATTGACGAAGCCATTCAGCCAGAAATGAGCCTCATCGCTGAAGATGATTTTTCGATGAAAATACGAATCATTTTCAAGTTGTTGCTCAGCCCAATTCACGAACATACGACGCTTCTGGTGGTCAAGCGGCTTCAGTTCTTGCGTCAATTTAATCTTGTAAGGATGTAGGCCAAGATCTTTTCGCAAAATTCGCCACAACGACGTCACAGAGATGCCCAACGCTTGAGAACGACGTGTGAGAGGCACATTTGGGCTTTCTTCAGCGGCAGCAATATTCTCGACACTACGGGCACTTATTTGTCTCACTGGCACGGGAACATTTTGTACTGTGCCTGTGGATTCAAATTTTTCCCCTAGACGCTCAATTGTTGATCTGCTAGGACGATTATGACGACCATAAATTGGACGTAGCGCTCTTAACGTTGAGGCCACTGACTCCGAATTTCGGTAAAAAATTTTAATAATTTCGACTCGTTGTTGGCTCGTATATCTTTCCACCATGAAATGGCAAACCTTACTGAAGAGAAATGTCAAAAGAGCGGCAAGAAATTCGGCGTCGTTTGCTGTCCCTGTCGCTGTACTTTTGTAGCGTCCCTGTTGAAAAACCCGTTACATAAATGTAGTTGATTTTCATGGCAACATAATGGGCTTTCGGCGAGTAGAGCCGAGATGTTTCAAAATTGACCGATCTTCAACACGCCTACAGACAAACTTAGCCTTTCTCCATTCATTTCTCATTATTAAAACCCTAGGACGATTCGTAGCTACACTCTAAGAAAAAATCGTGTAATTTTACTATCATTAAGCGAGGAATCTACTTGCCTACCATAATTGCAGTATTTTTACGCACGTATCAATTTTAAATATTTAATGCGTAAATCTTAAACCTTTGTTGTGTAAATTCAAACATAGATTTTAAATATAAATGCGTATTTCTACACTTAAGATGTTCAAATTAAATGTACATTTACATAATTAATGTTTAAAATCCTACAGAATTTCAGAAAGAAATGTTTTTAAATCAACATAAAATGTGTAAATTCAAACCTTTTATGTTCAAATTTGTAGCAAAATTCGACATATAATGTGTAAACTAAAACAAAATTGTGTATGAAGACGCTTAAAATTAAACTTTTTTTATGTAATTTTGCTTTAAAAAGCTTAAAAATGGTATAGAGATTCAATATTTAATGTGTACAATTACACAAAATTGTACATGGATCAGAAAGACTATTGAAAACAAGTTAAAGTGTTCATCGGCCTGACCGATTCTTTGATACCCTCCACTGCAGTGAACATGTCTAAACGAAATAAAACAATCCAAAAATGTTTAAGATATTTATTAAAAATATTTATAATATTTATTATTTATATTAAAAACGTCAAAAAGACTTCAGAAACCGTACACGCACAAAACGATGCGATGGAACTTGGGAGCGCAAGAGGTTCAACTGCTTCAGTCAAAGGTGTGATCGTGTATGAACTCGCAAATGAATCGTCACAATCGAATTGCAAATTTTCACACGTAAAATGTGTAACTTTTATCAGATGGGTGTAAATATGTGGTAAATATAAGCATTGGTTGTTGGTCTTCAAACACTGTGTGTGTAAATTTCATAAGGTGTTTAATTGTTTATATTTAAACAAAATTAGTTTATTTATAAACATTTGAGAGTAATGTTTAAACAATAATAGATTACTATTGAACAATAGTTGTTGAAAGGTACACAAAATGTGTATATTTGCAACTAATGTTTGTAATATCTAATATTATGTGTTTAAATATTTTTTTTACCTATTGTCGTGTGTATAAAAACGCAACTTGCCTATTTTTACATTAAAAATTACATACACTTAAATAGTAATTTTACACGCATTTTTTTGAGTGTATAGGTATCCATTAATTTACTATACAATGCATACGTTGCTATATTGTATGCATCAGATAAATATCTAACAAAGTTGAAGTTGCTGTAAGTTTAATGACTTATCTATCTATAACTGTTCAAATAAACTTAATCAAGCTGTAGGTACCTGGCATTAAGTGGATACCTACTATTATCTGCTAGTGCTTCACCGAAAAGCACATCTTATGCATCACTACTGGTAGGTATGCAAATAAAGCATGTCACGTGTGCGGTTTCAAGTTCAAGCAACCGGATCCATGGCTGAATTTACTCCAAGGAAAACAATAAAAATAGAAACACCGCATTCGGGGAAACAATCACAATATGTCCCAAAAGCAAACAAATCCCTGGCATTTCTCGATGATCCTTCAGAATAACAAAACATTGATTGTCACATTCTCTGGCTTGGTCAGCAAAAACCTGACAATCAACGAAAGATCTGTTGTGTATCAACCGGTCCCCTCTCCATGCGCATGGAACATAAAAGCCGCGAAAAAAAAACAGAGAACCACCACAACGCTTTGGCAACAAAAACACTGGCAACACCAGCACTAGCAAAAGAGTTAGATGATACAAATAGACAATTAGCCGCAATCAATCGAATCTGAGGGTACTTAGCTCCATGGAACACGGAAAACAAGTCACAGTTTCGACAGGAGAGGTGGCCACAGCGGCAATAAAATCCAACTGTCTGACGTTTAATGTCAGAGGCATTAGCCACTCACCCCAGTAGTCGCCTGCCGCTGCCGCACAGGCAGTAATTCAGAGCCGCAGATATATACTCGCCTAGCCGAGAATTTAATGTCACATCACTTGGCTTTGCTTGAGAAATGGCAAAGCAGTGGACTTACCTGTGGTGGCGGTAGCAACTCGACGACCACTGGGAAAAGATAGATAGATAGATACAAGTGTGACGTGGTCTTGTACCGCGAACGAGAAAGAGATTGTTGCCGGTGCGCGCAAGGGATTTCGGATCAAAAGTGGTTGCACAATCACGTTACTTATTTATATCCATTTGTTAGGTTTTAGCTGACTTTCCTTGCACTGTTTTAGCGGAGGACTCAGATATAGCGCAGCATTCAAAGAGAAAATACCGCCACCCGAACATTTAGATCCTGCCCTCAGCACACACCCCCAAAGTCCAGATGAAATCTTCACAACAATGCATCCGAGTCATGAAGAGGAGAGCCCTTGCGAGTCGGGCACAGACAACCGAACAACAACCTGTCGCTACTTTTCTCAGTCGGCTTTTGGTTGCCATACTAATACTGATCATCGCAGTGGCCCTAATGGTCATTCTGGCACAATATATTGTTTACTGTTGGCAATTTGCTGGTAATAATTAAATCAACCACTTCTCCAATGGCCACAAAACGCTGATGCTCGCTCCAGCTCGATCATATCCACAGTGCCAACATATATCAAAATAACAACAAGTAACACATGCAGTGTTGGTGTAGATTTGTCCGTCCGATGCTCCGCATCGTGCATACTAAAGTAGGTAGAGCGATTGCAGACGCCACTGAGAGCCATTTAAAAGTATCTATACTAGCTTCTAATAGCGGTGTTCAGTCATCAGCGGCCAGCAACAACAATAATTCCAAAAGAGGACGCTGCTGCCAGGAGGCGCTTAGCAGTAGGCCACCGGTGGCAACGGCAGACTTTCAACCACCGATCGATGTTGGCGGCCACTTGGCGGCACATCGACTGACAGACAGTGGCATTTCGAGCTCTAATTCTTGTCGGCGGCGCGAGATCGCAATTGTTGTGACAGAAATGTTTAGCGCACTTAGAGCCTCGCGCACATATTCAGCCACAGATGAAGGATTGAAGGTGATTATTCATTTGATCACCTTTTGGCTGTGATCACTGCGATAGATCTCTAGCTACTCCAGTATATAGCAGCTAAGGCCTCTTCTTCTAGTCTGCGGTGTCTCTTGTCGGCCTTTCAATTATGTTACCAATTTTGTTCTGTTTTTTATTTCGCGGTTATGTTGTGGTAGATTGCTGTTACCATCTTCCCTTCAAATCGATACGATTACACATTACGCTCCAGCTCGGTGTTTGTGTGGTTGCCTGCCGTTGTGGTCTCGCTGTCACTATATCGCTACAGGGCAACAAATTGATGGTTTGCATGTTGGTCATTTGTCTTTCAAGTTTGAGGTGAAATGATGGTCGTCTTGTTGTTCAAATTAATTAAATATACTTATTGAGAAATTAAGTTACACGGTCGTGTGTGATCGAGAATGAGAGAGGATATCAATATTGTTGAAGTGAAGACATATATAATATATCTAGTTGCTGTTGTTGGAACTTTGGGAGTGACGCGTTTTTGAGCTGCAGCGAAGGGTGTTAGATTGCCTTTCTCTCGGGTGGCTGTTGTTTTTGAATTGATGCATTGTTCGAATTGTGAAGTCATGGATGTGTGCGTAGGTACTAGTCAATAATTGTATTATGTAAAAGTGTATCACAGTGAGATGTTGGATCTGATACATATACCTATGCTATGATGATTAATTTTTTTATTATACCACATTTAAAAAAAAATGTAAATAATAGATGTTTTTAAAAATTTTTATTAACAGCTGTGGAACTGGAACTCTTGTCCAGTTATCCCAGTCCAGAACTCAAAAGTAGATCACACTTCCTAACCTTCAACGATTTTTCATATCCTTGTGAAGTGTGCTATCCAAATTGACGGTGTAGAGTCATTGCTTGTGATCCGAGCGCCCCGCCCCGGCCGGCCGGCGTATGTTCGAGACCCGGCATGGTACAGTAATATTCTATACCCGAGTTTCCCAAAGTGTGCTCCGCGGAGCACTTGCTGCTCCGCCAGGAAAATGCAAGTGCTCCGCGGAAAGATGGGAAAAAATATGAAAATTCCATCAGACTAGCTAATTTTGTGCTTCTGAAACTTTGTCATTTCGTTCCCAACAATGAAATTTGTGTACTGATTACACAATACAAAAATGCGTAAAAATAAATCGTGTAGATACTCCACAACTTCAGAGCTATCAAAATGGAAACTAATCAATGAATGGTGTTGATAGCGAAAAGATTTGGTAGCTCGACGGAACTTGTTTTTGGGGAAATACGTTTCTAAGAAGACCGGAAGATTTGAAAACCGCTAAAGAAGGGTTATTAGACCCAAAACTACTCCAATGAAAGATTTGCCGGACAAATAGGGCCAATCCATTTTTGATGTCCATACAAATTAGGGAGATTGTTGCACCTAAACTCCTTCAAGAACTGACGTCCAGGGCTATTAGGCACTGTGTCGTAGAACAAAATCGTCGTGGATGCATATTCCACAAAAAAACACATGTCAACAAAAACCTAAGGAAGAGCCGGAATTTCGAAAGACTCCACTTACAAAAACCATTGCAATTATGTAAAAAAGTTCGTTGGAGTGCCAAATCCAAGTTTAATTTATTTGGATCCGATGGAAAAGTTTATGTAAGGCGTCCTCCTCATAAAGACTTGGAGGAAAAAAAGTAATGGTCTGCGGTGCATTCTCTCGCTTCGGTGTTAGTCCATTGGTTGTATAAGGGTTGAAAGCATTAGAGAAACCCGTTTTTTCATACATGGCAAAAACAAATTATTTCTAACACCACAACGATCACTCCGCGGAGAGTGAAGAAATAGCTTACAGATAACAAAATTATTGTTTTGGATTGACCCGTGCAAAGTCCCGTGCTGAACTCAAATCAAATCTTGTGGGTCCAAATGGAAAGAGCAATAAAAGCCAAAAAATCAAGAAATGCTGAAGAGCTTTCCGAAAAGATTAAGGAGATCTGGAACTATATATATAGCACCATATTAGGATGACGGATGGGAGCAGTGGCTCAGTGGTCAGTATGCTGGACTACTGTGCTCGGAGTCCAAGGTTCGATCACCAGAAAACAAAAATGGCATAGCTTTTTTTCCACTGCGCCATCTCTTGCAAACGTCGTACAAACATCCGAGACTAACTGTCCTGAAAAAGCTACTCAAATCAGCCGTTCGGACTCGGCAATCCTTCCATTCGTCCCAAAAACAAAAACCCACAAAACGAGTGCTTGTTCTCACAAGCTAGACGTGCCTTTACGGACCTGTTGCGCCAAATATTTATTTATGTGTAAGATGCCGGATTTTAGTAGAAAATCTTCAGAAAAGATTGACTGCCGTTGTAAAAAAATGAAGGCTATTCCACGAAATATTGGCAATTTTTATAAGTTTCGGAAACTGTAATTTTAAAGTTTTTGTTATTCTGTGGCAAACTCGAAAATGAGTTAAAAATTGCGTTTTCCATAACTACTAAAAACGGAATATGCGAAGTGCTCCGCGAGGAATTTCTCTCCAGAAAAGTGCTCCGGGATCAAAAAAGATTGGGAACCGCTGTTCTATACCATATACCCCATACCATGCCTTTATATTGATATTATTGGTTCTCGTCTAACTCTGAAATGTTTAAACTTCAATTATTGAAAAGTCGAAAGATTTGTCAGTTGGATAAATAAAAAAGCAATCTTAAGGTGATAGTACATGGCATGTAGCAAGCCACATACGTATGTAGCTCTGACGCCAATAGAGAGTGCACAAAGTGTGGCCATTGGGACCATTCGCTGATCTTATCTTATCACATATTTATAAGTACACATAAATCATGGCTTCTTGAATTCAATAATGATGAAATCGATACAACGGATAAAAATATGGCCTCAGCAAAAAAATAAAAATAAAAAATTGCATACAAATTATGTATAAATTATACTAAAGTAAAATAAATATTGTCACCCCACACTGATTATAAAATATTAAATTGTTAATTAATTTTATATTTTTTAAGTGACATTTAACACTATTTATTATTATTATTACCTAAGCAGAATAAAAAATGTCACTAGCTATTCTCTATTGTGTAGAAGTATGAACCTAAATTAAATAAATTGTTAAGTATCTATTTATTTATTAAAGAGAATAAAGAATGAAAAAAAAAACAGTGGTATTGATAAAAAATTATTAAAAACGTTATTAATATCATTCGATTGTTGGTTTCTTATTTGTTACATCTAATATATTTAATATATTCAAATGCAACAGTTCTCGGATTGCTTTGCGTAAACATTACTAGATATACTATACCAAATACAATGTACGAGTAACATATCCGCGGTTTAGTTCACAAAGACGAAAAGTGTTCACGATGGATCGCACTCTGTCCAGAGAACATTGCCTGCAGGCATCTATTCCCAGAGGAAAAATCAGTTCCATTGTACAACAGGAAAAAGTAGCGCTTATAGACAACTGCCGGTACAACATAGCTATCTCCTTTCTAAAATAAGTACACTTCATGCACACCGTGAGAGATCGCGATAGCAAAATTGTTCCAGTAGGATTCCATGGGATCTATAGGAGCCTTACCAATCTCCTTTTTGACAAAAACTCTTTACAACAGAAGACGTGAAGTAAAGGCGGAAGGGACATAAGAAGCACAAAACATACGCGCATCTATAAATCTAATGACAAAATATTTGCCAACAGCGTTTAAGCCGAGGCTAAGTCGCACGAAACTGCCACCAATATCCAGCAGCCGCCACTGCATCTGCCAGTGGTGACGATCACTACAAAAGCATTCCCGCGTCATCTTTGTGCACCAGATGAGCCGCGACACTTTTTTTTATTCTTATTGAAATTGTAGGCCTCTGTTGAGTGCTGCCTCAAAGGCTCGGCTGGTGGCATGGACAAACGTAACGCTTCCTTTGACTAACTAGCTCCCTAGAGGCCATAGAGGTGGCATTCGCAAAAAATGGTTTACCGGCGGCGCGGCGTGCGATGAAACAAATTGTTATACTTATGCTGAAATTTATTGAGCTGAACGCAGCGCGCCAGCCGGTCATCCGGTCGGCCTCTATCGATGCAGATTTTCTATTTCTTCGACAATAGAGCTAGTAACTTACGTTCGTTGCGACTATAATATGCTACGACATTGGGATCACAATTTCGTGGTTTTATGAAATTTGTTATGCTATGCGCATACTGTTCAATTCATACGCAATGCATGCGGGAAACACATTGAATGCTCTCATTGTTGGGGCTATGTTGTGACAATAAATAAACGTCATTTGAGGCTTTATTCTTATAGAATCGTTGCATGCATGCAGAATGTGTTCGTTCGTAGTTTTTCATGGATGTTCCTCTTTTATTGTTGCAGATGAACCAGCTATGCAAAGTCTGCGGTGAACCGGCGGCTGGATTTCACTTTGGCGCATTTACATGTGAAGGATGTAAGGTGAGTTTTATATGATTTGTGTATTCAAGGTGCAGAATGTATAGCTAGACTAATAGAGCAGTGCCGTATGGACGATAGAGACCGAAGTGTCGAAGAACATATGCTTATATGTATATCTATATTAGTATGTTAGCTTAGTTATATGTTATATAGCGCTCCGTATAGGCATCCAAGGGATACGCAATCGCAACCATTCGTTTGTGTGGGTTTTACATTTTTGCTATGAACGGAAGAAACGTACAATTTTTAAAAGCACTAAGCACTTGTTTTGTATTGGTATGAATAAAATCTACTTATTTAACTATGCTATAGTGAGATGAGTACCAAATCTTGCAAATAAGCAATCCCAGGTAAGGACTGGTTCAAGGCCAGTACATATATATAGTAGTACATATTTAGATAAATTAGATAAAATTATAGAAACTCAAAATTTAAAAATAATCGGCGACCTACGCCATCTATGGGTTATCAAATAAAATTTAAGCCATCATTTTTTTTAAACACTAAAATTTCATATTTCAACATGGCTTAATTTTTAATGATTAAACAGAAAATAAAAAAAAAAATTATAAAACTAGAAAATGAATAAAATAATGAGTAAGAGAGGGTACCGCTATACCTTACATATACATAGGTATGTATAAGCTTATCATATCCAACTCTTTCGGTTTTCCCATTTATTTAAGGAAACAAAAAGTATATCGGTGCTATTCAAATGAATATGTTTCAGTCAATCTCGCAGTGATCTTGAAAGTTTCGTGCGATCCATTCGTGCACTTTAATTTTACACACGGCAGGTATATAAGCCAGGTAAACATAGGTATGCTGTTTTAACTAGAACAAGATTTTATTAAAAATCTTGCTTTTGAAAAATATTCAAAGTGGAGTTAATTAAAATATATGTACATGTACATACATATCACATAAAATTAATTTGTTTAACACATTTTTTTAAATGACCGAAATTAAATTCAAATTGATAACTATAACTATTGAGCAAGTTATTACCTAATAAAATATTTGTTTTTATATTTATCTATTCTTAATCTATTCTTAATTCTTAATTTTCGGTGGCCTCGTTGTTAACAAGAAATTGGTTATTCCTAGAATCCTAGGTGACCAGCTGACATCATTTCTACATCACTATAGGTCTTCGACAAGAAATTGTTTTTGATCTCCATTTATAAACCACATTCTAATAGCCCAATACACGTCTCCAAATTCCTAAAATGCTTCAGGAAAGTTCTCAACTCATCTCAACGCGTTGCTTCAAGGCATTCACAAAGCGACCTAATATGAATCTTGATTGCAACCAGCTTTATTTGTATATTCGATGGATATTTTCATTTATCAACACTAGACAGGTTAATACATAAAATGGAAAATTTACAACATTATTTCGAACAACAACATTTCATTTATGACCCCTGCAAGCATTGCACTTGAGGGAAAATGAATCGTAAAAGTTGATTTGATAACTCGCTTAACAATAACTTCAACATAACTCTATCTACCGCATAAAGTCTTATTAACTCTGGTAAAAGTGTTATTTTTACCACCATGTTTAATGTCAGATATTTAAGTCAATCAAAACGATGCCTTCTCTACACATCAATCTGTCCATAATCAAATCATGTTACTGGCCTCTGCTCCTCATTGGTGGACAGAGAGAAATCATCATTATTCAGCGTGAGAACCCCACTAACATTCCAAATTCCATGCTGCCTATGGTCTGCAGCTTAACACAGCCATTTAGCAGGCCATGCGAAATTCAGTTAATCTGATAGCTAAAATCTTCCACTTTCTGGAGATTACTCCACAATCCCAGAACAAAACGAAGATATGAATAGAAAAGCAAAAGATACCATCGCCTTCTCCTTGATTTACTTTTGCATTGGGCGCATACACACGGCAATAATTTGACGGACACTCTCTTCAAGACACAATCATTATTTTTACATTAGAAATGACTGCAGTTTGCCCCATAGGCATTCATCTCTTGACAAGTGAATAGCCCGGCACAGCAAGAGCAGTCATTCGTCGGACAATCTGATCGAACAACCAACTGACCGACACCGGGCATCTTTCTGTAAAAATCAAACAGATGAGGATGGCTAACTGCCCCACACGGATCAAAAAGGGGAGGTTGAGGTGGAAGACATTTGAATAATGATGTTCCATGTTTTATGGCATTGAATTGATGCTACAGTGCTTTATTTCATGGTGCTGCAGTTCTATGATTGTGAAGTAGGTACCTACGTCTATGGAATTGTAATGTAAAACATTCAGCAACCGCTTTAATCGAATTCATTTCAATTTAATTTTCCGACATCATATCTCTTTGTTCTCAAAAACACAGTAAACAAATGACTCGAAGATGAATGTGTTTAATTTTGCCCCATTAATGATCGCTAAATATTTTTAGACTGATATATCCATAACATTTTTGTAATCGGGTTTTAAATTTAAGAACCTGATATTTTGATAGCACAATAAATTATATTCTGACATAGCTAATTATAAGCCAGCGGCTTAAAACATTTTGTTTCTTGAAGTTGCTTCGTGTTTCTAATCTGGAATGCAAAAAAATCCTAGATGTGGGGCAATAATAGGAAAAAGTAATAAATTCATGAAATGAATATTTGGTTATATAAGAGTACCTCCAAGATTTAAGTTAACACATATTAGGTATGGGATTTAATTTCAGAAAGACTACCACCAGCTCTGAAAAAGAACTGATTGTGGGAAAGCATTTCGTTTGTCCGATCCTGAAGAAAGGAGATCCTTTGATCTGCGCTAACTACAGAGGTACTTATAAGTCTCCTCAACATTGCATACAAGATATTCTGGGTGATCACAGAATCCGTCGTATTCGGAATTTTGCTACGAACCCCGAAAGAACTATCATAGATTCCGTCTTAGTGGACATTTTTGCTACGAATTCAATCCGTCGTAGTGGAAAAGTTTCCTACGAATGTCCACTACAACGGATTCTGTTATAGTTCTTTCGGGGTTCGTAGCAAAATTCCGAATACGACGGATTCTGTGATCACCCAGATTGTCTGCAATCATTTGTGAACGCCTTAGCCTATGGTCAACAACCTGATAGTCCCTTATCAGTGCGGTTTTAGACGGGGAAAGTCTATAACTAACCAAATTTCCACACTACGGCAGATCCCATCACCCATCACCTATTCATCAATTTTAAGGTTGCCTTTGATAGCATGTATTGTATAGGAATGAATTATACAGAGCCATTTTTAGTTTTGGCATTCCCGCTATACTCGTCCGTTTGTGCAGGACTCTCTCTGCTCCGCTAAGGTCGGTAAAAACAGCACCGAACCTTTAGATGTCAGAAAAGGTCTTAGATAAGGTGAGGCGCTGTTATTTGATTTCTTTAACATTATAAAATTAAATAGGTGGCGCCACAGGCGGGTAGACACCCTAGTCATAGCTTCTCGCAACCATTCATTTGTGTGAGTTTCTATATTTGGGACGAATCGAAGAGACCTACAATTTTATGCCGAATCCGAACGGCTAAATTGAGAAGCATTTTCAGGACAGTCATACTCTCGGATGTTTGTCAGACGCGAGAGGTGGCGCAGTAGAAAAAACCTTAAGATGTAATTTGTGTTTTTCCGGGAATCGAACCTGGAATCCCTCGTAGTAGTCCAGAACACTAACCACTGCGCTACTGCGCCCACTCTTTAATATTATAGTTGAAAGAATTGTACGAAACTCACAAAGCCAACCCCGTAGTCTGTCGAATTACTCGCATACGCTGATGAAATTGACATAATCGATAGAACTCGGCGAGCTGTCAGTGGTGCATTTATGAGTATTGAATGGACAGCTATAATTTTGAGGTATTGAAAGACTTTGTCTACCTAGGCTTTGCGGTGAACTCCAACAATGACATCAGCGCTGAGATCAAGCGAAGAATTACTCTTGCGAATCGCTGTTTCTACGGAATTAGAAGGCCTCTCCCGAGCAACAGACGTAGTATAATATCCCTATTATCCCGTCCAGCTATATGGCGCAGAAGCTTGGACTCTATCAAGGGCGGATGAAAACATTCAAAATTGCTTCGAGCGAAAAGTTCTCCGTGTATTCTTTGGTCCAGTTTGTATCTTAGGAGTCTGGAGGAGAAAGTACAATGAAGAACTGGGGCTGTACATCGATATAGACATAGTCAAAAGGATTAGAATTAATCGACTAAGATGACTGGAAAATATAGAGCGTATGGACATCAATGCCCCGTCCGGAGAATCTTCAACTCTACTCCAGAGGGACAACCAGTGGCCTATTTCACCAACTTACAAATTGTTGTTCACAGGCATTTTTTTAACAAATTTGTGCAAAAATCTATTTTTTCTGGAGATTTGTAGAAATTTTATTATTTCCGTTTCACCAAAAGTTAATTTTCTTTGTTGCTTACAAGTACAAATATGTTAAAATTCATATTTTTTTTCAAGTTTGTGTTTCACCAAATCAAGGCATTTTACAAATTTGTTCAATTACTGAAAATTTCTTACAATATAAAGATCGTGTGTCGATTTAGTAACAATTTGTAATTTTCCAAAGGAATCGCTTTTCAAACCTAAAAATGTCTATGTCGAAGGCATAGTAGCACCGATAGTGATATTATAAAGCCGTTTTCGTTTGGTACAAAATAAGCAATCTTTTTTAGATTGTAGAGCACTTTTGCGAATTTAGATTTTTTCTCAGAGTTGCTCGAGAAAACACACTTCTTACATATGATTTGACGTTTGGCGTTTGTTTACGGTTTACGGAAAGTCTGGCCGCAAAAGTTAGAACTAGTGAAAAACCATATTAAAATAAATAATATAAACCAAAATTTGGATAAATATGGAACAAATAATAGTTTATGCTATTCTCATATTCATGATGTGCCACATATTCATCGTACTCGTCGTCGTCTTGTGACAATACTGCTTCGTCTTCTTCATACCAGCAATTTCTCCAGTTGCAGTAGGTATTTATTATTTGTAAGCGAGAAAAAGCATCAAAGTTTGCAATTTTGTGAAAGACGTGGGGAACATTATATTTGGAATATTTATTATGAGATTTGTTTTATAATTTGAAGATGTAATTGTAAAACTTGCAAGTTGCAACCAATCTACGAAAAAATAGCTTCACAACAAAAAAGGTTAACAACTTTTGGCAGCTACACCAACAGCTCAGTATACTTTTTTTGTTCGATTGGACAACCGAAATCTGAAACACGAATCTGAGAATCCCAAACGAAATCGCCTTAAGTTTGTGCTAAATAGCCGAAGACAAACTTATGACTACGAATTAACTACGAAATTTCTCTTTTGTTTTCAATGAAAACTTTCCGCTAAAATGTGCTAAGGCAGAGGAAATAAAGGACCATTCACATGAAAGCGAACGAACGAATTGATGAATGCGAACAATCCACTTTTGATGCATTTATCAACAGAAAATTTAACATTATACTATTCCAAAAGAAGGATAATTAATTATACCATCAAAATGTATTGAAATCGAGATTAAAAATAGATTAAACAACGAAATTTCGAATTCCAAACTTTTTGCCGCGAATGAAAACACCATCGCATTGTCAAAGTTTATTCGCAATCCACATTATTAAACCGCTAGAGAAATTTCGAAACTGATGGCTGAAATTCGCGAGAATAGTCCAAGTCCTTAAGACAAATTGGACCTCTGATTGCAAATCAGTCTGAAAAAACTTTTGACTGATACCGATACATCAATTAACAGGTTAGAGCATTATTTAATAAAACATTTTTCTTATCGCGAATAAAACCGATAAAAATGTTGTTCTGTTCTGTTAATTTTGTTCTTTGATGTTATCAGTTAGAAGAATTACAAAATTATGAAAAATAGTTGTTGTTTACAACTCTGAAAAATAAACGGTGAAACGGTTTTTTCTTCTATTTGTAAATAACAAACATTCCCTTCCCTTCATTTTTTTCTCTTTTCAACAAATTTGTTAGAATTAAGTTTGTAGTTTGTGAAACAGAAAATCAGTGAACAAATTTGAAAATGTAATCAACAAATACAAATTTGTAATTATAATTGTAATTTGGTGAAATAGGCCACAGGAAGAGGACGACCTTAGATGGTTTTACAATTCGGACAGTAAAGCCTTTACAATTTTTTTCTGTTTGTGTGTGGAATTTCATTGAATTGTGATTCAAGTTTTTCATCATCAGACTCTTTTATTGTTACTTATGAGCAGGGCTAGGATTTCCATGCAAATGCATGTTTTTTGGGACACTTGAGAAAAAAAGGACTTTATTTTCTTTACGAATCATGAAATTTCCTTTAAACTGGCATTCAATCGTTACTGCATATTTTATACTATGAATGCATATTTTGCATATTTTTAAAATAAATGCATATTTTTGTGCATATTTTCAAAATAATAAATATAAAATTGAAACAATTTAAACTTTTGAAACAATTTAAACTTTTTTTCAAGATTGTCTGTAAATTTGAGCTCAATCGGTTTGGCGGCTTTGTAGATATAAGATTTTGAATTTTTTTTTTTATGGGCTGTGCCACTCCCCTTTGTCCAATTTTGACCAATCTTCGCAGGTGCACTTCTGAAACAATACCTAAGATTATCTGTAAATTTGAGCTCAATCGATCTGGCAGTTTTCGAGATATAAGATTTTGAATGTTTTCTTTTTTTTAAAACCCGTACTGAGAAAATACCTTTCCAACAAAGTATAAATCATCAAAATCGGTTCAGCCAATCTCGAGTTATGGGATTACATGGGTTCGGACACTTTCTTTTATATAAATATATAGATTATGATAAAATTAACGAATAAATACATAAAATAGGAAGTCATTTGTATCACAAATAGCTCAAAGAAAAGAACTGTGCCCTTAACCATTTCGGAAATATAGACTTTTCTAGTAGGTACCTATAAAAATTCAAAAACAAATTAAAATTGTAGCAGTACATTTCTTTTAATGCAACTTATATTTATTAAGCTATTGGACTAACATATACATGTATGCATCCACTCAGATTCTTGCTGGTGTAATTTGATACTGTTTTAATAAAAATAATTAAGCGACAAAAACTCATACGAAGTCATTCAATAAAGTGCTAATACCTATTTACCGTCTTTGTCTATAGTACTGAGTTTGTCTTAATTACGTACTTCTATGAAGGACATACAGCCCAAGCCATAATGTACTACATTGATGTAGCCTTCTCCGTAGCTCTATTTTTACTTTAATTCTTACCAAGTATCTTTCAATTATCTTTATACTGTAAAAGTTCACTCTCCCGAAGTCGTTCAAGTTATATCGAAGAACAAATTGAATAGCGCCATCACATAACCATAAAACTGATGAGAACAAAAATTGTGTTTAAAACGCCAGTCTTAAACCTATACCCATGATCGAATCGTAAATGGTTTATAAAGAAACTTCATTAAAGCTTTTTGCCGGTCAACAAAATTGAATCGTTTAAAATCGTAGGTAGGTATACATATTCACATTTCTCTGCAGTGGGTCTATACTGAATTAAACCTCTATCTACAGTGCCCGTTAAGCATTCGATACTCTATTTACGTTTTACTATCCAACTGGAACTGATTACACAATGCCTATACGCAATGCTGTTCATTTTTAATCAAATAATCTGAGCAAGAATAACACAATGCAGTAAAATTACTAATTATACTTTTAACTGCGCATACTCATTTCGCAGTGTCCCCTAGAGCACGTTCAAGCTTCAAAGTCTATATAGTAAGCACTTCGAATGGTCTAAAACAGGTGATGATAGTGCTCTTAATGACCCCCATTGGTCATCAGCAAAAACTAATTGATTCTGGGCGCACACAGTTCGTCGCCATCCCATTAGCCATTAAGAATAAAGTATCTGATCCGAGCTAAAACGATTGCCCATTTAATTTGTAATCATTGGTCTTTGCCTTTTAAGCACTCACATGAAATCGCCGCACCAAGGTACCTTAAGGCTACCACATTACCCGTCAGCTTTTTATCGAAATTCATTTCGCTTAAGCTAATAAAAAATTGAACCCACCTTGGAATAGCTATACCTACATAGATGGATTAGCTGAATCAAATATTTGTATGCAGTAAGCCTGAGATTTTATGAAGTTGGATTGCCGGAAACGTTCCAAATGAATATCTACCATGACGCAGAATTGGAAACAAAGCAACATGGCAAGTCATCCTATTGTCAGTGCCTTTTCATTATAGGCCCCGATCTATTTGTGCTTCATAGACGTTAAGAAGAATAAGCATTTGAATAAGTAATCGATTTGCTCGCCCGCAATTACCTAAATCAGATTGAGATTCGGTGGTGGAGTTATACCTTTGTCTCTCAACGTAGTTTTGATTTTCGGTCTGTATAAATAGACTACTGGTTGGCAGAGTGTGGAAAATCAATTTAGACGTTGTTAATTACCGTAAATTAATGGATATTTAAATGGTTCAATTATTTACGGTTTGAATTCGGTAAGGTGACCTGTGTAATTCGGTCAAATGCGTAATGATAGGTAGCAGGCGGTATACTTTAATAAACCTGCGGTCGAACTATGTTCGAATCGTATAATGTTATATTTTTTCCATTTTTATTTAATGATAGATATTTGTCGGACAAATGTAATTTCAATTTATATGCGGCCGATATTGTACTGACTGAAAATATAGATTTATATAGGTTGAATAACAAGTGTGGGCGCAGTAGCGCAGTGGTTAGTGTGCTGGACTACTGTGCAAGTGTGGAAGGTATCCCAGGTTCGATCCCCGGAAAACACAAATTACATCTTAAGGTTTTTTCTACTGCGGCACCTCTTGCGAACGTCTGACAAACATCTGAGAGTATGACTGTCCTGAAAAAGCTTCTCAATTCAGCCGTTCAGCCGTTCGGACTCGGCATAAAAATTGTAGGTCCCTTCCATTCGTCTCAAAAATAGAAACTCACACAAACGAATGGTTGCGATAAGCTAGGCCTAGGGTGTCTACCTGCCTGTTGCGCCACCTATTTATTTATTTATTTATGAATAACAAGTGAACCACAAAGAATTCGATAAATTAATGTAATTATGGATTTGTTGAGAAAGTAAAGTCAGGTACCTAATTCGAGTCCTATAATTACTATTCGGTACCTACAATATAAGAAAATGTTCCATCAATAATAATTGTCAAAATAACTGCAACCATGTGTCGAAAAATTGTATTTACCCTCATTTCAGTATCTATATCTACAATGTGATCGATTTGGTGAAATATAATAGAAAACAAGTAAAAGTATTATCATCAATTCATTTGGACGCTATCGTGCTTTCAACAGACAGACAGACAGACGGACATGGCTAAATCGATTCAGAATGTGATCCTGATTCAGAACATATATACCTACTTTAAAGGGTATAATATAATAAACACACATAAAACAACACAGATAAGTTAGGTACTATGTATATATTGCTATTCAAGGAACAAATAAAAAAAAATTGGGGTGAGATTGAGTTAAAACAAGGGTGTAAATATACATAATTACATATTTAAATATCTTCGCTTCAACTGAATAAGCACAAACATTTTCTAAGCTACATTGTGCATTTTTTCCAAACATTGTTCGTAAATGTATCATTTGATGATGATTACTGTTTGCTTATGATGTTGAGAAAAGGAATCAGAAAGAATAATTTTACTACAACTTCTGGTAATCGTACCTAAAAAAAGTAGCTTATGTAACATAGTTTTTAGGAAATTTTTCAAAGATAAAAATTTCATAAAAAAATAAAAATTTATAAAGTCAAAATTTTGAGAAACCGGCATTTGAGGTAAAAAACAAATTTTCAAAATTTTGAGTATTTTTTTTGTAGTTGCGCAGATGTAGGTACCTGAAGTACTTAAGACTTGTATGCGCTACTAAATTGTCTATTCAAAATGTATAAAACTATTTTTGTAACTATAAGAGTTTAGAAGTTATAGCGTTTTAAGTGGTAACACCTCCAAATTAGAGGTCACCTACTTTGATGGGCTATAACGGGAAATACGATGAAAATGGACCCCCCTGCAATACAATTTTTTGTTTGGAAGAACTTCAGGAATCTTCCCTTATAGGATTATACTTCTTAATTGTGACACCCTGTATAAGCAAGTGCTAAAACCGATATGGAGATAATGGTCTCCAGCTTTTGGGGGTGCACAAGTAAGCCAAACATACAAAGCATTCAATGCTTCCAAAACAAAGTACTACGCATTATTGTTAATGCGCCATGGTACATACGTAAAGCTGATATACATAGAGAAAGTGATCTAAAAATTGAAATGGTATAGAGGACGATGTCAGGAAGGTTGCAAGAAGACATGAAGGTAGGCTTCGCTAAAATACTAATTCAGAAGTAGTCGAAATATATAGTTAATAACACCAATTTAGTTAATAATTTAGGAATAAGGGAAAGAAATTATAGTGTCTATATTGTGGCACAATCACACTATCAAACGCGATAACGAACTAAAAAACAAAAGGTAATAGACCAACGTTACCGTTAGTACCTTATAGGTAGCATAGATTTATAAGTATTGGAAACAAATTGCTGATAGTTCGACTAAATGTTTGGTTGCATGCTGCTATAATCCCGACAGTAGAATTTCACCCGAACCCTTTTTTTCTGAAATATCATCTTATTCAGCTGTCTATGATAACATAATTATATCCGGGGACTTCAATGCTGATCTGTTCTAATGAAACTCGCGTTCACGACAATTTAAAGACTCGGTTGCCTCCTGTGGTGTATCAATCGTAAATAATTCCAGCCCCACATACTTTCGCCCAAATGAAATACCCAGTCTTCTGGATCTTTTTATTGTGACTGACGCCTCAGCTGTTCTCCTCTTCGATCAACTTTCACTTTACTATGTTTCCGAGCACGATCTTATTTTCTGTACTTATGATATAGTTTTCTCACGCAATGCTGAGCCGAAATCGTTTGAGTTTCGGGATTTCAGGTCCATAGATCTTAATGCCCTCCATATTGGAGCCGGCTCAGTTCCATGGGAATATTGCTTGCAGAGCTCTGATCCTAATGATAAATTAAAATACTTACAGCTGTTTATTGATTACCTCTACGATCAATACGTCCCCATAAAAACGGTACGAATTCGCAATTAAACTTGCCCTTCGTTTACTTCTAATGTTCTCTGCGCTCTTAAAAATGGAAACAAGCTCTACAGCGAATGGAAACGAAATCGTTCCTCAGCCAACTGGGAGGCTTATAAAGTAGCGCGTAACCACGCTACGCTCTCCGTTCGTGATTCGAAACGCAATTTTTTCTCGGCTAAACTTAATACTTCGTTGCATTCAAAAGTACTTTGGCGGAACCTTCGTCAGATTGACGTTAGCAGTAGAAGTAATAACGATTGTGATTTGGACCCCGGCGAGTTGAATAACTATTTCCTGGATAGCGATTCGCCACCAAATAGTTTTGACCTTGATAGCAGCCTTGATTCTGACATCAATGTGGTGAGGCCATCCGACTTTGAAGTAGTGACAGAGAGTGAAATATTTTCCATCACTACATCGTTAAAATCTAATGCAATTGGTGAAGACGGTGTGCCACTTCGATTTATACGCCTGATATTACCTGTAATCATAAGTCCTCTGACACATATAATCAATTTTTGCATCACAACCTCAACTTTTTCTCAGGCCTGGAAATATGCAAGAGTGATCCCTATTGCCAAAAAAGCCAATGCGTCTTCTTTCAGTGACTTCCGACCCATAAGCATTCTGCCCAGTGATATTACATGATTTTTTATAAAATCCCTACAGCAGCATTTAAAATTCCCTACTTTTCCCTACATTTGTTTTAAGTTTCTCCTATGATGGTTTTTCTTCCTAAAGTAAGCTACTCGAAGTTTAACCGAAAAATGTTTAATAAAAAATGCTTGATTTTTTTGTTTTTATAAATTTATTTATTATACGAAATTTATAAGAGACTTTTCACATAAGTTAAGGCTTAGCCAGCTACTTATGATATGATCATACACTTCTTCAGAAGTAATATTTTAAACGTATATATTCTGTACATTATGATGCATATTAATCTGATTCTGAATCCATTTTCATTCTATCGAGCAAATTTTTAATATCGTCTACCTGTACCAGTAGCTAACCTGCATTGTATTGCATTTTCAATTTACATGTACAGTGAGCGTCAAAAGTGAGTGACCACAGATCTAAAAAAGCAAATAAATAGTTTCATAACGAAAAAACAATAACAAAACGTATTTAATCTTTACAGCATACAATTTTTTATAGGTAGATATTGATGTTCAGTTCACTCACTTTTATTTTACACTGTATATTAAAAAAAAAAATAGCACCGAACGGATGAAAAGAAACAAAGAAATTGGCTTTAGAATTTTCTCTCAAATCTATTCACTCTTTCTCTCATATGAACCGTTTCGCATTCGCATAGGCACATCGTAATCGCACTCGCACATGAAATTACTGCAAAATTGAGAATATTCCATTAATCCATAAGCCATTTATATTGTCCAAAGCCCAACATTCTGTTGAGTTCCAAATGGAATTGAAATAGTGTTGGGACTTAGCAGGGAGTTTGTAGACAAATTAAATTGAATGCGTAATGAATTTTTATAAAACATATGCAACCTTAGAAAAAAAACAGATTTTTATCCAAAAAATCCCTACATTTGGACTGATATGAAAAATCTGTCCTTTTTTCCCTACGGGCTTATTTTTGTTACCAAAATCCCTACATGTAGGGAATTTTCCCTACATGTAACATCACTGATTCTGCCATGCTTGTCAAAGGTCTTTGAGAAGGTTCTTGCGCCAAACAAGTCATTGATCACCTCTCCGACAATTCTCTTTTGTACCCTCTCCAATCAGGGTTTCGAGCTGGTCACATATCTTTATAAATGACTAGCTGACCCGGCAAACGTTGTTCTGCCTAAAATAGTTATTTTAAATATTTCAAGATTTATTTTGATATTTTTGTTCAATTATTTATTTTAATAGGAATGAAGGCGGGTAGCTTCAGTGGTTCAGCGGCCATTATCGGACTTAAATACGCACCAACGTTTTTATATAGGTAATGTAATATAACTGTACCCGCCCGGCTTTGCCCGTGCACATAAGTTGTATTGCTTAGGTCTTAGATAATAATGTTCTATCGTAAAATGCGAAAAATGAGAATAAATCGATTTTCTAGAATTTTCTTTCTGTGTAAACCGGAAATACAGCAATACGAACAAAACAAAAAAAGAATCATGAGAATCGCCCCAGCGGTTATCGAGTTACAACGTCATCGATTTTCACCCCATAGAAGATCTTTTTTGTATGGGAGGTGCCACGCCCCTTTGTCCAATTATGACCAATCTTCACAGGAATACTCCTGGGCCAGGACTTTGAAATACAGAATCTGCTATATGCAGTTTTGACCAAATCAGAATTATAACCCCAACCCATCGCATCACCCTTTTTTTGGCTGATTAGGTTTCGGAAAACAAATAGATAGATACATAATTAAATAACATCCGCATGTGCGAATCTTAATTTTGATACATTCGAAAAGCTTGAATGTCAAATTTTCTCATGACACTAATATGGTTGCTTGTGATAAATTTCAGAAAATTGAAACAGCCAGATTACAAAAATTTCTTTCGACGCTTGAACTTTGAAGTAAAAAGGTATCTTCCAATTAAACCTATATGATTATATATTGCATTCCGTTAAGACAATACTTAGCATGGTTTGATCACTTTTATGATCTTATTATTAAGCTGATTAATTTTAAATATACACGGTATAAGTGGTATGTAGTAAAATTTAAGAGGTAAAATAATTTGTTCATGTATTTTTAAAAAGCAGCATTCAGAAACGTTGGTAATTAAGCAAGTCTTAATGATCGATGTACACATTGTCATCAATAAATATAAGTTTTCTTAAATGATAGGTATTACTTATAGAGGTATATATATTATTATAATAGTCAACCCGCGGTACTAATAATCATTTTTAGTGTCCAGGCTAACTTTTACGAAGTCACAATGGCGAAAATTTCCACATAAAATTATCCACTGTGACCGTCAAAATATTTAGGTTGAAGATTAAAAATGATTATTGATAAGGCCCAACCACTATTGTTATGTCATTAAAATTCGATCATCTTTTATCTCATTGCAGTCATTCTTCGGCAGAACCTACAATAACATCTCAGCCATAGCCGGGTGCAAGAACAACGGCGACTGCGTGATAAACAAAAAGAATCGCACAGCATGCAAAGCCTGTAGACTTCGAAAATGTCTCCTTGTTGGCATGTCCAAAAGTGGTTCACGCTATGGAAGACGATCAAATTGGTTTAAAATACATTGTCTACTACAGGAACAACAATCACAGCATCAACAACATGGATCGCCGCTAGGAAATAATACTCAACAAATTAGCTCAAATCTAGAACAACTTAATCAAATACATCAACAACTGCAAGCACGTCAAACGTATCAGGACAAAACGATACCCTCCATTAAGACTGCTAATCTATCCCCACCAGCTGCACCAGGGCACAAACACCCTGTTTACCAGCAGCATTCCAACAACCATCATAATCCATACCTGCCCGTAAAGTATCTCAATGGCAGTGGAAGTGGGAGTAGTATATCACATACTAAATCAGAGTCACGTCTAAGCTCACCTAGTGATTCGGGGGCATCGTCTGCCGATCCCGATGATAGCAGCAGTAATCGGGGCGTACCCGATAGCCCGATCGATGATAGGCAATTCATAAAAGCCTTTCGCAGCTCCTCTGCGGAACCACTTAAAGTATTTTCACCATCGGTGTTAAGGTCCAAATTAAGCCCCTTCACAACATTTCCTTCTTGCTACGGTACAAAAAAAAATCTCCCGCCTATCTTACCGCCCACTACTACTTGCATAAGTGCATCAATAAGCGTACAAGACGAACCTATTGATTTGTCCGTTAAATCTCAAATTCGTTGTCGGACAACATCCCCACCAATGACACAACAACTGAATACCTTGGACCTTCCGAAGCCCGCCCCACTTGACTTGACTCTAGTGCGATCGCAAGCAATGACAGGATGAGGCCATGCCATAATTACCGGATGTCCTAAGGAGTTCAAAGTGCCATAGTTTAAGAATAATAAGATATGTATGTAACGGTACATTACATATACAAGCATTGTAAACAAGGCCAGTTCTTGCCTCGATATAATTTATTTTATTTAGGGACATTGTAGCCAGTTAGCATAATATTTATAAAATAAATTTTAAACAAATTACATATAATGAAAATGCCAGATATACAAAAGAGTATAATGTAGTAAAATTCTCCATTGGTGCCAGAAATCGTACAAATTTTCTTGAATAATAAAAAGTTAAACTCTTCTTACACTCTAAATAGTCACATGTAAACAAATTGTACTACAATAAGTTTATTTGCATATAGTAAAATGCAGGGCCAAAAGCGCTAATAAGTAGATGCATTTCTTTTAAGACAAATCATTTTAAATTGTATTTCCTTCTAATTTAAATTTAGCAAATTAATTTATTTTTTTAGATATAGTACCTACTATAAATCATTGAACATATATTTATTTTGTGTAAATAGCTGGCCTGTGTGCCGTTGTTAATTTTATTATTTTATTTGTAAACAGTATCAGTGATTCTACGGATTTAGTTAATCATGGAGCAGCCCTTAGCCAGATTTGTTTGAATAGTTATTAATTATAATTTAATTTGTATTTTGTTTTGAAATGTGTGTGGAAAAATAGTACATAATATATTTTTGTTTAAATATACCTAGATATTGTTGTGTTTTGAGTAATTAATTTTTCAAAAGGTATAGCTACGAGCAATAATAAATATGAAGTGAGTATAAGTGTCATTCCATTGTTATGTATGCTTATGACAAACCATTTTCAAAGTTTTGAATCCTAATAGAGCAAGATCCCAGGGCCCCCAGACGTTACTTATTTTCTCACAAATAAAATGTATGGGATAAAGTATTGGCTTTGAGTGTATGCATACTTCCTAGGTTGGGGCGACGGCCAATTCCCAGGTACCAGGTGCTAAAGGTAGGTAAAAACAGACCTCACTTTTCTTAAAGTCTCAGTGCTGATTTTAACTTATGTTTTAAAGAATATCGTTAAAAATTAATAATCAATACTGCCAGACACTTTCCGTCGGCGCTAAATTTTACCAGACGCTTTAAAGCTCCCAAAAAAATTATGTACGTGTTGGAAAACTAATTAGAAACAAATAATTTTTTCTGAGGATTTAATTACCGCTGGTTTATTTATCAACAATTTCGATACGACCTTAGTAAACATAAATAGTAGCGTATTAATAGTAATAAAAATGGGAATCAAATAAAGAAATAAAGAAGAAATAGAAAATGGCTACTAATTTTTGACATCTCTTAACGGGGATATTTCTCCAAGCTTGTTCAATGTTTCTGAACAATTCGCGGACGTTTTTCGATGTTTTCGTTCCCAAACTTCTTTCCAGATCAGCCCACAAATTCTCAATTGGTTTGAGGTCGGGACTTTGCGTTGGCCATCTCAAAACATCTATTTTTTCTTCCGGAAACCAACTCTTCACAAGCCGTGAAGTGAGCTTAGGATAATTGCCTTGTTGGAAAATTTAAGACACTTGCAAATGGTCAAAAGCATATGGCTCCATAACATTTGCTACTATATCCTTATACACATGCTGATCCATTCGTCCAGCAACACGCACAATAGGACCAACACCGCGCCAGGAAAAGGCTCCCCAAACCATCACATTTTCACCACCATGCTTGAACATTTTTATGGTGTACTTGGGGTTGAGTTCCTGATTTTTTGGCGCCTTACACATTTTTTTCTATTGAATCCAAACATATTAAACTTGGATTCATCACTCCAAAGTACTTTTTTCAGAAAGAGAGGGGTTTAAGTGCATATTCCTTCGAAAATTCTAACCGACATTTTACATTTTGTTTTGAAACGTGTGGCTTTTTACGCGTGATGGACCCCCGCAGACCTGCTTCTAACAGTCGGTTCCTGACGGTTTTGCATGTGATTTCCTGACTTAGTTGTCCCGATACATTTGACAGAATTTCTTTACTGGTAACAAAAGGATGTGTCTTACTCAAACGGAAAATGAGTCTATCTTCTTTAGCGGTTGTTTTCCTTGCCCTTTTTTTTCTTTTGGGGTTTTCTATACTACCTACCTGTATCATTGAAAGCTTTTATTGCGCCATAGACCATCTTTATGGAGCACTACAGGTCCTGGCGATGGAATCCATAGATGCTCCTGCCGCACAATATTTTCGGATGATCAATTTTCTTAGTTCCGGTGTGCAGCTCTTGTTTTTTCCTATTTCACTAAACCAAATAATATTACTAAGACGTATTATAATAATAAGTTTGTGAATTGTAATAATAATAGACGTAATAAAAACAAAGTAGATATTCAAAATTGTATGCGATGTTTCTAATTAAATTTCCACAGAATTTCTTATGTCGATCTTAACACGCCAATGGTGACCTACTGGTCTGGGTCTGTGAGACCGGGTAAAAAATTTGAATAACTTTATTCTCCGTTATTGTTTTTTGTTGCAATTTCGAGTAGCTGCCGAGTGCCGCATTGCACTTGCACGTCCCCCACCATCAGTTCACGTCGAAACTGCTTAGTGAGCACACGTTGTGTATTTTTTTTTACTAACCCGGTGCGTGAGACCGTGTGTCACCGTGTATGTAAGTAAAATATTTATTTATTATTCGGGTATTTTACCTAGTATATTATTTTTTTATTGTTTTATTGTGTATTTTGTTCATTTTGTAAGAGTTCCATGTGTCGAAAGACTAAAAAAAGTTATTTTCCTTTATGAATATGTGATTTTTTATTTTTTTCTTAATTTTAAAAAATGTATTACTAAAAACATTGTTATTTTGAATGCTCTATTTATAAATGCTTTGATACCCTCCAATGTATGTACTGTACAGGTACACGCCAGAACTACTTGACCGACATAGACAATTTTTAATACCAACCTGACAACGGTAAAAAGAAGTCCTCTCACAAAATTTTATTCATTTAAGTCGGTTCGTTTGGACGCTATGGTGTTTCCAACAGCTAGAGAGATAAATTGGTCGAATATTGGCTTTGTATGGAAAGTAACAGAACTACTTTACCGACATGGACCATTTTTATTACAAACCTGACGACCGTAAAAATAAGATCTCTCGCAAAATTTCAGTCGCCTTAGTCGATTCGTTTGGACTCTATCGTGATTTAAATATATAGATAGACGCATGGGTCTAAGAGTGGTTTTGTATGGGAGGTACCAGAACTACTTGACCGACATAGCCCATTTTCAATACCAACCTGACGACGGTAAAAAGAAGTCCTCCCACAAAATTTCATACACCTAGGTCAATTCGTTTGGACGCTATCGTGTTTTCAACAGACAGACAGACAGACATGGCTAAATCGACTCAGAATGTGATCCTGATTCAGAATACATATATACTTTATAGGGTCTCTGTTGTAAATAAAAGGGCAACAACTATATGTAACAATAATTCATTTATTAAGTCGTAAGTATTAAATAATAGATAGGTAATGTGTGGTGGACAAACTGCACTGCACGACTGACTGCTGTGTCAACTTCATTAGAGTATTAGACTTCATTAAACGACAGCAATGACAATCGAGTTATGCAGCTGAGAGATTTGGAGAGTGTAGTCTCTCTTATACTACATTTCCTCCCCAATTAATTTTAGAACTAATGTGTTAGCTGGAACCGGACAACTGGATTTCTTGTCCTGGTGGAACGTCTGAGTGTTGGTGTGCCAGGAGACGATTCTACCTTGGGTGGCTGATTATCGGCGGTACTCTCTTGCGGCGTGTCTAATTGTCTAGAAATATGTGGAGAACTGTTAGTATTACTTGATTGCATACTTGCCTGACCCGGTACGATTCTGATGAGACAATCATTGGTTGAGGTCACATCGGTATTAGTATTATACTCTTTGCGTGCTCTTATCTGATTCTGGTGTCGTCGCCAAGGTCCAAAAGGTGTTGCAACTAGATACATCATACGTCCCAATGTCTTAAGAATGACTCCTCGAACCCACCCTGGGCCATGCGAATAATTCTTGGCAAGGACTAATTGTTCCTTGTTGAAGCGGCCTGTCGTTCCAGTACTTTCCTTCGGAGGGCGTGGAAACATCAATGAAAGCGGACCCTTTGGCTGTCGTCCGTGCAGAATTTCGGCTGGCGATTTTCCAGAAGACGTATTTGGAGTAGATCGGAAGGTGCTGAGAATGCTCAGAAGTGCAGCGTCTCTGTCTTCTCCTCCAGCAATTGCTTTTTTGAATGATGTTTTAAACGTTCTAACAAACCGTTCTGCTTCTCCATTGGATGCTGGGTGAAACGGGGCAGAAGTTAAATGATTTATTCCGTTTCGCTTACAAAATTCCTTAAAGTCGGTGGACACAAACTGTCGTCCATTATCAGTGACAATGGTATCTGGCAATCCTTCGAGAGTAAATATGCCTTGTAAGGCTGCTATGGTGGCATTTGAAGTGATGGAACCCATTTTGACTATAAACGGAAATTTGGAATACGCATCGACGCATATCATCCACATATCTCCCAAAAATGGGCCAGCAAAGTCTACGTGTAGTCGTTCCCATGGATGAGTAGGTGCAGGCCATGTTGAGAACTCCTTGTGGGGACTACTGCTTAACTGCTGACACTGTTTACATTTTCCAGCTCGCTCCGTGATGTCTTTGTCTATAGTAGGCCACCAGCAATATCTTCTGGAGAGCTGTTTCATGGGCGTAATACCCCAATGGCCACTGTGCAGCAAATCTAGTACCTTGGTCTGCAATGCTGACGGAATGACAACTCGAACGGATTCTGTTTGAAGAAGAAGTACATTATTTTCAAGGTTTAATGAGAACCGACGGTCAAAATATGGTTTCAGATATTTTTCTTCAAGGCTGAGTTTCTCCGGCCAGCCATTGCGGACAAAACTTTGAACTATTTTCAATGTAGGGTCTAAGCGAGTATAGTGGGCAATTCGATCAGCATCTATTGGAAAATCATCGAGTTCTTGTTGAAAGTTAATTTGCAAGCAGGAATGTTCACTACTATCGAAGGTGTCATCAGGACCCATAGACAAACGCGATAAGGCATCGGCGTTTCCGTGCTGATTGGTTGGTTTGTAGCGGATACTGAAACGATAACCCATAAGAAACAGTGCCCAACGTTGCAGCCGCTGTGCTGTTAGAACTGGTAAGTTTTTGTGAGGGCTAAATATAGTCACTAAAGGTTTGTGGTCGGTGTATAAAATGAATCGACGACCGTAGAGGTATTGATTAAATTTTTGAATGCCATAAATAATAGAGAGCGCTTCTTTCTCTATTTGGCTGTAACGTTTCTGGTGGACGTTTAATGTCTTTGAAGCGTGGGCTATTGGGATCTCGGAACCATCAGGTTGAACATGCGAAATTACGGCTCCAATGCCGTGGGAGGAGGCGTCGGTGGCTAGGACAATGGGTAAATCATCATTAAAATATGACAGTTGTGTTGCATCTACTAATTGGGCTTTTAACGTTTGGAAGGAATGCTCTTGTTCATCTCCCCATACATATGGCATATTTTGCTGACGTAGAAGATTAAGCGGGGCAGCTGTTTGTGATAAGTTTTTAATGAATTTGTTATAATAGTTAATCTTGCCAAGAAAAGCTTGCAATTCCTTTAGATTTGACGGTCTTGGAAGCTGCTTAATAGCACTGACATTTGATTCCGAGGGACTTATACCAGATAAACTTATAGTATGTCCTAAGTAATTGATTTTAGATTGGAGAAAATAGCACTTATCTCTATTACATACCAAGCCATTTGCCTGTAGACGCTGGAAAACTTCTCTCAGTGAATTGAGATGATCCTCAACAGTGGGGCCAGTTACTACTATATCATCCAAGTAGTTAACACAATTGGGAATGTCAGCAATTACCTGTTCTAGCAATCGCTGGAAAATAGCCGGTGCGCTGGCGACCCCAAATGGCAAGCGTTGATATTGGTAGAGTCCCTGGGGGGTGTTAACGACCATGATGTCGTTTAATGAAGTCTAATACTCTAATGAAGTTGACACAGCAGTCAGTCGTGCAGTGCAGTTTGTCCACCACACATTACCTATCTATTATTTTGATTCTCTTCGACTCT
Organism: Cheilosia scutellata; assembly: GCA_955612985.1. Classification (NCBI taxonomy): domain Eukaryota; kingdom Metazoa; phylum Arthropoda; class Insecta; order Diptera; family Syrphidae; genus Cheilosia; species Cheilosia scutellata. The sequence goes on along the minus strand of OY015313.1, from coordinate 74,807,305 downwards.
TCGTCCAGTTCAACCTGCAAGTAAGCGTCAGAGAGATCAATTTTAGAAAAATATCGCCCGCCTCGTAGTTTATGTATTAATTCTTCCACTCTAGGTATTGGGTATTGGTCCACCTCAAGTTGCGAATTTACAGCCTTAAAGTCGCCACAAATTCTTACGCGTCCATCACGTTTCGGTACTACCACTACTGGAGCTGCCCAGTCACTGAATTTTATTGATTTCCAAATGTTTGCTGTTACGAGTCGCTCAGCTTCCTGTTTAAATGCTTCCATTTGTGAATACGGAATTGGTCTAGCTCTAAAATACTTAGGATGTGCGTCTGATCTTAACTCAAGGTGTGCCTTATACACTCTACAGCAGCCTACAGCGTTCTCAAATATACAGCTAAACTCACTACACAGTTCCTTCAACCTTTTCTCTTCCGTCTCAGTTGCCACCGAATTCACCACATCTTGTTTTATGCCCAATCCAAGAGTATCTAGCCAGTCAATACCAAGTATATTACTTGCAGCTCTTACCTTCGTAACAATAAGCGGTAACACCTTCTGCATTCCACCAAACTCCACCTTAACATACGCCTTTCCTAACACCGGTACGACAACATCACCATAAGCCTTCAAAATTAGATCTGCAGGTAGTATCTCCTTGCAATGCAACATTTCGTATTCGTCCAAACCGATCATAGAACACGACGCCCCAGTGTCTACCTGAAATTTCATGTGATGATTATTCACTTTTATTTGAACCATTATTTTGTTTCCTTCCCGGTGTGGTTGTAAATGCATTTCATTAACCACGTGTGCCATAGTTGATTTGCCTTTGTCAACGATACCAATGACATTAACATGTCCAACCGCCTGATTAGACACCGGTATAACGTTAATCGTGTCGATATTTTCGACTCTCTGTGTCTGTGCTGAGTTACCGGTAAATCTACTACGAGAGCGCGATCTATTGTTAAAATTTACTTTCCCGTTGTTGCTTTTTGTTCCCGTCATGCTCATACATACAGCTGAAATGTGTCCGTTGCGATTACATTTGTAACACACTGCCTCCCGAAATTTGCAATTTTCTCTTTTGTGATTGATACCACACCCCGTACAAGATTTTATTGATTGCGACTTCTTCCAATTAGATTTATGTGCCCCCGTGCTAATAGACCTGTTACGCCGTGCTTTTCCTTGTACATGATACACCTCCGCTGCTGATGATGGGTGTGCAATTGATGATTTCTCGTTTTTTATTACACTTACTGTGTTTCTTGTTGCTTCGTATGACTCAGCTATCAAAAGGACTTCTTCTAGCGATGGGTTCGTCTTTTGTAGTGCAGAGGAACGTACGGTATCGTGCGGCGTATTAATGACTATGGTATCGCGTAAAAGCTCGTCAACAAATTCTTGCTTACAACTGGCGTTTGAGCATACATACTTACAATTTCGAGCAAGACCTCTTAGCTCTGCAACCCACTCTGCATAAGTTTGCCCATCGCCCATTTTAGCCCGAAGAAACTCATACCTTGCTGCCAGTATATGTACGTTCCGTTTAAAATGCTCCGTTAATTTTTCCGCTATGGCGTCGAATGATTTATCACCCACGTCGTTACCGAATATTTTCTGTATCAGGTCAAATACATCAGTACCTACCCACGATAAGAAAAACGCTCTTTTTTTCTGCGTGTCGCTGACACCGTATGCTGAAAAATGCTGCTCTAGCTGTTTTAAATATGTGTCCCACTGATGTCTACTTTTCTCGAACGGGTAAAATGGTGGTATAGCCACTCCGCTTGTACCCCCTGACCAGTTGCTTTTACTCATCATCTGTCCTTCCATCCATTCCTTCTGACTTCCCACCAGTGACTCGAAAAATCGTTGCTGCTGATCTAGCAGTGCCTTGAATAGAGTTGCATCCATCGCTAAAGCTGAGCCGGTATTTTCGACCACCACACAAAACCACGTTTTCCGTTAAACAATTACAAAAAAAATCTCTACTTTACAGCTAAATTGACCTCGTCGCCAAATGTTGTAAATGAAAGAGCAACAACTATATGTAACAATAATTCATTTATTAAGTCGTAAGTATTAAATAATAGATAGGTAATGTGTGGTGGACAAACTGCACTGCACGACTGACTGCTGTGTCAACTTCATTAGAGTATTAGACTTCATTAAACGACAGCAATGACAATCGAGTTATGCAGCTGAGAGATTTGGAGAGTGTAGTCTCTCTTATACTACAGTCTCCATTGAATCCTTATTGGCGTTACAAATGTAATGACAAAGTGAATATACCTTCCTGTGGAGGGTATACAAAAATGAATAAATTATTTAAAAATAGGTCAAAAATAACTTTATAAACATTAATTTAACAATTAACAGATTAGTATCTATAAAATATAATATAACAAATAATTAAAATGATATATTTTGCATTATGTTTTATAGTCTATTCTGTGCAATTTGTAACTTTTTAACGTGACAGCCTGCACTATATCCCAAAAAAAAATTAAATGAAAAAGTTATGAAAGCATTTTTTTTCTGCGATACACGTAGGAGAACCCCGATTTCAAATAGAGTTTAAATTATAAATTTGAATTGGTTTTTTATACACCTATAATTTTGAGCACTGCAACCCTATTCTTAGCATTGGTATTTGTAATTTTAAGAGCAAAATTTAATTTTCCTTAATTTATTTAACAAAAAAATAATTAAAGTTAATATTCTCATTTTACTCTCAGTAGACATATTCACTTCTTTTATTTAACCTACTGCAAAAAAAAACTGTAATTACAACTAAATTCGACAGAGATCTTAGATGTCAATCTCCAATCCATTTAGTAAGATCTGTTGAGTCCGTGTTCAGCTTTACACAATCAATCTTACATCTGAGTTCAAGCTCGTCAGCTCTGACTCTAAGATGTAGCTCATCTTTTTGCATACGACCCAATATACTGATAGTATAAGCGATTAAGCTATTTACTCTTATGTAAATATCGAGTCCTACCCTAATCCCCAAGTTTATCGTAAGCGACAAATTTTCCGACGACAGATAACATTACTACTCATCGAGCCACGTACAAATTTGATCGTGAAGACCTTCTTACATGACATTTTACATGCGTTTGAATGCAGAAATCGGGCTCCATTAAAAAAAACGACTCCTGTAAAAATCAATATGTCGGTTACATACGATAAACTTGGGGTTAAGGTTAACTCATGGCAATACTCATGGGCAAGATTTTACTTTACTGGCCATTCAAAGTTTTGGCAAAGATTTTTTTTGGTCAGCCCGATTGATTGCAGTGCTCTAAACATCAATCTGAAAAAAATTTTGGCGGTCTTTTACCGTTTGGGCGTGGCACGTCGCACGTCCCCAAATTTTAAAAAAATACCATATGAAATAGTACCAACATTTCAAGAACGGAGTATCCAATTTTTCTAAAATTATTTTTTTATGTTCCCTAAATGTGGAGTTAACTCATAAAAAAGTTTCATCAATCGGATCATAAAGACCGCAGATATGAGGTAATTTAAAGAAGATAAATTTTAACCACTGAATTTTTGTACTGACATTTTTAACTTACTTTCAAGGGCACTGGCTAATATTTTGTATTTTGTATTTAGATCCACTCCGACTCCGACCTAGTCCAGACATATATATTTGAATTGAAAAGTGATTCCCAAGTGCGAAAGTATCTGGGATCAATGATCAATAGCGAAGTAATTGATGACGACTTCAGTCATCCCAGGAAAACTCTGCTATATTTTGTGACCGAAAAATGCCACTAACCTGAAAGAAAGACACAACGCCGCAGTTGTTCGTCCGGTGCTCACATATGGATCCCACTGCTGGACATTGGACAATGTACAAATAGTATGAGAGCTAAATCAACAGCAGCTGGGGTGAAGGTCCTTCGCATGACAACATTATTATCTAACAATTCTTGATCGAACTAGAAGTGCGAAGATCCGAGAAAGCCTTCACGTCAAAGAACCGATTTCGAAAAATTGTTCACACAACTGGCTCAGTTGGTGTTGCCATGTTTAAAGCAGGGATCCTACGAACCCTACCAAAAAGGCACTGCAGTGCCAATTAACGTTTCCATACATGCGCGGAAGAGAGGTAGGCCGAATAAGACATGGATCACACGAATACAGTATCAAATTCACTTTTCAATAAAAATATATATATATTTAAACATGAATATAATTTGTATATTCTTGTACTTATTTCTCATCTCTCTATCGTAAAATTATAAAGTACGCTTAAGACAAACTTTCAAGTCTTTATATTACTATTTTTAAGCTCTCACAAATAAATTAATGATGAAATGAAATTTATAAGTGTGAATAAAAGAAAAAATCGTTTTCTCTGATATACCTAGCTAATGCTCCACTTAGGTATAATTGAGCTGCTCCTAACATCTCACTTCAGGGTGGGAAGTTCTCACGCATAAGGAATGCCCACACCCACAACAAAAATTGTTACGCATTAACACATATTTAATCCGCTGATCGGATTTTCTGAAACACTAGACCAATAAATCATTCTCTTTATCATATCAACTGTCTGCGGCCATATAATTCCAATAAGTCCACTGTGAACTAATTCGAATGCCATGCAGTAACAAATCAATCAATGATGCCGATTATCGAGTTAACCTCATTGAGAATTAAAAAACAATCATCACTGATCTTACATTTTATCGACGTTCAATATAAATCTCCTGCGCTGATCTGAGGTAGGTCTGCCCGGTATACTTATGTCAAAGTGTAACCCAATATTTGTTTGCTCTACTTTGAGTCACATTTCGGACCTGACACTGACATGAAAAATAACCTAACAGAGGGACAGTCCAATAGACACGGCAGTGAGAGTCAAGTTATTTACTTGTTGACATTATGTATACAGTATAACCAAACCTTACTGAGTTGGTTAATATCAGAGTCATTATTCATTTTCCACTTCGCAGGTATATCTCTCTACCAAAGATACACCACTCACTCAAGTCATAAATACCACCAACGATTGTGCCTTACGTCTGTGTTCGCACATATTCCCCGAGCTTCACGTCAAATAATAGATGAAAGGCAAACAAGGAGAATAGGCTTAATAGAAGCTTCGAATTCCACTCACCAGTGGCAATCCAGCCCCCCATTAATCGATCCAACATGCCAGTCATCCATCCATCTATCTATGTATCTACCCAGTTATGGTCCAGTTCGCATGTCTATATAAGGTGGGGGATCCATTATGTTTCGAAACTGTCATTCTTTTTCTTCGATTGTCTAAAACAGTCACTGTGGATATGGGTGGACTGCGCGGTGACATTCGCTTACCCTGCGTCGCCTTCTGACTCTGAGGTTGATTGACATTTGGTGGTCATTCTGGTAGAGAGGTAATTTTTCATCCATCGATTTTGTACGCCATACGGTAGGTACTTAAATATGACAAATGTTAATTTATTTGTTACGATTGTAAAGCGGAGGATACTGTTTCTGCGTGTACCGGAGGTTTACTTTATTTTTGATCTTACTAAGGACTGCCGTCAGTGAACAATGGAAGTATGAAGTATATTTTTTGAAAAGTATGTCGCATTAGATTGAATAGCATGCGGGGAGTCTACAATTTAAATAATCTTTCTATATTTCGAATCTCAAAGTCCCTTACCCTTTCCAAATATAATTACTATTTGTAGATTGTAGATTGTAGGGGGGGGGGGGCTACAATTGGGCCTATTGTGATGTCCTCCATTTATAGCTCATCCATGATGCCGCTGTTTGTTATAAAGGCAGCTAGCTCTTTGGGTGTGCTGATAGCTATGTCCGCTGCTTCGAGGTAGAATTTACTTAGATAACGTTGACGTGTTTTGGTTAAACAGTTGCAGTCACATAGTATGTGTTCTGCTGTTTCTGCGTCGTCGTTGCACATTCTGCAAGAGTCGTCTTGTGCATACCCATTGTCATCAGGTGTTTTTTGACTCGACCGTGCCCTGTGAGAAATCCTGTGACCAGTCTGACTTCTACTTAACTGTAGTAGTTGTTTCGTTTTTTTGTGGGAAAGGTTTGGCATGAAGTTTTTGGCTTGCCTGTTTCCTTCGGTAGTCCTCCAGAAATGAAGCTTCTTTTCGTTCAGCCATGTTTTCACACTACTTTTTATAGTGTTGATTGGTAGCCCGCAGAATGGTCTTGGCATCATGAATTGGGATGCGGATCCTTTTCTGGCTAATTCGTCAGCTTTTTTGTTGCCTTCATATCCACTGTGCCCTGGCACCCAGATCAAGTCAACCTTGTTTGCGGTGGCCAGTATTTGCAGGATTTGGAGGCAGTCCCAGACCAGTTTTGATGTTATTTCAAAGGCGTCAATTGCTATCAGAGAGAATGTAAATGTTCTTATTTGTTATAGCCCTGTTTAGACTCTCTCGAATGCAGAGTTCTATTGCATGTATTTCGGCCTGAAATACGGAACTGCTTATATCCATACTAGCGAATAGGGACGTTTTAGTGCACGGACCGTTGGCAAATGTTGGTTTGTTCTGTTCCCATTTTAGACGATCTGGGAATGTAACCCTAAAGTTGTGTCGGAAGTTATAGCGTGGTAGACATTTGTCTGTCAAATGTATTCCAAGTAGTTCATTTTGTCTGAATTCTTGTAGGATATCAGAGTGGACTATGTTGGAATTTGATTCATCTTCTGTGATGAGCGTATAGGCATTAACTATTGTTTCTTTCATGAGTTCTAGATGAAGTGGTGGGATGTTTAGGATAACCTCGAGTGCAGCTGTTGGTGCAGCTTTCATTGCTCCAGTTGCACAGACACATGCTATAGTCTCTGTATTTTGTTGAGTTTAGCCTGTGCTGACCTCTGCGTTGCTTTATACCACCACACGGCGGCTGCATACGTGATGATAGGTCTTGTTATTGCCGTATACATCCACAGTGTCATTTTGGGGTTAAGTTCCCAGTTTTTACCGAGTAGAATTTTACTGGTCCATAAGGATAAACTGGTTTTGCCAATAGTTTTATTAAGGTGAGAGTCCCATGTGAGTTTTTCATCCGGTGTAATTCCGAGATATTTGACTTCCGTTGAGAACTCTATTATTTCGCCGAAGTGTGTAGCATTTCTCAGTCTTTCTCGCTTTCTTCTCTTGGTGAATGCAACTATGGTGCATTTTTTGGGATTGACTTTGAGGCCAACTTTTGTACACCATTCAGCAACTAGGTTTAGAGCCCTCTGGAGGCGATTCAAGATTGTGTCTTCAAATTTGCCTCTGATTAGGATAGCTATGTCGTCTGCATATCCTTGGACATAAAAACCGTCAGTAGTTCATTTACTACGATGGACTATAGTAGGGGTGAGAGTATTCCTCCCTGGGGCATCCTTTCGTAGCTATCATACTGAGTTTAGTGCTGCCTAATGAGGTTTTTATTGTTTTGTCCTCTAGCATGCATTTTATCCATTTACACATAGTCAACTCCCATGTTTTGGATACCTCTTTGTGAGAATTCTGTATTGTCAAATGCTCCTTCTATATGGAGGAAACACCGACCGCTACCTCTTTGTCTCTGAGAGATTTTTCAATTCTTGAGGTAACGTTTTGCAAGGCGTATGTCGATTTCCCGGGCTGGTAGGCATATTGATATTTGTGAAGTGCCCCGTCTCCGAAATGTCTATCCAGGATTTTTTCCATCGTTTTGAGGAAAAAGGAATTGAGACTGATTGGTCTATATGACTTTCCTAGGTGGCAACACTCTTGCACAACAACAAGGGTAACGAGCCTTATATTTGACGTTTTCCAGCCAAAGGTTCTCCCCCTTTTTTGGAATATTTGAAAGAGGATTTTTGGGTAAGATATAATTTCGTGAACTTGCCAAGTATTCCCATCGTCGATGGACAATAATTTACCAGGTAACATACAATGAATTATAAAATAGGGCACCTTACATAACAATTAAAAGGCCTAGCTAGGGTCCAAAAAATATAAATCCGGCGCTGGGATTGATGTTATTGCAGCTGGAATAATAACCGGCGGAACTCTTCCCTCCTTCTTGATTCCTCAGGCGCGAAGCCTTTATCGTGGTAACTAACTGAGAAACCATGGCATACCAATGATACTTAACGCTTTTCGTAGGGGATCATCCTTACCACCCGGTTTCCCAAGTTGAGGTGCGCCAGGTTTTTTCTTGTTCGTCTTGGGTTGGATTTGGATTCCAAAGGGCTAAGCTATGTTTCGTTTGCCCTTTTTCGTCCATGGACACAAATTGTCCGTCCATATGAATTCTCTTCAGGCGCTCTTTCTTCTATCTTAATTCAAGCATATAACGTCCGCCTCATCAGATCTCCGTCTGGAATTCTGCAATTTATTTTCTATTTTCAATTTATTATATCTCGCCCTCTGGATGAAATAAAGAGATGAATGTTCAAAATACGCGATGAAGTATTGCCTAACAATTAAAAGAATTTCTTGAGTTGACCTACATAGATTTATGAGTAGGTATCATGGCAATTTGAGCCCAGTGAGGTCGAAATAGAAAAGTTTGCTCCCCCTTTTTTCAACCCTTATGGGACGAATTTTGAAAAAGGATTAATTAAGCATGTAACAGTTTTAACTTAGATATCTATTAACACACAAAGTTTCAAGTTAATAAGGCTAATGGTTCATATATTATGAAAAAGCCTCCCTTAAAGAGGCAGGGGAAGTTAAATCCAAAAATTCCTTCTAAATACCTATTGCATTGTCTTCAAAACCCAAGCCATCATGGAAAATTCCAAAGTTCCAAAGTTGCAAGGTGAAGCAGGTTGCAAACAAAGAGAGCTTCCGGTTTCATTGATATGGAAACAAATCCAGATATCGCGAAGGGAGTTTGGGTAAAAACAAAAGCAAAAAAGATATGGGAAAAGATAAGCACAGAGCTAAATGGCAATTATCAATGGACACGGTAGTGCCCCAGCCAAGTTCTTTACTAAAGGCACTTACCCTTTTTACAGGACCAAACTCAGGCTGTTTTCGACCCTCTTCTAACTTCAAAACCAATTAAGCTAAAAACGTCAAACTTGAAAATTTTGCCAAGCTCATTATAAAGGTCCATCTTACCAAAATTCAGCTCTATGGTATTAGTGGTTCTCAGCATACATGACTTAAAAAATCACAAAAACCGTAACTGACTCACTCACTCACGCACTTATATTTGTTTGGGTCACTTCCAGTTTCCGTAGAATGTTGAAATTCAGTAGAGCGGTAGTACTTGCAGTCTACAGAAAGAAAATCAACTAACCGTTTTATATTCTCCATTCAGGAGGCGTGGTATCCGCCCACTTTTGAAAATGGGTTAATATTTATTTGGGCCACTTCCCACTGTCGTAGAATGTTGAAATTTGGTAGAGCTTTTAACATTTGATCTTTTTAAACTAAGGACTTGGCGTACATTTAGATCTCATTACTTTTCGTGGTTGACTAGTTACACACTTTTTTTATATATATAACAGAACTTGGCTGATTTTTTTACATTTATGCTTTTGGTGTGATAGACCTTACGTGCGTTCATGGGAGAAATAGGTAACAGTAAAAAAGTAAAAAAAAAAAATATTTTTGCCCGACGTTCGTCACTTTTTGAATAATTAAATTTGATCCATTTATTAGGACAAAAATGTAAGTTTCCAGCACTTGTTGCGCCAGTCCAATAGAATGCTCGTTTCCCACTAGTGAGTGGAAAATATTTCAAAGCGGAAGCAAGTTTTTTAGGCACAAGGGACACTTTTCTCGACACTTTTTCTTCCTATTCCAAAGGGTTAGGCGCATCTCCTAATTGTTTACATTTTCTAGCTAGTTCTAGAACTTTGTTACCATCTTCCGCTTCCGAATCGCTAAACCATAATTCAATCAAACTAATTGTTTAAGATTACTTTTAACACAAATAAATTGCGAAAACGATAGCCAGCTGTCAATAAATAGCCGCCAAAGTATGATGTGAATATTGGCATTATATATCTGTTCCCCGATCGATTGATCGGTGGCTAAAATCAATCAGTGGCTAAAATCAATCGACGCAATCGACAATTATTGTCGTAACGATCGCTGATCGACAATCACAATTAGGGCCAAAGTTACTGTCTGAGGTGGTCCGTTGTCATAGAGACTCCGTTAAAGTCAGTCGGTCGCTACTGGTTGAAAATCAAGCAAATAATTAGGGCTCGCATAACACTTTAGATTAGGGAAGGTAGTTCCATCATTTTTATGAGCCTTTCGACTGGATAAACTTTTTTATTAACCGACATTCCAATGTACATCTGTAGCTGGTAAATTGTCTCCAACCATCATCCTCAGCGATCTAAATGTATTCGCTCATCTTGTACTTAACAAACCTATACATGCATGGATTTCTTTGAGTTTTTAACAGTCTAATACAATACCCTTACGCTTACACTAACCTTCTGATTGACTGGAATTCGAAGATTGATTTTATAAAAGTTTTTCCATTTTCTGATTATTTATATGCAAAAAGGCAGAAACTGACAAGCAATAGGAAAACAGTAAAGAACAGAGGCGCCGCCGACTCGCGCTTGTGTATCTATCTTTTCGACTAAACATACACATGCATACCTACGACCTACGAAGAAATGTTAGACAAGTGAAGAATCTGCATTGATAAATGGTGTTGTAATTCATGAAATCTATCTGCCTCTGCAGCACATTGTAACAGTTTCAGTCTCTACAATATCTACAATGGGATTTAAGTTGCGACGCGACGTCCGGCAAGAAACTGATTTGTTGAGGCTATTTTTCTGTCCTTCTTCTGGTTAATGCATTATTTATTATAAGAGGGGATCGGCGAGTTTTGTTTTCATATATTTACACGCCCCTTGGGATTAGGTTGCAAAGTGTTAGATACATGTTCCGATAGATACAAATGGAATCGTTTATTGTTTATACTCGTGTCGCAAACTATATTTATAGAAGTATGACTTGAATTTCATGCTGAACTAAAGAGTCTAAGTTGTTATGACTGCTTTTCAATTAATTGTTTTGTATTAGCACTAATTTAATATGTTAAATTATAAAAAGTTAGGTTATGTTAAATATAGTGTTATAATATTATAACTTTTATACAGTAATGCATAACATTACGTAGTCATTATAATGTCCCCGATCAGAAATATTTTATTAATTAAAAGGACTGTGTGAACATTGTATGTGTACTAAGCTTCCGAGATTAGGTATAATACGTTTAGATTTGGCATAACTTTGACAAAATTATGAGCCCAATTTGGGTATGGTATAGGTACCTACTGCCTAAATTTCGCCAAAATTGTTTAGGGTATTGAAATATCGCCGGGGTTCACTTCCCAGTTTTTTTGTTTTGTTTATTAAGCAGTTCGTTGTGTCGCATTTTACGCTTGGAAAGTTTTGTTTTTTAATTCATTTGACGCAAACCATTGCTTCCCAATTTTCATTTCGGAATTTTCATTTTAGCTTTTGTGTGATTGAAGTTGTGTTGATTGGCAATTCATTGTTTGTCGTTTTGTTGTTTCGTTAGTTTTTATTTTGGCATTCAATTGTTTTGCGAATTTTGACTTGTATTAAATTACTTACATATTGGGTGCAGTGGCCCAGTGGTGAGTGTGCTGGACTACTGTGCGAGGGGTCCCAGACCAGACTCGATCCCCGGAAAAACTCAAATTACATCTTTAATTTTGTCGCATTGCGCCACCTCTCGCGAACGGTTCACAAACATCCGAGAGTATAAATGTCATGGAAAAGGTTCTCAATTCAGCCGGTCGGACTCGGCATAAAATTGTAGGTCCCTTCCATTCGTCCCAAAAACGGACCTGTTGCGCGATCTATTTATTTTGTTTAATCCAGATTACCAGACTGATCCACATTACTCTACATTATATGTATATACATACATTATCTTTAAAACCACCAAAGTAAATCATCAAAATGAGAAAATGGATATAAATAAAAAATAGATATCAAAATGAATGGAGAAATCCAATAAATCCTTTTTAAGCTTTTTCTTACAACACCTACTTGCGCGAAATCTTTTAATAAATGTTAGACAATCCCACCAAAGGAGTAAGATTGCATACCGTTTGTACATCTAAATTATTCAATTCAACCAATTGAAAAGCCCGTTGTCGAATATGGTCAACAGATCAAATCCTGTTTTTTTTTTGCTCAAATACAAATTCACAAATACAATTTACAGCGACACAAGAAATCAGCAATCTTATATATACAACCGGTGTACGATTTACAATTCGTATAACAATAAAAATGTCCAACTCAAAATACATGTTTGAGAAATTGCCAATTCAATGCATCTCAATAGTCCAATAGATGGCAGCTAGACAGATTGAATTTGAAGCCAGAAAAGAAGTAAAAAAGCTGTCCTCTTACTTGTTTTATGGTAATGCGAACAAATTGCATGTCTGCATTGGCCCGGTCTTAAGCGAGTCACTTGAAATTCATGAGGTTCGATTGGATATATTCTATTCACCCGTCTGGTGCGTACTTTGTTTTACATTTTACATTTTTTTATTTAACTATAATAGTGCAGCTCCTAGATTAGTTTTACTTCTATTATTCATTCAAATCAGTAATTTGAGTAACAATATTAAAAGTCACAATGTGGTGCACAGTAGCTCAGAGAATGTAAAAATATGTCAAAGCTTCAAAGATTTTAGTTGTTTAAACCAAAAACATAATATATAGAGTTAAAATATGTTAAGAAATGAAATTAAATGACGCTCAATTTCACACATGATCCAAAGAGCCCCATTCTTTAAACAGTCAGGAAAAAACCGTTCAAATAGCTCGAGGTTGGTGCGAATTCAGTAATACGTATCTCTTAGTTTCGAGTCGAGTTTTCATTAGGTACTATGATTATTTTCATATTGAAATAAAATCAGAGAAAATAGATTTCAACAAGGAAAATTCAAAATGAGTATTGTTACCAGCTAATAATGCATGTACTACGGTGTAGTGGTGGAGAAACTCTGATATTACTTTATTTTATGGTCGGTGGCATTGTACTGCTATCCCCCGACGGGCCACGAACCTGCGCCGACCATAAAACTAACGGCTCCCAATCTAACAGGAGAGCAATTCCTTGTGCGTTTGTTATTTTCCGATTTTTTTTTAATTTTAGGTGTATTTTTTTGGGAATCTATAGCTAGCTACTTTTACTTTTACATGCAAAACCAAAAGTGGGTATAAAAGTGGCTATAATTAACGCAGTAACAAAGTGGAGATAGGAAAGTTGAAAAATTGCATTCATAGACGGCGGTGTTGTAAATAAGGAGGAATTATTTTTCTTCCTTGAGCGTTGAGAGCGGCTATTTGTCACTAATGGGTTGTGTTCGTTGATTGTTGTATGAATTGGTAAATATTTTGCAATTCTCTGATTGGTTGAAATGCATTTATACTTTTTAATAATTCATATTCTCACATAATATTATTTTAAATAGTATCTACGATTGAAAATCCTTGTAGAACTTTTTGGCTTAGTATCACACATAATTCTGTGCCTACGCATTACAGAGCTGGCTGCCGTCCTTCGCTCTTGGACTATTTTTTAGTATCCGACGAAAACGTTGTAATATTTAATAATCAATTTTCGGTACCAGGCTTAAATTCTCCTCATGATTTAATTTTTCTAACCTACGATCAGTGGCGGCCTAAGGGGGGGGGGGGGGCTGTCCGACCCGGGTGGCAGACTAATAGGGGGTGCCATCAGTAACAGCAAAATAACTATTTTACACATTACACAAAATAAAAACACAAATAAAACAATAAATTTGTTTCCCAAATACCTACCTATATATGTAGGTATATGTGCGCATGAATTTCGTTTCTGACCTATTCCCTTAAGATAGGAAAGACTACCAAAGAACTTACCGACGATATCTTAAAGCAACTCAATGAAGATAGTCTTGACATTAACAGGGCTCAGGGATATGATAATGCTGCGACAAAGACGGATATTCATGGAGGAGTTCAAGAATTAATTCCGCAAATTAATCCAAAAGCTTTGCTTACGCCATGTGCAAACCATTCTTTAACCATTCTTTGTAGAGTTCACTCTTTGGGAAGCACTCCTTCAAGTATGTCCAAGTTTGTTGGAACAGTGGAAAGACTTTACACATTTTTCTCAGCATCTACGCCTCTTTGGGATATTCTCATAAAAAATGTAGGTGTGTTAGTCAAAAGACTTGTAGACACTAGACGGAGCGCTCATCACGAGGCTGTTAAGCCAAATTTCGTGAAGATAGTTTTAACTCTTGAACACTTTTGTGATCCTCAAAGGAAAATTTGGATACAAGAGGTGATGCAACCATACTCTTATTTGCTGTATGCGACTTTACGTTTTTCTGTTATCTTTCATTCTGGTGCGATATTTTGGAAGAAGTTGATGCAGCACATCAATACTTGCAAAAATCCCGGCTCACTTTAGAAAAAAGTGTATTAAAACTTGAGGCGCTCCCGAGTTTTCTTCATCGTGATGAAACTATGAAAGAGGCCATAATACATATACGTTATAGTTATAGAACAATGTACTGGCTAGAAATTTCAATTGAAAGGCGGGGAAGAACAAACAAGAAGAAAATTATGCCAAGCTGAAGGTGGTGGTTTGACGTTGGAAAAACACGAAGATCCATGTTAGAATGTCAGGATACATTTTACACTGAACTTATTTATCGGTCTAAGGCCATGGAAATGGAATACGTCAGTTTTCTCAGCTCTTCAACCGAAAATATTGCTGTATTGAACAGGAGAAGAACTGCGTGTTGTTGTTCCAATGCTTACATTTACAGAACTAACAGACAACAGTATCATATTGGAAATCGGGCGAATACGGCGTCACATGCGGTATCTGCAAAAATAAATTTAAAAGATGAAGAAATTTGGACAACATTTGAATTTTTAAGCTTCATTCTTAAGTGTGACTTTCATTGTCATTGGCGATGAGAATTTATTTAACAATTTGCACCTCAGTGACATCGTGTGAATGAAGCTTTTCGAAATAAAAAGTAATTAATCAAATCTAATTAATCTAAGATCACCAATGAGCCAAAATAGGTTGACTAATGACTAATCTGGCTAAACTTTCAATCGAAAAGGTGCACACAAAAAATTTAGATTTTAATAATTTAATCGAAATATTCAGTGCAGTAAAAGCTCGAAAGCACCTTTAAATAAAATCGTTGTTGGTGTTTTTTTCTTAAATTTGTTAAGGGGTGTAAGCTTGCTTTACCGCCCCGGGTGCCACTACCTCTTAGTCCGCCCCTGACTACGATATCCCTATACATTTTCATCAGTCATCGAAAAAACAGAGATTCAGAAACTTCAAAAAATATTAACCTAGAGGCCTTGCATTGCGAAGCCTCAAATTACCCTTGGGACTTATGTTGGACCCTTTCTGACGTAGACAATAAAGTTATTTTGTTCGAATCTATGGTTACAGAGCTCTTCGATAAATATTTTCCAATGAAAGAAATTATAGTAAAATATCCCACTCGCAACTCGTTGGTTTTCCTTTGAAATGAAAAAGCTTATGAGACTTCGTGACAAAGCTTATTATAGGTGGAAAACTTATCCTTCACCTGGTAATTGGACCTCATTTGTCAAATTAAGAAATGATACAACCGCCGAAGTACCTAGAAGGAAACAACTCTTTTACACTTCTAAGCTCAACGTTGACTTAAATAGCCGCGATCTTTGGAACAATTTGCGAAAGTTCGGTGTAACATATAAAAAGGACATTTCTGAAAATACCGATATGAGTCCAAATGCATTAAACAATTACTTTTCTTCTTCATCTTTGCCTACACCGTCTTTCTTTTCCAGTGTATCTGATTCAAATTTCTTATCTGATATCATCTAGATATCAGAGTATTTGGGGCCAAAATTTGTCTTTAAAACGGTAAATAGCATCGACGTTATTTTTGCTATCAGATCTGTTAAGTCCGTTGCTATAGGATTGGATGGAATATCGTTAAAATTTATTAAAATGATCCTCCCATTTGTGATCCATACTCTAAAGCACATTATATAATAGCTGCTTAACCAGTTCTTGCTTTCCCTCATCTTGGAAATTCGCCAAAATAACACCAATTCCTAAAAAATCAAATCCTTCCGAATGCTCTGATTTTCGGCCAATTAGCATTCTTTCTGGTCTATCAAAAGTGTTTGAGCAAATCATTAAAGGCCAATTACAAGCACACATCGACACCCACAGCCACAACTTGATTAGTCCGAACCAATCCGCGTATCGAAAAGACCACATCTGCACCCCCGCGTTGATCAAAATAGTGGACGATATTCGTCGAAATTTCGACAAATCTGAAATAACCTTGCTTTGTCTTTTAGATAGCTTTAGAGTATCACAACAAAGATTGTAGCAAGCTCTTTTTCAAGTACGGATTGGACAAAAAAGCGGTTATATTAATAGAGAATTATCTTAGCGAAAGATAGCAGCAGGTTTCATTAAATGGCATTGCTGTCACGATGGGAATTCGATAGGGTGTTCCACAGGGCTCTATCCTTGGACCGTTACTTTTCGCTCTGTTTATAAATGACCTTCCGTCCGTTTGCAGACACACCTCTGTACATTTATATGCTGATGACGTCCAAGTATATAATTCGTCCTTGCGATCACAGAATGGAGATTGTATTACACGGCTAGAAGAGGATTTGACGGCAATATAGGATTGGGCTATTTCCAACGAACTTATACTCAACCCAAAAAAAAATCCTTATGCTTGCCTATAGGCAAGAATATTGGTGCGATCCACCTTCAAACAAAATATTTTTAAAAAGGTTAAGTAAATTAATTTCATAAGATGATGGATTTTATTGTTTTAAAAAATATGTATATAGATTTGTCTAGAACCGGATATTATGTCTTGGCAGCGCAGATAGTCACAGTAGCACCTAGCAATAAAACATCTGCACCATCACCATTAGGTCGTAAACTAATTAAGGATTCCCGTTACTGGCGACCTATGGGGTAAAACACAGTGAAAGACAATACCTACGATCAACATGCATTTGCACGTTTTCCTGAACTCTGCCAGCAGTATGAATAAGGCTGGAATTCCGAAATACAGTTCATTCAGTTTTAGTTAACGAACCTTTGCAGTCGATAAATTTTAAGAACGATTTTCGGTTTCTCTAGTGAGTATCAATTTTTGAACATACCCTTAAAATGACACTGGGCGTTATGATATGCACCCGTTTAGATTAAACTAGTCATATCATTGCTGTAGGGGCTGGTGGCGACGTGGATTTTTGCATTACAATTGTGTATATTTGTTTACCCGGAAACTAAAAAACATGCGAAACGACCAAGATAATTAAGACCAATTAACAAATACGACATTTTAAGGACTGATGAAATCGTGGCACTATTCGTTGTTTGTTATAAATCACTTTCATACCACTTTGCCGCCATTCCATCGCTACACCAACATTTCGGTGCGCGCATTGTCTAAGAGTAAACTTAATTCTTCAAAGAAATAATATGAACAGTAAACATAAAGACAACAAATTCTAAATTGATGCAATTAAAAAAAATTTTTGATTTGGAGCTCAGTAGTAAGATTCTGTTGTTTTTTTTTAAGGAAACTGCTAAAGCTTTGATTGCAGTTAGGTATTATCTAAAGGTATTCAACGTATGTAATTTGTTTTCATAAATCTATGCTGACATTCACAGAGACAGTAAAATAAGAAAAAATGTATTCACAAGAATTCTGTATTTTACAGAATTTTGATATACTTACAGAATTTTGAAATACAGAGTTTTGTTGATACAGAATTTTGTTCATACAGGATTTTGAAATATGTACAGAGTTTTGTTCATACAAAATTTTGAAATACAGTATTTTGAAAACAGAATTTTGACCAAACAGTATTTCAACTCCAACCCACAATTTTGATGTATCTATGCGAAAAAAATGACAAAGTTCCATAAAATTTCATAAGCGTTAAGTTAACTAGACTGACAGAATTTTCATATTTTTTTCAATCTTTCCGCAGAATACTTGGATATATTTCGCTGAGCACCATCTTGGGAAACCCGCCACTACACCACTGCCAGACTGCCACCCCCTAGAAAATTGGGGTTTTTATCTACAAAACGTTGCATGATCATTTACAGACTTATTTAAAAACTTTATACATTCTTTATAATAACTCTAAACGCAAAAAACTTATTTATAAAAATTATACTCAGTTATTGAATAGAGGCAGCATAAGCTGAAAAATATATACTTATACACTGCCTAACTATACAGTTGTTTAGAAGTATTATAGCGAGTTCTAATAAATAAATAGGTGGCGCAACAGGCGGTAGACACCTTAGGCCTAGCTTCTCGCAACCATTCGTTTGTGTGAGTTTCTATTTTTGGGACGAATGGAAGGGACCTACAATGTTATACCGAGTCCGAACGGCTGAATTGAGAAGCTTTTTCATGACAGTTATACCTACTCTCGGATGTTTGTCAGACGTTCGCGAGAGGTGGTGCAGTAGAAAAAACCTAAGATGTAATTTATGTTTTTCCGGGGATCGAACCTGAAATCCCTCGCACAGTAGTCCAGTACACTAACCACTGCGCTACTCCGCCCACATTGTACATAATTTACACTCGTAAAATAAGGCGAATACCTGTGTGTTGTTTCAAGAAAGGCGGTAGCTATATGTTAGCGTTATGTCCCGAATTCATCTAGTAATTCTAAACATCCGTTGAGAGATTTCTCGATTTTCTTCTTATGGCATTAGGGGTCAGACACTTATCCTTTTGTTAAGTATTGCCTACGTACCTCCACGCGCAATTACAATTAGCTGAGGCATTCGTGGTACATCTTCTCATCTCTCCATAAGGATTACTTCACACTTTCTGCAAAAGGAAATCCATGGCTGCTGTGGAGAACAAAGAATGCACAAAACCAAAAGAAGACCTAAAGATATTCCGAAGAAAATGAAAACGCATATCTACAACTTCAACTCACTGACCCAATTCCCCAAAACGGACAAATTAATTCAGTGAACCCGTCCAACCAGCTGACCAGAACCATCGAATCCAGGCGCATTTAACAAAGCGAATCTGTCAAGGTAATTATATACCTCAAATCGAAGTACAGTTTATTGTACATTGCATCACTCTATGGCGTGTTAAGTGACTCGTGCGAGAGTTCCAGCAACCATCAGCCCAAGACAATTATAATCTTAGGTGGGTATCTCAGGGCACCACATGGGAAGAGACTGTGCCATTTGATGTTGACTAGCAATTTATATGCACTACAGTACAGACTACACAATACTAGAAAATCTCGAGAAACCACAATGTTTCAATGGAATTACATACATTTTTAGATAAGTGATCTAACGCTATAAAATGGGAACACTAACACTATTTTATATTTTATATTTCAAACACTAAATGCATTTTGAGAAATCATAAAATGTGGTTTTAATATTTTAGGCAAATATAAATCAGATAGGAATAAAATATACCAAAAAGATGAAAACAAAAGGACCCTTTTTAGGGTTTTTGGCTATAAATCTTAGGAAAAAAATGGGTGCTGTCTTACGTTTGAGCGTTTAATTTAAGAAATGGAGTATTAATTTTTGTTTTTTATTAACTACATAAATGTGCAGTTAACTGATAAAACGAGTTTCATTAAAATCGGTTAGATTAGTTTGGCAACTTGAAATAATTTGTTGGTAATAATTTCATACGAATTCATAGGTTCAGGTATTTGGCTTCCTTTGAAAATTCAATAATAGTTTCGCCATACATGGTGGCCGGTGTGGCGAGTTAGAAGATCAAGTTTCCTTCGTTTGGTAAAAGGGACGATTGTCGTCTTTTTTGGATTTACAAAAGCCCTTCTTTGTGACACCATCTTTGGACTATGGATAGTGCATTTTGCAGTATTTCTGATATAGTGCTTTCGAATTTACTACTGACAATGATTGCTACGTCGTCGTCAGCATATCCTATAGCGTCGATCCCATCAATAGATAGCGATTAGGGTAGGTCGTCAATGGTCGTCAACTAGGTACCATAAGAGAGGCGAGAGGACCCCCTCTAGTTGTTAACGCCGAAAGTTCCACATCATCAATACGGGTTTGGATTACTCTTTCATTGAGCATTGCCATAATCCATCTTCCTATTATTGGATACAGACTAATTTTGTTGAGATGTGTAGTTGAAGGCTCCTTCAATATCTGAGAAAGCAACGAGACAGATTTCTTTTCTATTGACGGAGTATTCAATTCTGGTTACTAAGTCATTTAGTGCTGACTCGGTGGATTTGCCCGGTTGATAACCATGTTGAGTTTTGCTAAGCGGAAATACCTGCAGTGCTTTGTCTCTTATGTGTCTTTCAACCAGTTTTTCCATGCTTTTGAGAATAAAAGACAGGAGGCTGATGGGGCGATGTGATTTAGGACTTGAGTCCGAGTTTCTTGCTGACTTTGGCAGATATTTAACTGTTACCTTTCGCCAGGCTTTTGGTATATGACCGTAGGCCAGGCTGCAGCCGAACATTTTGGCCAGGATGGGTGCTAGCGTGTCAGCTCCCTTCTGAAGTAGTGCCGGAAATATGCCGTCATTACCTGCTGATTTGTATGGCTTCATTGAATGTATGGCATTTGGTTTGCATATTGTTCTCGCAGTTGTTCAGTCTTCTCTCGTCGGCAGGCAGATCCACTCGACTCGGGGAGATATGTTAGCTGAGAGAGAATCAATAATGATTGATAAAATTTGAAATTTGTGAGTTACCATGTATTTTTATGAGGCCGACGATATTTATACCTTCCTGTGGAAGGTCATTACATTTGTAACACCAAAAAGGAGTCACATGGGACCCCATAGAGTATATGTACCCATTCTGAACTGGATCAAAATCTGTATCGATGTAGCCATGTCCGTCAGAGTCTTTGACATCTATTAAAGTGCTTTCTACTTTTGAAACGTGGGACAAAAAATTCCGTATTCGTATTGGACAATAATTGGCTAACCTTATTTTTATCGAATTAAAGGATCCCGTAAAAACTGTGTTTAAAAGCTCAAGCAAGATCGTTGTTTAGCTTAAATAACTCGAGGATGAGTAACAGTAGGACTGTATGAATCCATCTGTGAAAATGACTATTTCTATGACTACCAGTTATGTTTTGTAGAAGTAGGTAATCCATTCTCTACAAAAGTTTTGCCTTTCCAAAATAATCACCACTATAGGCATGGTCAGTTCGCTAATCTCGTTTTTGATAAGTACCTACCAGGATATTCCCACAGTAAATATATTAAAGGTAATATATTGCGCATCTGCAATATGGCGGCCTATGTGACCGTAATAATAAATAACGTATAGAAATACGAGTAATATGCGCGCTGACAATGTGACCCCATTCGTATCTCTAAGGAAAAGTATACCTTTTTGACAGATGCGCAGAACGAAACG
The DNA here is from genome assembly GCA_955612985.1 of Cheilosia scutellata. NCBI lineage: Eukaryota > Metazoa > Arthropoda > Insecta > Diptera > Syrphidae > Cheilosia > Cheilosia scutellata. Next base: position 74,785,842 of record OY015313.1, on the reverse strand, counting down.
AAAATGAGTGCTCAGAAGATATGTACTGTGGGATATTCCTATACAATTTCGCATTTCGTGTTTTCTTAATAAATAAGTTTAGCGGTAATATCAAAAAGAAACACTATTTTTTACGTATTCTCTTTTATCTGTAACTTTTATTCATGGCAATCTTTGGACACTGTCCAAAGGCTTTCAGACACCATACAAACGACCCGCAGGTTATAATGGGACTTGTTATCATCATACATAGGTACCTACATACACAGCAAAAGTAATCAGGAATCAACTTTCATGACATTTGGGTTATGATTTATGAATAGGCTGACCAGACGTCCAAAGAAATAATGTCCGGTATCTTTTTGAAAAAATCTGCAATTTGTCCTCTTTTTGGGATTTCCCAGTTTACGGAATTTTTCGACACCACAAAACTATTTTGTTTTCGACCACCCTCTAACCCCACGGAACCGATAGAGCCAGAAACTTCAAACTTGAAACATTTACCAAACTCACTAAAAAGGTCCACCTCACCAAATTTTATCTCTATAAAATTAGTGATTCTCAAAATACAGGACTTCAAAAATCGCAAAAACCGTAACTGAATGACTCACTCACTCACTCACTTAGATGATCATCAAAATTATGAAGCACTTCCGGCCATCCTAGAATCGTGAAATTTGGCAGAATGATACATCCTGCGGTGCATACACTGGGAAAAGTCCAAAACTTGAGAATTTCCATTCAAGGGGCGTGGTATACGCCCACTTTCGAAAATTGGTTATTATTTATTTAGACCACTCCTCATTGCCGTAGAATGATGACATTTGATAGAGCGGTAGGACTTGCAGTGTACAGAAAGAAAAAAATCTAAAATTTTCTATTTTCTATTCAGGAGGCGTGGTATCCGCCCACTTCTGAAAATCGGTTCTTATTTATTTGGGCCACTTCCCATTACCATAGAATGTTGAAATTTGGTAGAGCAGTAGGACTTGCAGTGTACAAAAAGAACAAAATCGAAAATGTTATATTCTCCCTTCAGGAGGCGTGGTACCCGCCCACTTTTGAAAATCGGTTATTATTTATTTGGGCCACTTTCAGTTGCCGTAGAATGTTGAATGCTGTAGGACCTGAATTGTACGAAAGGAGAAATTTCAAAAATTAAAAATTGTTCATTTAAGGGGCGTGGAATTTGCCCACCTAAAATATGAATAGAAGTCAATCTACCTGCTGAATACAATTTTAATGAATAGTTTATAAGAAAGAAAGCCAAAGTGATGGAAGTAAGTGTCTATTGACATATTAAAAAGCGAAGACGTTTCAACGTTATTTGTGAAATCGTATAAAAAAACTTTGCAAAAAGTAGTGAAATCACACCAAAAACATAAAAAATATAGAAAAAGAGCCAAGTTCTCTTATATAAAAACAAAGTTCTCTTATATAGAACAGCAAAAATTAGGTGCGTAACTAGTCAGCCACGAAAAGTAATGAGATCTAAATGAAGGCCAAGTTCTTAGTTTAAGAAGGTTAAATGTTAAAAAAAATTGGTAGGTTTACTTGGCAAGTTTTTCGTTTATAACTTCATTATATTATACATATTACAATATATTAGAATTTGAAAACTTGACAAGTGAACCTAACAATTTTTTTAACATTTAACCTTCTTAAACTAAGAACTTGGCCTTCATTTAGATCTCATTACTTTTCGTGGCTGACTAGTTACGCACCTAATTTTTGCTGTTCTATATAAGAGAACTTGGCTCTTTTTTTACACTTTTTATGTTATTGGTGTGCTCTTTTTTTCAACACTAATTCAGAAATTGTCTGCATCTATTTGGTATGAATATGAACACGACCTAAAATTTTTAGTTAAAGGTGGAAATGAAAATGATGCCTTAAACGTGGAAAAAATGTATTAGAGGTTTATTCAAGGTGTTTAAAATATCTTTAGAGGTGGGGCGAATCTCTGGATGAGTTTGATTGTTTTACATGGATGGATTTAAACAAAATTCCCAACAAATTAAACGAAAATAAATTGTTTAAACAATTTGTAACCTAAAAATATTTGTAGAGCAAGAACAAAACAATAATAACTTTTTAAATGCACCTATGCACAAAAAGTGGGTAGATCTAGATAACTTAAACAAAATTTACAATTTAGAATTACACAGGGAACTTTTTATACCTATATTGCACAGTTTGTTTTTTTTTTTTTTTTTTTCAATTCCTGCACAAGCACATAATGCTAATGTTGAGCGAATATTTTCTTTGATACCGAGCCAATGGACTGAAAAATGGAATAGACTTAAAGTCGAAATTGTAAAAGCAATTTTTTTAGTAAATATAATTTTAGATATATGCCCCGCTCAGAATTTTAGGACTATATTCTAAAAAAAAGCCGATATTTCAATTTTTCATTTAAAATTTTTGAAGCTGTCCTCTTTTTGGTGCGAATAACATGGTGGATTCAAGCTGCCGATATAAGATTTCTTTGAGATCGTACGATCCAAACGCAAAATAGTTGGTCTATTATTGAATAAACAGATTAATCTTTTTTCATACTTAAATTTATTGTGGTTGTAAATAGTTATTTATTTAAAAATATGTGCCATGTAATACAGTAATTATTCTTAGTAAATTAGGCTAAATGAAACAAAATTTAAAAAAGCCACCGTTACGATTTTTTCTATTATTTCAAACAAAGATAGGTGCATAAGAGTTGGTCTACTCTCTTTTGAATGCAAAATTCTTGGTCTATTACTATTTAAATTGTGTTTTGGTGAATCATTATGAAAAAAATGGTATAAACCCTATTTGTTGTTGAATGATCTCTGTTTTTATGAAAGCAGGCATCAGTTTCATGTTCACCATGGCGAGTGGCGTTGCATTAGTACGAGTCCTAAAAGAATCGATAATTAAGGCATTTAAAACGGGATTGTCGAGTTATAAAATTGCTCAGAACGCTCATCAGTGCAGAACATTATTACAAAATTCAAAAAATTGGAAAATGTTGAGACAAGTAAGAAAACTGCACGTCCACCGATAGCAATACCTCGTTATTGCCGGGTTTTAAAGAAAATAATAAAAGAAAATCGGCGCAAAACTGCTGCAGCAATAACTGTCCAATGGAGAGAACAAATTCAAAAAAGCATTTCGATCGACCCTCGTGAGCGGACGATGAAAAAAATTAGATATAAATATTTTTTAAGGTTTTTTGAATTTTACAAAACATAAAGCTTCTCAATTCATTAAAAACACAGGCAAAAGAAAAACTACTTTTGATACCTAAGCAGAAGAAAAAACGACTTGAATGGGCCAAACAACGCAAAAACTGGACTTTAAGTCAATGGCGGTCTATTATTTGGAGTGATTAGTCCAGATTCGAAGTCTGCGTTGGTGACGAACGCATACGTGTGGTAAGAAATTCAAAATAAGCCTTTCACAAAGACTGCCTGAAGCAACAGTCAAGTTCCCAGCACCTCTAATGGTATGGGGATGCACGTCTGGGCGTGGCATGGACAATTTACATTTTGTCAATGGACTGGTCAATGCTGCCAAGTACCAAGACATTTTAGAAGAAGAGCTTCTATCATCAATAGCTCGTCTTCAACCAAGTGAGGGAGACTATATTTCCCAACAGGGCGGTGCTTCTTGCCATACTGCTAGATCGACAATGGCGTGGTTAACTGCTGAAACACAAACGCGGTTGCGCGATGTGGTAGCAGGGTCGCACATGTTTGTTTTGAGATCGCTCAAGCTACATCACAAAAGTTTTTCATACCAACGCTACGAAAAGTAGTTTGGTCGCTTCAAATCAAACTAGTTTGATTTTTGTCGCGCCGTCGTTGATAATGTAAAATGGAATAACGAAGAAAATTTAAGAAATTTAGTTTTTTTTAATCCTATATTATGGAATAACTTGCGAAAATATTATAAAAGCCGATTAAAAACAGGTTTAGTGTGGGAAATAGTTGTCTTAATGAAATAGGGTAGTCGCGTGATGGTGTTTACAAAGCGCTTATGAGCGACCTGTAATAGGGCACGCCTTTTGGTAGCGCTACCAACAAGCGATGCGACCGACCAAAGTTCATCGTTCGGTCGTGCGATGCCAGCCCAATTAGGACGTAGCCATACAGTTGTAAAATGAAAATAAAGACTGGTAGACTAACTATTTTGCGTCGTAAAAAGTCTTCAATAAGTTATTCAGTTTTATAAGCTCACTCCATAACATTATTTCAATGAAGTCGCCTTCTTTTTATCACCTTTATCTATTAAGAATAAATAAATCTTTATATAATCAACAAAAAATTGTGATCTAGTTGGAAAGAATTCAACAATCAGCACAAATGTTTTTATTTTATCTTCGGTATACCAACTATTTTGCGTTTGGACTCGTATAAGGAACACCAGAATACATGAGGAACTAATGTAAATGAGCTACTTCTCCTAACGGAGCGGTTCATTATTCACTTTTTAGATCGATAACTTCTTTATTGCCCATCACTAGGGCAATTTATTACAATGTCATACAGCACCATCTACGGTTCGCTACGGAGAATTATTTAATAATATTCGGGGCAATCGTGGCGAAGATATGTATCCGATACAGCACCCATTCAGCAACTGATCAACATTTCAAATATTTCATTGCATACTATAAGCTGTGGAATATAAGCAGTTGTTCTAAAACTTTTTCATTTATAATGCTAACTCTTTCCGGCCTGTTCCACGTTAGAGAATAGCAAGATTTGTGTATTATGTCAAATCTTTTAGCCATAACTAGCTCAACAACATACTTCAATATCTTACACCACCATCTTAGCTTCGTTCCAGAAAATTAAATATGATTGATTTATTCGATACAGTACCTACCCATTTAGCATGCAATTTATCATCATACCATTGAGTTTATACACAATCCGCGGTACTAATAATCATTTTTAGTGTCCAGGCTAACTTTTACGAAGTCACAATGGCGAAAATTTCCATATAAAATTATCCATTGTGACCGTCAAAATATTTAAGCTGAAGATTAAAAATGATTATTGGTAAGGCCCAATGCTACTGCATTTGCATGTACCACAAACAAGAGAAATATATTTATCCTGTTTGTGAACGTCTCAATGTATCGAAGTTTCTGAAAATTCATTGCATACTTTAAGCTGTTAAATATAAAGAGTCGCTCCTCAACTTTGAAAATACATTTAAAGTTAACACTTTGGTTTACCTTCTCATTCTCAATACCTACCAATCCACAATTCACAACCCTCAACAGGTAGACACACAGTATAAATGTGTACGTACATACATATTTATGTTGGATTTGCATGTAGGATGTAAGTATAGGTACCTATAGGTCAAATTTAAAAGTGGGACAAATTAAATTGGGTGTTAGTTGTGGTCGTTCTATGTGCGGATTTTTTTTAAAGAATGAACTATTTTTTATTTGAGGCGTTTAATGTGTGTTTGTGTTTTCATCCATTGAACTGAAGAGGGATCATGACGTAATCTTGAATGACAAAAATCTTCGAGATTATGCTTTCTTGATTTTTTTTTCGAGATTTTTGCTTTCGAATTTTTTTTTCGAGATATCGTGGTAAACCCAACGGAAAAATTACCTAACGATTATATGCAATCCAATTTAAATAAGAAATAAGTGGAAAGATTAGTTATCTGGGAAAGCCAGTTCAGAAAGACTATAAATATTCAAATTTGATTGAGCGGATTTTTGTAGAAGGGTTCAACATAAATAGGTATTTATTTCAATTTTCGGCGTCTAAGTTATCATCAAGTTCTTCCCAGTTATCGGGCTTTGATATACATCAAGTACTTATTTAGTCGTGGACAACCGAGACGTTTGGAAAATTTAGTCCGATTTGCATTGACTTTCTCCTGTTTTTCCTGGAGATCCAGATGTAAAAATAGTGGGTATTATACTTTGATACCGTCCATACCAGTCATGCAAAATGTTTTCTGTACATAGACCATTGTTATTAATACCAAGCTGACGACCGTAAAAAGGTCCTCTCATAATAATTTCATTCGAATAAGACTTTTTTGAATGTGCGTCTATTCAAATGAACCGATAAAATGCATAATTTTTTTGCATGGTACCTACAGAAAAAAAAATTAGCAAAACTACCGTTATATGGGTCTCTTATCAAGTCATGCTAGATGCACCAGAGTTACGTTTTAGATCTTGTTTTTTTCGTATTATGTACATGGAACAACGAGAAAAAAAAGCAGAAATGTGCATTAATACAGAATAGTAATACATACAAACATAATTCCAAACTTTTTTCCTATACCTACCATGTAAAAAACCTGCACCTGCAAAAAAGTCGAAAAACAACAAACACCAAATTATCAAAGACGGTTCACTCGCAAAAAGATGTAAAATCGCCAGTTCACGAAATTAAATTTGCAATAATTGCGGGAATAGAATCCATGTTTAGCAATGGTTGGCTCCAATTTAAAAATCCCAATGCGTTATTATTTGATTGTGCAATGAATAGAAATTTGAAGATATCTAAGTCAGTGGATAATGTATACAATTCGGTCAGAAACCGTCAAAAACCAATCAAATTCTGAAACTGTAAAATAATCAAAAAGATTTTTTTTGTAGCTTTTTTTTATTTACAAAATATTATAATACAAAGTATACCCTTAAACTAGAAGCAAAACAAACAAACCGGAAGACAATGATTTTTTAAACACTAATCCTTACCCAATAAAGATTACAAACTAAATGGAAGACAATGATACTAAACTAAAACTTATAAAATATCAGACATTATAACTTATTTTCATAATTATTCTCTTTTGTTGCTATCACAGTTCAATTAACACATTATAAATATTTTTCTTTTTTTAAATGTTACTTAAAGCTTTTCCTTTGACAAACGCTGGATTCGAACGCAGTCGCGGTTTTTCAACGAATTCAATGCACTCCAATGCCGATCCAAAGATATTTGACATATAATTTTCGATCGATATTGTCTGCAGTGTCATTCGTTGTGGTTGCACTCCAGCTACATAGAGAGAGAGAGTTTGCCAGGCAAGTCAGCCTCTTCAGTCTTAGATTCAGTAGGCATTGTGTTGTTCTTCGAAACCGAAATAGCAGCAATGCTGATAAAAGTCCTGCTCAGTGTCTTCAAACGGCAGGTTGGGTCGTTCCGTGCCAGAATCCGAACTATAATGCTGAGAGTACCAATTTATGTGAGCAGCTACGTGTGTTTTCAGCTCCTGAATCACTAGGATGGTGTCTCAATGCTCTGCTCCGATTGTGTGTCAAACTATCCGACCAACACTTCACCGACTTGTGTAAGCGAATATTTGGATTCGGTATAATTGACAGGATTAGCCGTCCGGGTCCTGGGACCAGGATGCTCCTCGGAGGAACGATGCACTTTGAGTGTACGCATTTCAAAATCGACCTTACTATTTATACTGATGAAAGACTCCCCCACCACTGTGCATTGCTTATACTATACGTATACAGTATACATATTGAGAGAACGGTTGTGCAAGGACCTTTTTTCAACGTTCACATTAAGTCGTATTGTTCTCAAGAAGATCCCTATCGGAAAGTTTTTCTTTCTTCACCTATTTCTCTTTGCCTGAGCCGTTCAGCGATTTCAATGGAAATGGGAAATGGGACACGGTTGTGCTCTCTGTATGTGTGTACGTGTGGAATTCTAATAGGGCGAGAAAAAAGGTCGAAATTGTTGCACGATAGGTGGTAGCAAGGTTATGTACCTGTTTTCCGGATTTTCCAAAAATACACTTCTGGACGCGCTGCTGTTTGGGCATGTGTGATACCTAGATATTGATCTTATTTTGGAGCACGTTAGTATTTAATTGCCGGCGATTTATTGAAACCCCGGGCAAGTGGTACGTGCTGATGAATTAAATATTTTCTTTATCATACAAACTCCGCGAGTATTATTTCATTTTGGCTTGTGCTTGAACCTTGAAGGGAAGGATGTGGCAATTTTAACATTAGGTATATTGTCTATTTTACAGATCTTAAGCTATGTATTTTATTTCATCATTCAATTGTCAAGAGTATGTATGGGATGTTCCACAGATCAGGACAAGGCACCTTACTTTCTCTGTTACTTCCGGAGTATTTGCCTTTTGGGAGACAGACAACTGGGGATATCACGATGACTGGACAGTGTTGTGTAACCACGAAGATAAAAGACTCGAGGCAATCACAATTGATGGGCATTCTAACCACCTATGTATGTATAGATGTAGTGAAGATTAAAAGCGAAAAGGAATCTCAATTCTTGTGCATAGATATTACCTAGTTATTTCCGTGAATTAAAACTATGTGCGGATTTTTCGAACACTTAAGTGAGGATGCAAATCGGATACAGAATTTTAAAAGTCAAACAAATTCTTCTGGATGAGGTTGTAACATTATTCTTGGTGCACTTTTTAGACTAATATGGGCTAACAATCATATTTTCTCAATGCGAGCGAGTTCTCCCTCCGCAAAAATTTTTTCTTATCATCTGTAAAATATCGGCTTACAACAATTATAATTGTCTATTATGTGTACCTACAGTAAAACCTCGTTAATTCGGAATGTTTGGGGGGAAGGTCAGGTAGATAATTATAATTGTTGTTTTCCGAATTAATGAGAGATTTTTTTTATGCACTCAAACGCGTTCCTATTGATGAAAAAATGCAAGAACATTAAACCAAAAATTATTTTAATAACACAAAAGATCGAAATAATACATTAAATTTATTCTAATTCATTTTTGTAACTATGTCAATGGTACTGGTGTTTTCCCAAACAACATCTAAATGTGGATTACCGGGATTCACCCAATATAATTTTTTTTTATTATGGGTTTTCCCGACTTCTAAATAAATGGGGACTCCCCCAATAGACATTTTGATGATTTGTTCCGACTACGTTTTCAATCATTGCGTTATTTAATTTTTTTCTAATTTAATTTAATTTTTACATAAAAAAATTTAAAACCAACTCTCATTTGTTCGGAAAAATCTCTTTAATTCGGAAACAAATTTTTTCCGAATAAACGAGTTTTCCGAATTAAAGGGGTTTTACTGTATTTATCTTTCATTTTGTTGGAACAAAATTTTATATCTAAAGCAAACGCATCACGCTTTTAAATTTGCATTTTAGAGATCTGACCTGGTTACGTGTTTTTTTTTTATCATTACAAAAACAATCTGATTTTTATGATATGTACTTTGAAAAAATGATATTTACACTCAACGGTAGGTACTACCTCGTAGGTAGTATTCTATTCTTAACATCCCTTATTTCTATCTTAACTTCTACTTCTTATACTAAATCTTATGACGTGCTTATGACTATCAACTATCTTTTTTCTGGGGTTAATCTCGCGGATTGCAATGCTAAGTACTGCGTCAATTACAATTACCCAGACCCCATACTAAACCATGGCCTGTATGCGCACAATAAAGGTGTCTTGAGTGTAAAGGTGCTAGTACACAGTATGTAGCACGCCACATATAATATGTGGATCTGACGTCACGAGAGAGTGCAAAAAGAGAGATTCTACACGGCATGTATAGCTATTGGCTCCACACGCTGACGTCAAAATTACGTCAGAGCCACATATATATGTGGCGTGCTACATACCGTGTAGTAGCACCTTAAGAATAACACCTATGTGTAGAACCATTCACATTTGATTGGGTTTCGTCTTTTTTTTAAGACGCATTGACTCAATTTGAGTGGCACTTCCATCAAAGCCAATTACGGATACCTACTCATACAGGACTTTTGAGAATTTGCACAAAATAATCCGGACTACATGATGGAAAGTCGATCGAACTTATAAAATTGTCAGCAATGCTTTTTCTTGTGTAGGCCGCTGTGTTTTGGATCGTTGTCTAACTGTAATATTTCCTAATTCTCATCTGTATTATGGCAGCTTAACAGTTTGCAAAATGTTGCAGTATTGCATTTTGTCCATATGCCCTTCAATTTTATGGATTGGACCCACTTCATTACAAGACAATGAACTCATTTTATTATTCTACCACCTCCGTGTTTAAGGGTTGGACGAGTACAAGTGTACTCTGGGATCAATATCTTTTGATTTTGGTCGGCGATTAACTCCTTCAACTGAGTGATCTCATGTGCATTTGTGCAACCCCCGAAAAATACAATTTACAAATTAGAAATGTCTCCACTGCGTATAGTCTGTATTCCATTGTTCCCAAAAAAAACTAACACAAACAAATGGGGCTGAGAGGACAGGCCTTTTTCTTAAGTTATGGGGAGTTACGTAGCATGATAAAAACTTAAAAACACCAAACAACAAACCAAATTGACAATATTAAAGAGTAAAGCGAGATAATTGGATTGTCTGACCTGCTGGAGCCTGGAGGCGTTCCAGCTTGTCAATTATAAAATGTAAGACCACGCTCTTTAAACAATTGTTTCATGAAATAAATTCAACTGCTAAACATATAGCTTTTATATCTTCTGCCAACTGTTTTTTTTTCGGCTTATAAATAAAATCAAAATAATGGGAAGCGTAACCCACGCATAAAGTATTCATATTTCAACAAAGGGTCCTGTAAAAAAACACCCCCATCGTAAAGATTCGTCATGCACATGGACGATATCGACTAACGATCCCTTTCTTTATATCTTTTCAATAGGCGAACGAAATGCATATGAATTTAGGCATTTAACCGATAATAACTTTTCATTTTGTATCTTCGTGCATCTCTGGAATCCTGAAAGGGAGTCAATTTGATACGCTATTCAGTTTGCCATGGTTTCCAGTCGGTCTGTCGATTTATTGTATTGAAACGTACCCGGTGCCAGTTATTCTCTTCTATTTTGAGATTGTTGCATGCAGCATGAGCATGATCAGTTTAAGGATCATCCGGTGACACGCTTTTTGGTTTCTTATAGGGTATTTGAGAAAATTGATTCGTTCCAAATCGTTGCAATTCTATATCGATGTTAGTTTTCCAGGTGTTAAGGCAAGAAATTCGAATTTCTACGCCGAATTTTGCTCGGCTGATTATGTTTGAAGTATTTTGTTGTGTTAATCAAAATATTGCTTTAATTTTGAATCTTTAACACTAAGTTGGGTTTTACCTTCAGGACGATTTCAGGAAAGGCTAGAATTGGACAACACGAAGTTGCTCTCCTCATGTTGCAGTTTTTTGTTAAGTACTTCTTTCTTCGGCGCAGTAGCGCAATGGTTAGTGTGCTGGACTACTGTGCGAGTGCGAGGGATCCCAGGTTCGATCCCCGGAAAAAACACAAATTACATCTTAAGGTTTTTTCTACTGCGCCACCTCTCGCGAACGTCTGACAAACATCCGAGAGTATGAGTGTCCTGAAAACGCTTCTCAATTCAGCCGTTCGGACTCGGCATAAAATTGTAGATCCCTTCCATTCGTTCCAAAAATAGAAACTCACACAAAACGAATGGTTGCGAGAAGCTAGGCCTTGGGTGTCTACCGCCTGTTGCGCCTCCTATTTATTTATTTATTATTTACTTCTTTCGGGCGAACCTATAACATTTCAAAAGCGCCCGACTAAAAGGCATTCAGCAAACGACGGAAATAATGCGAGACCGAAAATTTGTTTTATGTACCTAACTTCTTTCATTTTCGTCAATCACAAATATTTAATAAACTGTGTAATTTAAATTAATCTCATTTAAAATAATATAGTATAATTTCCTCTGTTTAAGGTCTTTGTTTTTAGAGAACAACCCTCTTTTCTGCTTGCTGGCTTCCCGACCCGAGAAGAGTCTCTGCCTGAGTAACTGCAGCCTTCCATCCTCTGCAATCCCAGACACGATGCTTTCAGTTGTCCAGACGAAGCGCGATGGCTTGGTCTTTGAAACTGAGGTTCGGTCTTCCTTGTATTCTTAAACCTGGGGGGCTAAGATTTGAATATCCTCTTATAGCTGTAGCATTATTGTCCATTCGCTTGATGTGTCCGAGCCAATATAGTCAACGTGTTTTGGCTTTTTGGATTACATTCACACCTGGGTTCGCGATTGTATCTTAATTCGCCCTCCTCGCACACAGGACCAAAAATCCGCCGAAGTGTTTTTGTTTCGAAGGAACCCAGTATCATCTCTTGCTTCTTGCTTATCGTCCAGCACCATAAAGCAGAACTGGCAGGATAAGGGTTTTATAGATCACACATTTTGTCCTTCGAGTTAATAGTTTTGAGGACCAAACCCCAAAATAATCCTGTGGATGTACACGGCAATCGTGCGACCAACACTCACATGGTCTGGCGAGTCAACCAATCTCAAATCAATGATTGTACAAAGATTAGCATGTATAGGGACAACCAGCGCGACTGGGGGAAATTTTTAATCTGACTCCTCTAGCCCTATACATGGAGGAATCTGCTACCAAAAGTGCCAAACTAACACTTGGAACCCAGGCAATTTTGGCCACGCACAGATTGTAGGGCAATACGTTGGGATCGTTGTCACTTCTGACTACATGTATCCCATCTGAACCCCCCCCCCCCCAACTTCGATAGACCGTTCTCTTGCTCTTTCCCGAGTGGGGATCAATGGAGCACAAATAAACCCACAAACAGGAAATCGATATCCACCTACATTCTACACAGATGAATCAAAGATGGACCGGATGGAACCGGTGCCAGTATATTTTCAGAGGAATTAAATATACACATCTTAATCAGGCTTCCTGCTATAGCAGCAGTGTTTTCCAAGCAGAGGTTCTGGCAATCGCGGATATAAGAACAGTCTCTGCTATTGAAATAAAATCCAAGCTAGTTCACTCCTGCCGCGAAGAGCTCAAGTTTCTCTACTCGCAGCACACCACAAAACTCTGCTGGATGCCTGGACAAAGTGACATAGCCGGCAATGGCTGATGAACTGGCGAGAAATGAGTCTGCAATGGATCATGATCGAGCACTACAGTCGATCAAGCCACCACTCTGTAATCTTAGAGAACGAGTGGAGAATAAGATTCGCGTGAAAACCAAAAACAAGTGGAAAGGACTAACTACCTGTGAATTGTCACGGAGGCTTCGGCCAAAATATGGCAGTGGCCGAACCATCAAACTTCTACAGTTTGACAGGTCATCGCTGTCTAAGTTGGTAGGGGCTCTAATGGGTCACACCCAACTAACATTTCAGCTTCGATAAGCTTCAATAGAGGATTACTTTTAGTTTCCAAAAGAATCCTATAAAACTTCGGTAAGGCCCGAAAGGCGAACACTTATCGAATGTATATTATCTATAAAGCCTCTGAAAAGACTTCTATTAGGACTCTATTAGCTCAATAATCGAAGCTTTATCGAAACTACGAATTTGTAAAAAAAAAAAAAATTTTTCATTTCCATTCATTTTATTTATTTATTTGGAAGGTAGTAAAGTATATGTACATATAATGTTGCATTATTCTCTCTGATTGGGGTTCTTTTTTAGGTCTGGAATGAAACATGAAAAGAGGTAACAAATCTATAGTATGAAAGAAAAAACCCAAACTCCCGCGGGATTCGAACCCAGACTTCTAAGTATCAGAACTACCTTACTCATCATCTGCGCTATCTGTAATATGCATGTTGCAAAGTTAAAACTTAACCAGTCTTTTCTCTATACCAAAACAAGCTTCGTTAAGAGTTCCATTAGCATTATTTATCTTCGGAAAAGCTTCTTTAATCAAACTGAAGAAATGTTCGCCTACAAATAATGCAAGCCACAAACAAGTCTTCCATAAAGTTTCGGTTAATGACTCTTTTAAGTTTTATACAAGTTTACTTATAGAAGCTTGTATAATAATATTTAATCGAAGCTTTATAGAAACTGTAACTTCCTCTTCTTTCGATAACTACAATAAACGAAGCTATGAATTTAATTGCTCTTTAAAGCTTCATCTTATTTTTCCAAAAGGCCTCAATGAAGTTGTAATAGAAGTCAAGACTTCGGTTAAGAGTTTGCTTCTGCTAGAAGCTTTACAGAAGCTCTAAAGAAGCCTTGACCTTTCGAATCTGAAACATTTGTGCCTTAAGGAAGTTGAAATGTTAGTTGGGCAACTTCCTAAGAAACCCTACATGAAACTAAATCTCAAAGATGACGATATATGAAGAGACTGCGGAGAAGAAGGAGGTCCATGCGAGGACACATCACTTTCCGATCTTTACAGGTTTTTGATGATATCAGGATTGCTGGGCGGCGTCGTGTAACACAAGAAGGAGGGACGTAAAGCTAACCATCTCTATAACACCAATGGTTAACCCCATAAAAAGGGAATCACAATGGACAATGGAAGGACTCTTTATAAATTATGGTGTAATTCCACGAAAAGTAGTCATGAACCGGACTAATATACCCCGCACATTGTGGGCAAATAGCTATCCGAAAATGACTTTTCGTTTGACACTTCATTTGTTGAAATTGTTCTTTCCGAAAGTCGTAAACGCTTTTTATGCTGCGATAAAAATCCAGGAAAATGATGAACAATGTCAATGTCATCCTAGCATCTAAAGAAGGACACTTCTCTTATAACTTGTTCCTATCATCGTGTTTTATCATACATTCAAATATTGAATCTTAAAGTAATTATTATCTAAACTTTAAGATTCAATATTGGAATTACTGCTTTATTGAGACAAATTTTACACTTATTTACTTATTGGTGGCACTACAGTCCGGAATGGACCTAGGCATCTGCAATTAGTCCGATATTTGACTAATCCCCTCTAGTTGCGCACTCCAAGTTTTCCTCTACTACGTTGTCCCTCCGGGTTGGATTGGAATCGAAGACACTCCCTGTAGCAATCACCGTAGTAAATGTCACAGCTTTTCATCCTCCTTTTGGCCGGGCCATCCCACAGCACTTCCTGGGTGGCGGTGATATCTGATTTTGTGGCAGTTTAGTGCCGCCACTAACTAAATAGTCTGCACGTGGTTTATTCAGGGTTCGAACATCCCGGGCGAATACTCTACTTTCCACAGTTAGTAACCCGCTTCGGGGATTTCAGAGCTGCCGTTGACCCATTAAGGGCTCTTCCGCCATCATCTCTACTTCTACACCCTGGCTAATCTTGAAAAATCCTTAATACCTCAGCTCCAAATACGTCGAAGTAGCTCATTAGGGTATCTGCCATGCTCACTATATACGTCACCCTTGATTCAATCACGTGAATTCATCGCCCGTACGTCTTCTTTCTGAGTTGGACTCATGCTAGAGGCTGGAGCAGATAATCAAGTCCCACAGAGCAAGTCAATCCTGGGTGAGCGGGACCAACACTCGGTGGCTACCACGGGGAGGTAAAATAAGCACAATAAGGTACAACACACTATGCACATCCAAGTTGATGCCAATCACAGACTACCCTCTTCATGCACCACTCCTACACAGTTTTCATTATTAATAGTCAATTGTTGCCTTTGAGTGCCAGCAGTATTTCTACCCAAAAAAGATGAAACATAATTGGGACGCGAGTCGAATTAAAGATACCTACATAAAATTGTACCTCCTTACAACATATACGGGTGTCCCAGTTAAGCGGTATAAACATTTAAAAAAAGATTCTTATTTTTTTATGAAATGTTTAACCTTGAAAAATTTACTAAAAATTATGTTAAGCAACTTTTTTACGTAGGACTTTTTGTCAGACTCAAAACGTTGAAGAATCTAATCTTAATTAGTGTAGTGTTCTTAGCCGTTAAAATATACAACACGACCGAGTTCTAGGAAGTTCATTTATTAAATAAATCAATATAATACATTATGTTGTAGATATATGTATATTGTATATTATAAACTAACCAAGTACATATAAGAGAGTGGCACTACTAGATTTATATTTTTGATTGCTTACTTTGTGTTTAATAAGTAAGCACTTAGGTTCATCTAACTCGACTTTAATTTGTGATTTGCACACCTATTTCCATTGAAGGCAAACAAACTTCAATGCGACAATTTCAAAATCCAAACAAATCCATTATGAGCTATTATCCCATGGGTTTTCAGTTAAAATGCGCGGCGAATCTAGCATCCAAATCGAAATTTCTTGCTCCTAACACCTGGAAAAAATTGCTCTCAATAGAATATCAACGAGTTGGAACCAATCGATTTGGTTAAAGTTGGTTTATCCTGAATACAACTAGGTATAGCAGCAACGAAAACCGATCTGTCAGCATTACAGAAATTGAAATCACAAAAAGGACGACATAGAGTGAAATAGAGAAAAGTCATTCAACATTCAAGACAGGATATATCAAAGAGAAAAAAGAGCATGAAATCTGAGCGTAACAAATCGCCGAAGATTGTATTCTTTTTTGAATTAAAAAAAGGCAGGAATATTTATCGTGTAGAGCGATTTTAAACGGTCAGTAAGTTTCCTTTTAAGATCAGTTGCTGTATGTTATATGTATTCACTATTCAGTTTCGTGTGCCTTGGAAAAGGGACGAAATTAAATCGTGCGTAGCGAATTTTTTTAACTGTCAATGTGCAGACATTCAGTTAGGTACCTACCTGTATGTACAATTGTAGATATTTGTAATGTTTGGTAAGTGTAGCGAAAAAGATGGTAATATTTCTCTGAAACACATTGATAGTAGATACTATATACTATACAATATACATACATAATGTATATTATATTTATACTAATAATGAATGCTTACTGGTCTAATTATTAGCATTCACATAGGCTCTTGCACCTAAGTTATTTCCTTTCCCGTTTATTATTATTACTTCACTTAATAATTTGTATTTTTAAATTAAAGGCTTTTACTTAACTTCGTGAAAAATTTGTTATGTCAGAATCTTGCAACCCAAATTTGAACCACTTTCTCTAAACTTAGAGCTTTGAAATTTTCCAGGCTGGTTGGGTTGTGAAGATAATGCAATATTTTAGAAAGAATTTTTGGATTTTGACTTCCCCTGTCCCTTTAAGGGAGACTTTTTCATAACACAAGATCCATTGAAACTTTATATTATGTCAATAGATAAGTCAAAACTATTAAATACATAACCAATTCTTTGTACCGATTCGTCCTATAAGGGTTGCAAAAAGGGGGTGCAAACTTTTCTATTTCGACGCTCAACTTGCCATTATACTCATAAATCTATGTAGGTCAACTCAAAAAATCCTTTTAATTGTTAGGTAATACTTCAACGAGTATTTTGAGCTAACATTCATCTTTCTAATCCATCCAGAGGGCACAAGATAGGTAGGTATAATAAATTGAAAATAGATCTTATTCGGGCAAATGCGAACAAAATTGCTATCTCGATTGCAGTTGTGCTTAGGAAGGGTAGTTTTATTTGCTTTCTAAAAATAGAATTGTCACTACGGCGGGCATTCAGAATGTATGCTAATATGTATGGCGTAGTTGAATTTGATGTTGGGAATGGATATGCATAAACTAAACTATTTATATGTAGTATGCACAATCGTACCTACATACTTACAGTTGATATCTGCAGCTATGGAAAGTTTATAGCTAGGTAGGGTAGGGTGGGGCAGATTCAACACTTTTTTCGGCAGACTTCAATTATTTTTTTTCCAAAATAAATATTTGAATAATTTTTTTTTATTGAAAGCTATGATTATTTTACTACACAAATCCATAATTTCTTAAGAGTTAAGTATACGTATACACCCAAAAAATTTTAAAAATAGAAAATTTAAAACTGCCCTAAAAGTGGGCGCAGTAGCGCAGTGGTTAGTGTGCTGGACTACTGTGCGAGGGATCCCAGGTTCGATCCCCGGAAAAACACAAATTACATCTTAAGGTTTTTTCTACTGCGCCACCTCTCGCGAACGTCTGACAAACATCCGAGAGTATGACTGTCCTGAAAAAGCTTCTCAATTCAGCCGTTCGGACTCGGCATAAAATTGTAGGTCCCTTCCATTCGTTCCAAAAAATATAAACTCACACAAAACGAATGGTTGCGAGAAGCTAGGCCTTGGGTGTCTACCGCCTGTTGCGCCGCCTATTTATTTATTTATTTATTTTAAAAAGACGATTCTGCCCCATGGTGGGGTACAATCGTCATCCGAGTGGGGCACTTTCGACATGAATTTAGATGACCCAGAATGGTAATAAAAATCAAATAGTAAAACATTTTTTATATTAAGAGTATAACGTACTGCTGAATTCATGGTTTTTATTCGAGGTCATACTACTATATAAAAAGCAATGGCTGTCTGTTGGTCCACCCATAACTCGAGAACACATATTTATCCGATTTGCATGATTTTTTTTTTCTTATTTCTAAATGCGTTGCCCAATTAGTCCGAAGGGAGGGTGGGAATTAGGAAGGGGTAAAGGAGGCGGGGGTATTGGGTCTCTGGAGCTGTTTATCTGATTTTCATTATTTTCGGTTATGCCGAAACTGCCCCATGTGCTTTTGTCGAAAGTGCCCCATTCTTTCTTATAGTAGACGTTATTGTTTTTCACAAAACTTATAAAGAAAATTCAATCAAATGTTATAATTAACTTAAATGTATTATAAACACAAACGTTTGACATTCACAACCAAAGAATTGCTATATGAGGAACAATTAAATATCACTTACCTCGTATACCAGAAAAATTACGAAAAATCACTCAAAAAATTAAAAACCGGTCTGAAAACCACAACTGCTGCAGAAGACCTGTCATAGTTCGTGTTCTGAGAATACAGCGTGGTATGATTTGCCATCAAACATTTTATCTAAAAATTAACCGCCTTTCTGTAATCTCGAAAGTCGAAAGTACCCCATCATCGAAAGTACCTACCCCACCCTACCCTACGCGTAGTAAAATCAATCAAACCATACCTGTCGCAAATTTTCATTTATATGAAATACACTAGTTGACCCGGCAAACGTTGTTCTGCCTAAAATAGTTATTTTAAATGTTTCAAGATTTATTTTGATATTTTTGCTCAATTATTTTTTAATAGGAATGAAGGCGGCGGATAGCTTCAGTGGTTCAGCACCAACGTTTTGACATAGGTAATATAGCTCTAAAGCCGGGCGTTTGCCCGTACACAGGAATTGTATTGCTTAGGTCTTAGATGCGAAAAAGGAGAATAACTCGATTTTATGGAATTTTCTTTCTGCAATACGAACAAAACAAAACAAAAAATCATGAGAATCGGCCCAGCAATTATCGAGTTATAACGTCATCGAGTTTCCCCGATAGAAGATGTTTTTTGAATGGGGGTGCCACGTCCATTTGTCTAATTTTGACCAATCTTCCCGGAAACGCTCCCGGGACATTATCTAAGATTGTCTGTAAATTTTAACTCTATCGATTTATCGGTTTATCCTGGAAGGGACTTAGTGTAAGCCATGTTTGCAGTTATGTATTATATTATTTGAGTGTAGACTACACAAACATGGCTTTAAGACCCTTCCAGGATAAACTTTAAAAATAGATTGGTTAATTTTTATTTTTGTACTTTTTAGTGCAGTAGGTACTTAAACTTATTATAAGCATTTCATTCGTTTTTTAAACTATGTATTATTTTTCTACTACTGTCTAACGAAATATAACCATCGACATCTTCACAATACGGCAAGTCTTAGAAAAGACGCAGGAATTCAAGATCGATATGCACCACCTTCTTATCGTTTTCAAAGTCACATATTATAGCGTGTATGTATGGACGAATTATACAAAGTCATGCCAATTTCAGTTGAGTGTAGCTAGTTATATATTTAAAAATCTGTCTTTTTAATTCACTGCAGTACTCATGTTGTTGATTTTTTTTTAACAACTATGACGTTTGTTTGAAATTCTTGCACCAATTGAATCCTGTAAGCTTTTGAGCAAGTTTACTTTCTTATTATAGTCGGAGAGCTGGTGAATATTTTTCCGACTTATTTTAGTTATCGTCTTTCATAGTTTAATTTTTTGTTTTTGATGTAAATAAAGTAAAAATGTAATTCTGCCGAATGTGTCGCGATCGCTACACAAAATTATATTTGAGATCCTTTATCACTTTCACTTAAGGAAATAATATTTAGCATTTTAAATCGTAGATACTTGTAACTTCACTAACAATACTTGACCTGATCGAAAAGTAATCGCGTTTCAATGTCAATTACATAGATACTGACAAAATCAAAAATTGTAGATATATTTTTCTCTGTCCCATAAAACAATTCTCAGTAACAAAAAATTTGTCAGAAAATTCATGATAATTCTGGGAAAATTCGCTAGAATTAATTGTCATGGTAATTGTTTTATGAAATGAAAACTTAACAAATGTAGGTTATTTTCCGACAACTCTACAAAATTAAGAAACAGAAATTTGACAATTGTCTATTTGTCAGCTTACAAATTGTCACAATTGTCATTTTGTATGAAATGAATTTCCGAAATTAGAGACCTAAATAACTATAAAAGAGGTCATTTATGTTTTTTTTGTGACTTAAAAAAACAAAGAGCTAACCGTTTTGAACATTGCTTTTATACTAGTAATGCACATACCTACACCTTAGAATGCGATTCGCAGTGGCGTAACTGTAGAGCGGCAGAGCTGGCAAAATGCCACGGGCCCCGACCCGAAAGGACCCCGAGCTCAGAAATATCCTAACATTTTTACAAAATGTTTGTACCTTCCTGTGGAGGGTATAAAAAAGCAGTGTTGTTCCTCTACATGTCGACTTTAATTGTCGACTTTTCAACGTAGACAATATCGTCAACAATGTCAACAATGTCGAAAATGTCAACAATATGTCGACAATGTCAAAAATATGTCGACAATGTCATCAATACCTTTCAGATCTGCCAATCTATCATTCATCTGTAAACTTCAATCGAGAAAGTACACTTTTAAGAATTAATTAAGAATTTATTTTCTTAAAAATTAAAATCCTGTGTATCATAAACATAAAACTTTACATATGTCTGGTCGACCAAAAAACAATGCTTTTGAGGAGCTAGGTTTTGTTTTGGTGAAAACAAACAACAAATACTCAGCACATTGCACAGTTTGCAGGAAAAATCTTCAAAATACTGTAGAAACCCGTCTTCGCAGACACAGGTAAATAATAGTGTATTTTAATTTCCATTGATTTACCAAAAAATTAATGACCAACTATTCTTTTAGATGTCTGTTTCTGTTACAAATATTGGTGAAGGTGACAATCAGAATGCAATAGTTATCAATAATCTTGTGAGTATTTTCTGGTATATTACATTTTAGTTTGAATTAATTCTAAATTTCTACCTAAAGGAAGAAGACCCATTGAGAAGTAATTCAATTCAAGCATTATCCAAGAACGCTTTCGGTTGGGTTCTTATATCTTATTGGCAATTCTTCTAAAATAATGAAGTTTGATATTAAGCTTATTAAAACTTAATATAAAGTTGTTCTGTTTTGTTTTTTTTTAAATCATAATATAGATGAAGGTGAACATGTTTAGAGCTAAACAATTTTTTTTTGTTAAACATCATAAACTTACTTTGTTTTGTTTTTAAATAAATATACGACATTGAATTAAAAGTTTAATACAAAACTTGCTTCTGTTTTAATGATTTGTTAGGAAACTTTACAGGAAAAATTAATAAAAAACTTGTTCTAATAATTATCTACATTGTCTACGTTGTTAACTTGGACATGTCGACAATTGAGAATTGTTTACGCAGAGTTGTCTACACGTAGACAATCGTGTAGTCTACATTTTTAGTCTACATGGCACAACACTGTAAAAAAGGTAGTAAAAGTGACAAAAATAATTATAGGCCGATTTCTTTATTGTCATCAGTCTCTAAGGTTTTTGAAAAAGCCATTAAGAATAGAATTCTGAGTTACCTGGCAAAAATAAACTTCCTTAGTCCTGCTCAGTTTGGATTTAGGGAAGGGCTTGCTACAGAAGATGCCCTCTTGGACTTTTGCTCCTTTATTTATAAGGCTCTGGATGATAAAAAATGTTGCGCTGGGCTTTTTGTAGACATTACTAAAGCTTTTGACATGGTCAACCACAGAGTTCTACTAAAAAAATTATACTTGGCAGGATTTCGTGGTTTTATACACATCTGGTTTGAGTCCTACTTAAAGGATAGAACTCAAAAAGTCATGATAGGTAACTTTCCTAGCAGAACGAAAACTATAAACTTAGGTTTGCCTCAGGAGTCAGTACTTGGTCCCATACTGTTCCTTGTTTACATTAACTCCTTACTTAACCAACCGTTTATAGGGAAAGTTACAGCTTTCGCAGATGATCTTGGCATTGCATACCGCTCAGATAGTCCCCTAAACTTAAGCACGGTTATAAATCATGATGTTAACCTTCTGGGATTGTGGTTTTCAGAACACAAACTAGTTGTCAGCAATAAAACTAAATTAATGCACTTTAGTCTAAATATGCAAGAGTCCCCTGAGTTCGAAATTTTATTTCATGCAAACAATTGCGAAAGGTCTAATGTCT
Source organism: Cheilosia scutellata (assembly GCA_955612985.1). Taxonomy (NCBI): domain Eukaryota; kingdom Metazoa; phylum Arthropoda; class Insecta; order Diptera; family Syrphidae; genus Cheilosia; species Cheilosia scutellata. Next base: position 74,763,451 of record OY015313.1, on the reverse strand, counting down.
CAAATTGTATCTGTGAGGTAGCCCCAAGGACAAAGTTGTTTGAACAGGCATCTTGTGACCAGCGCTGTTTTAAAATTGAAACAGTTAATCAGTTTAGATACTTAGGCATGACTTTTGAACAAAATAAGAGTTGGTCCAAACACATTTCGATTCTGAAACAATATTTACGATCTGCCGTACGAAGCTTTTACCGTCTTAAAAAATTGTGTGACAATAAAACTTTAAAAACCGTTTATTATGGAAATATTTCAATCGAAATTAAAGTACGGAATAACGTGCTGGGGTGGGGCTTACCAAACAAAGATTGAACCATTAATTGTTTTGCAAAAGTGCGCTATAAGAAAAGTATGTGGGGTCAATCATCTAGCTTCTTCTTTAGTTTTATTCAGAGCATTGAAAATTCTGCCACTGAAACATTTGTACTATTTTAAAGTTTCAAAAATATTTTTTATGAGAGGTGGCTATTTACAAAGCCCTATTTGTAACACTCGTAATTTGCGAGGCAATTCAATTAATGTTGTCGTCATTCCTCCTTTCCGTACAACCCTACTCAAAAACTTTTACTCCGTCATGTCGTGCAAACTATTCAATAAACTTCCTATAAATATCAGAAGAATAAGATCCTTGTCTCAATTCTTAAAATTTGTAAAAATGTGGCTTCTTGATTTTGATCACGAGGAAATTAAGGTTTTGCTGCCCTATGTTGTCTAAATATGTAGGTACATCAGATATTGTTCTATTGCTGATATATTATATTCTCTCTATTTAAGTTTTATGCTATCTATTTGCGTTTTCTTTATCTTGTATTGTTTATAATTGTAAAATTCAGTTTAATTTAATGAAATTTTCTTTTTTCTATAACTAAATAAACAGTTCACCCCACACATTGAAGTTATCTTTTTATGAAGTGGCATTATAACTATTTGTTATTATATAAATACAAATGTCACTACCTATTCTTATTTCCATATTGTTATTGTAGATTAACTCAAAAAAATAAAAAAACAAAGTTTGTGAAATCAAGAATAATGAATAAATAATAATAATAATAATAAAGTCTTGTGGATGGATGCAAAATTTTCTTCTGGGAAGATCGATCCAAGTTGTTGTAGATGGTGTATCATCTAATTCGTTTGCTATAAATGCAGGAGTGCCCCACGGATCTATTCTATCTCCAACTCTATTTCTTCTCCACATCAACGATTTACTTGGATCGACAAATAATAATATCTACAGCTTTGCTGATGACAGCACTCTTATATCCTCCATCTCGAATAGTGGGCCTGTGAATTCGGCTACATCACACGGGTGCATGCAATAACGCCCAGTGCAATAAAGCCCATGGGCGTTATTGCACTTTTCCAAAATGCAATAACGCCCGCGGGCTTTATTACACTTTTTAACGCAAAACAAATTAATTTTTATTTATATTTTTTATTGGAATATTTTAATATGGCTTTCAACTAAGTATTTCCATTCCAAGAAATCATTTTCCTTGTTGATGATACCTACACTAGAAAAACTCATCAAGTGAAATTTTGTTGTTTTTCATATGATCGGTTAAGTCCTGTAGACGTTTCTCTTTCATCTTTTACGTTCTTTTTTCTGGAACTAGCTAACTGTTCTCTTCTCCATTTTTATACCCTCCACAGGAAGGTATATTCACTTTGTCATTACATTTGTAACGCCAAGAAGGATTCACCGGAGACCCTATAAAGTATATATATTCTGAATCAGGATCACATTATAAATCGATTTAGCCATGTCCGTCTGTCTGTCTGTCTGTTGAAAGCATGATAGCGTCCAAACGAATTGACCTAGGCGAATGAAATCTTGTGAGAGGACTTCTTTTTACCGTCGCGTCGTCAGGTTGGTATTGAAAATGGGCTATGTCGTTCAAGTAGTTCTGGTATCTGGTACCTCCCATACAAAACCACTATTAGACCCATGTGTCTCTCTGTCTGTTGAAATCAGGATAGCGTCCAAACGAATCGATCTAGGCGAATGAAATTTTGTGAGAGGACTTCTTTTTACCGTCGTCAGGTTTGTATTGAAAATTGTCTATGTCGGTCAAGGTACCTCTGGTACCTCCTATACCAAACCAATATGGCATGGCAAGGTTAGGTTAGGTTAGGTGGCAATTATCCGTTAATACGGAGTAATTCACTTAGACCAAGTAAGGTCCATTGTGATACCACAAGTAGAGTCGGATATTTCCGCTACTCTTGGAACCATTTCGAATTTTGGAGAAATTTCCGTATTTTGCTGATATCCGTTTCGGCAATATCAGCAAGCTCCCCGAAGAAGTACTCTCGTAGAGTTTGCATTCTAATCGAGGATAGCGCCGGGTAGTTACATCGTAGGTGGAACGGAGTTTCCTCCTCCTCCTCATCCATGCAGCTGCGACAAAAGTCATTAGCGGTAACTCCAAGCCTTGCGACATGTCTTCCTAGTACACAGTGGCCTGTTAGTACTCCGACAAGAGTTCCGATATGTTTTCTACTGACGTTTAACAGGACCTTTGTCCTGCGCCGATTTATTCGTGGCCGGGTCTGTTTTGCGTGGTTGCAGGTGTCAAGATCGCGCCATCTCTCATTAGCCTGTTGCAGTGCTAGTGTGCAGATGTTGTATCTTACCGTTTCAATTGGCACATGGGGCTCTCCTTTACCAGTAGAGAGTTCCATTTTCGTGACGTTCCTTGCTAGTTCGTCTGCTTTACAGTTACCTGATATATCTCTATGACCAGGGACCCAGCACAGCGTTAACGTGCACATATCCGAGATCTCATTTAAAGATTTGCGGCAGTGCCTGACCAATTTGGATCTTAATATTGGTGATTCGATTCGAGTGCTTTAATAGCTGCTTGACTGTCGGTGTAGATGACGATGTCTGAGTTCGATATCGATCTCACCTTCAGCAGTTCAGCGGCTTCGCGAATAGCCATAACTTCTGCTTGGAAGACACTATAGTCATTTGGTAGTCTAAAAGACTGTACTCAGATCGCGTAAAATAAGAGCGATCGAACGATATCGTTTTCACGCATGCTGTCTCTATCATATCTGTGGCAATAAACAGGGACTCCTATTGTCGAAACGATGTCGTTCGATCGTTTTCATCTTACGTGATCTGGCCCCTGGTTTAGGGAGAATGGAACTGAGAAAATCCCGCTCCTACTCCGTCCTCCGACTTAGACCCATCTGTGTATACTTCTAGCATATTTTCATCTATAACCGTATTCTCTTCCCATTGCTGTCGGTCGGGAATACTGGTCGTGCATTTAATATTGAAGTCCAGGGCCGTGGTTACGTAGTCTGTAACTTCTGTTGTGACATTATTAGTTTTTAGAATATTGGAATGCCCTGTGTCACTGCTTCTCCATTGCTGTGATTCTCTCAGACGCAATGCCGATTTTGCCGCCATCTCTTTACCGTGTATGTCCAAGGGCAGAATGTGGAGCATGGTTTCCAGTGCTGCGGTTGGAGTTGTCCGCAGGGTACTGGTCACACAGACACATGCCACTCTTTGGATTCTATTTAGTAGAGAGAGAGAGAGTTTGGCATGGCAAACATTTTGCATGACTTTTATGCAATGGAGGGTATCAAAGCATCGGCCAAGCCGATGATAACACTTTTACTTGTTTTTTTTTAAATACTTCTCCCGGGAATACAAATCCCGAGATGCTTGCAGATGTATGTTAGTTCTGCACTTAAGTTGCTGCAAATTATAGTCTTCTGGAAATATATCCCCAGGAAGCGAGTTCCAAAGTTTGCTTGTCCTGTAACAGAAGGAGTTTTGGAAAGTTGATGTCCTCGCGGTTGTCAAGTGTACTGTGTGGTCATGAGCATTAGCAGCCTGTCTTGTGGGGCTCCCTTTTTTGTTTTGATCATAGATTAGGCCATAGATAAGGAGGACTTTTAAAAGAGATTTCTGATATGTATTAATATTTGAAGTGTGGTGACCGCAGCTGGGGGGGGGGGGCGGCGGTAGGCGGGCGGCGGGCGCGGGACGCGGCGTGGCGTTTACCGCCGAGTACCGTCGCGGTCGCGCGCGCCACTGCGACGTGAACCGCCTTTTGCGCCCACGGGCGTTATAGCACTGGGCGTTATTGCATGCACCCACATCACACAGTCAGAGATGTGAACAAATTAGTTCTCTAAATGATGATCTCGACAAAATCTTGAAGTGGGGAAAAGACAACTTGGTTTATTTAATGCAAACAAGACACAGCTCAAAACATTTTCTAGGAAAAATGCATCAACAGATCCTAATATCCAAATGGATAACCATCCAATCAATCCCAAGGACTCAATGCACCTTCTAGGAGTCACAGTCAATTCAGGAATCACATGGAAGGACCACATTTCCTATATCGCAAGATCGGCGTCCGCTAAGTTGAGCTACCTATTTAGAGCAAAGACTTCTCCTTCTCTACAAAGCTCAGGTTAGACCAGGCCTGGAATATTGTTCCCATATGTATATGGAGCTCGCCCCCGAAACATTCACTTAACCTACTTGACAGCATACAGAGACGAGCAATTCGACTTATTGGAGACCCTACACTCACATCAAATCTTCAACCGTTGGTGCATAGAAGACAAGTCACTGACCCATGCTTGTTCTATAGGTACTTCCATGGTAGATGTTCCGAGGAACTCAAAGACATTATCCCTCGAAATGCAACTTTTGGGCGCCCCACAAGACAGCCTGCTAATGCTCATGACCATACAGTACACTTGACAACCGCGAGGACATCAACTTTCCAAAACTCTTTTTGTTACAGGACAAGCAAACTTTGGAACTCACTTCCTGGGGATATATTTCCAAAAGTATACAATTTGCAGCAATTCAAGTGCAGAACTAACATACATCTGCAAGCATCTCGGGGCGCTGTTGAAGCGTTATAGGTTCGCCTTTCCTGAGAGAAGTATTTAACAAAAAAAATAAAAAATGAAATGCCTCTGAGAAGGCCGTGAGTAAAGCCAGAACCAGACTTGTGTGGTGTCAGGTGTGGTGTGTTGTGAATATTTTAATGCCATCCAATCTGGCTATCTTGTCATAATATATAATAACGATGACTGCTCTTGCCGAAAAGTTCTTTAGAATTACTGTATGTATATTACCTATAGTCTTTTAAATGGAAATATCTAAATGAGGGTGCCAACATTTGTTCCCGCCCCGGGCGGCTGAAACTCACGTTATGCCTTTGGTTAAATGACACTGATCTATTAAAAAAAAAAGCTCTAGAATATGTTAATATATATATGAAAAAGACATTTCTGACATTTGCCAGGGAAATTCTCAGTTTTCGGTCCACTTTTAGAGACGAAATAGAAATGGGTTCGTATATTAGAGAACTTGCTGATTTCTTGAAGTATGTAGGTACTACATTAATATTATTTGTTCCAATTCCTGTGACTACTTTCAAAACTAAAATAATAAAAACATATTTAAGAAACTCGATGGGACAAGACAGGCTACGTAACTTGGTTATTTTGTCTATTGAAAATTCTATGGCCCGATCTTTAAACTTTGATGATGTTATAGATACTTTTGTTTATTAAAATTAAACTGTTATTTCATTATGTATAAACCTATGCTCTTAAAAATAAAATGTATTAGATATTTAACTAAAATGCACACAATATTATTAATAGTGTTGGGTAACTGCTTAAGTGGTTTATTAAAATTAAATTACAACGTGACGATTTTTACTGGGAGGGCCCCATACAAAGAATTTGCCTCAGATGGTTTAGTTACACGACTCGTCTAATCTTTATACACTTTCAAAAATATGAACTACGTTGCTTCAATGAGACTAAAGAAACAACTTTGGATGAAAATGAGTCGACTTGGATCATAATGAATAACAATTATTTCAACAAATATTTATACGCGATGCCATCCATCAAATAATATTTTTTAATGCAGTTAAACAGCGACTGCTGATAACGCCACTAATTTATTTGATTGCTACGCATCCTTTGAATGTTTTTTCTCTTTGACGCGTATTTCCTTCCATCATTATATTATACGAGTATTATAGATCCTTGCCGACATCAAACAATTTAAAATGTCGGCGTCATATCTGGTGGTCGTCCTACAAGAATTCTAACACCACACGTGCTAATGAGTGCCTATCTTCACCATGCTATACGTGTTGTAGGAAAATCCTAAATACACCTTATTTCAGGACTCGCCTTTCACTATGCGGTCAGGATCAAAGCATCATTGGTGTTATTAGAAGAAAAAAACGGAACGATCGTAAATATAGAAAGGAAGAAAACTAACACCGCTCTATGCGTGTGTAGTGCATTCGTATGTCGCAACAGTCAATAGGTGGAACGGACCACCACAAAGAGTAGATTTTCCACTTTGATGCTGCCGTAACGAGCGCCTCTTTTGTTTTCTCTGATCTTTCGCTGTTCTGCAAATTTCTTTGGTGCTGTTAAACACCAGGTGAGAGGGACGTTTGACACCAACGCTCCTTTGTCAACAGATACAGAGGTGTACAATTTCATACTTTGATGCTTTGTTGAAATCAATGGGGCAGCAATGAAAGTCGTGTTTTGCACAAAAATTGAGTAGAATGTTGGACCTCCAATTACGCTGACGAGAAATTGTTCTCAGCACGGAGTTTTATTGAAACGATCCGAAAATTGATGGTGATTTTTACAATGGAATTTCCTACATTTAGCTGTCCGAAGAATCAGTCTTAGATAAGATTGAAAAGAAACCAGATTCAGAGGTTGTCCCTTTAGATATTACCGAAAGACCACCCAATGAATTTGTTCCGCTAAAGAAAGACGCTTTTGTGAAAACGCGTATACAATGTGTTAAGTAGCTAGCTATGCTTTTTGAAATTCGCTTGAATCGATCTTGTGTATAAAGCTACGAGTACACGACATGCCAAACACGACATACGTCTGACGTCACGATAATTACTCGACATATTGTAGAATATGTCACATTATACTGTATATTGTGGCATTTGCGAAAAGTAGGCAAGCACGTTTTGTCTCAAAGTTGGCATTTTCGTATGTCGACGATGACTGGAATGTGTTTTTTTTATATGTTGACATAGGAATATGGCTGCCCCAATATGCCAATTACACGACATGCTGCACCGCAGATGCATGTAATATGTCGATATTATATATTTTGGCATGCAAACCGGCTTGTGTGTACAAGGAATGCAATGAGATGGTAGGTATTTGTTGGCAATTTATTTGTACTTTTTATAACGTTTTTCGCCTCCGTGAAAACTGAGCGTTTTGTGTGCACTAAATTGAATTTAGTTGCAATGTGTATCGTTTAATTTAAATAAAATTGTAGCGAATTACTTTTAACTCACTCAAACTCAGATCTTTTATTTTAAATGAATAAATAAATCCAGGTTTCATATTAAGTACTCAACATAATTCTTCTATTGTTATCTAAAAATGAATTAAAAACTAAATTTAACTTTTATGAGAAATTTTATACCTATAGATACTCTATTAATTAATTCATACTAAAAAATATACTACTGATTTTGTGAAATTGTAAAAAACCACTGCCAATCAATTATATAAAAGCAAATCTTATAAACAAATAAAATATATCTAATACTTCTGACGAAGACACGAGCGTATAGCGTCGTCGTAAGAACGCCTTTAAGACATTTTTTGGCCATAGACCACTACTTTATGCTATCGCAGGTATTAAGAAATAAGCTATGCCGAGCAATGTCCGCATTTGACTTCACCGCCAAGTTCTATCACTTGGTAAAATAGCCTTGACAAAAAGTGTTCCTTTTGTTTCTTACAACATTTTGGTAACGTTTCATCAAGGACGTTTCGCTAAAAATGTTAAAATCCCAAAGAGCTTTTAGTAAGGCATCCTTGAAAATAACCATAAGATTCATTATCCACCTTATTTGTTGTTCTGTAATACATTTTGGGATACACATCCATTTTTGCAGCTTCAAGGAGCGCGGGGTGAAATATGGATGGAAATCAAAGTCTATACGTAGAATTTAAGAACACTTTAGTTCTTATGCTGGTTGGGTGTGTATGAATCGGGTAGGCGCTGATTGGCATCAACTTGGCGGTGCCTAGCTGTTGCAACTTTTTCATACACATCAATTGTGCTTATTTTACCTCCGCGTGGTAACCACCGGGTACTGGCCTCGCCCTTCCGGGCTTGGCTTGCTAAACTTATAAGTGCGAGTGTTGAACACGAAGAAAATAGCAACACTATAATGCTCTGTCGGAAAGACTGACTGAACGAGTCTCAGAAGTCTTACATGAGCTCCTCAGAAAGAGGACGTACGGCGGATGAATTCACGCGATTGAATCAACGGTGACGTCAACAGTCGGCATGACAGATACCTTAATGGGCTACTTCGACGTATTTGGAGCTGAGGCCATTAAGGACTTTTTTCAATACTAGTCAGGGTGTTGAATTAGAGATGGTGGCGGAAGAGCCCTTAATGGGTCAACGGCAGCACTCAAATCCCCGAAGCGGGTTACTGACTCCGGAATATCAGGCCCCTTTCGTCCAAGGGGTCACAGAAAGGGCCTGGCCCTCCAGGTTGGGGGTTGTGCGTGGGGTTAACTACCCAACCACGGAAAAACAATATGGTTACGAAGCAACCAAGAGCCTCGGATAAGGACGGATTCACTGTTGACGACCCTGCAAAACGAAATATGGACAATGACGTTCGGATCTGCACGTGGAATGTTCGAACCCTGAACAGACCGCGTGCAGCCGAACAACTAGCGGAGGCCCTAAGCTGCTACAAAGCAGATATCACCGCCATCCAGGAGGTGCGGTGGGATGGGCCGGGCAAAAGAAGGATACAAAACTGTGACATCTACTACGGTGATTGCTACAGAGAACAGAAGCAGCGTATATTCGGATGCGGATTCGTTGTAAGCGGCAGACTTAGGCAAGAAGTCTTGAGCTTTCGACACGTTAGTGAACGCCTTACAACTATCCGCATCAAGGCTAAATTCGCCAACATCAGCCTGATATGCGCTCACGCCCCTACCGAAGAAAAAGACGATGCTACCAAAGAATGTTTCAACGAGCTCCTCGACAAAACATATGAGCAATGTCCTAAGTATGACGTTAAAATCGTCTTGGGTGATTTTAACGCCAAAATAGGAAAGGAGGACATCTTTGGTAGTACAATCGGGAAGTACAACCTACACGACAACACGTCTGGAAACGGACTTAGGCTAATCGACTTTGCTGCGGGACGTAATGTTACTATAGCTAGCACACGGTTTCCTCACCTCAATATTCACAAAGGAACATGGCGGTCACCAGACCATCAAACGGTCAATCAAATTGACCATGTTGCGATCGACGCAAGGCACTCCTCCAGTATTCTAGATGTCCGAACTTTCCGAGCGGCCAACATAGACTCGGATCACTACCTTGTTGTAGCCAAGGTACGGATGCGGATATCCCAAGCACCACAACAACGAGGAAATACTGTGAGGAGGTTCAACGTTGAACGGCTACAAACGCAACAAACCGCCAGAACTTTTGCCGATCGCGTCTCTCTCAACCTCTCGAGAAGTCCTGTGCAGCCAGCATCAAGTGCTGAAGACCAGTGGCACCGATGCCAGGAAGCCATCAGAAAAGCCGCAACTGATGTGCTCGGTTTCACCCGACCACCACCACGAAACCCTTGGTTTGATGAAGAGTGCCGGCAAGCACATGCAGCGAAGCAACTGGCCTACAAAGCGGCGCTGCAGAGAAGGACGAGAGCAGCTCGGGAGCTCTACGAGCAAAAAAGGAGGGAAGAACACCGGCTTCTCCGGAGGAAAAAGAAAGAGCATGAGAAGCGCGCGATCGAGGAAATAGAGAGGTGTTACTCCAGGAACAATGTTCGGAAGTTTTACCAAAAGGTAAAAAGAACGTATCACGGGAACAAGACCCGAACAGAGACCTGTAGAGACGAACAAGGAAACCTTGTAGTGGAGTCACAGTCGGTGCTGAGGACATGGAAAAACCATTTCTGCAGACTGTTAAACGGCGAAGACGACACATATTCCGCTGTCAGGCAGAATGAACCATTCAACCTGGGCGATGAAAGCCAAGACTTCCGTCCACCTGACCAAAATGAGGTAACGATAGCAATATCCAGCTAAAGTCCAACAAAGCTGCAGGACCGGACGGTTTATCGGCCGAGCTTTTTAAGGCAGCGCGAGATGACTTGGTAGAGAGCATACACCAACTCGTTTCTAAAATTTGGTCAGAGGAAAGTATGATGAATGGAGCCTCAGCATTGTTTGCCCTATCCATAAGAAAGGAGACCCTCTAAACTGCGGCAACTATAGAGGCATCAGTCTCGTTAACATCGCTTACAAGATCCTGTCTGCCGTACTGTGTGAACGCCTGAAACCATTTGTCAACGAACTGATTGGACCCTATCAGTGCGGTTTTAGGCCCGGTAAGTCCACAACCGACCAAATATTCACACTACGGCAGATCCTGGGGAAAACCCATGAAGTCCAAATCGATACTCACCATCTATTTATCGATTTTAAAGCCGCATATGACACCATTTATAGAGACGAGCTATACCGAGCTATGTCTAGTTTTGGCATCCCTGCCAAACTTGTCAGATTGTGCAGAATGATGATGGTGAACGCCCGCTGCTCCGTAAAGGTTGGAAACAATCTCACCGAGACCTTTGATGTCAAAAAAGGATTTAGACAAGGTGATGCACTGTCATGTGACTTTTTCAACATAATTCTTGAGAAAATTGTGCGAAACTCGCAAGCCAACGCCAGCGGCACAATTTTCCAAAAGTCTGTGCAACTACTTGCATACGCTGACGACATCGACAACATTGGCAGAACACAGCGTGCTGTCACTGGTCCGTTTGCAAGTATTAGCACAGAAGCGGCAAAAATGGGTTTAGTGGTGAATGAGGGCAAAACAAAACATATGTCAACAAGAAGGGACACACCACATCGGCGAATCGGACAGAACGTCATGATAGACAGCTATAACTTTGAGGTAGTTCGGGACTTTGTCTACCTCGGCTCCGCTATTAACTCTGAAATTTACATCACATCAGAAATCAAGCGAAGAATTACACTTGCCAACCGCTGTTACTTTGGCCTAAGAAGGCAATTGATTAGTAAGGCCTTGTCGAGAAATACCAAGGAGACTCTCTATAAGACCCTCATCATCCCAGTTCTGCTTTATGGCGCAGAATCATGGACGTTATTAAAGGCGGATGAAAATCTCCTTGGTCGCTTCGAGCGCAAAATTCTTCGAGTGATTTTCGGTCCCGTTTGCGTTGGCGGGCTTTGGAGGAGGAAATTTAACAGCGAACTCTACGAGCTGTACAGCGACATCGACCTGGTCAGAAAAGTACGTATCAGTCGAATAAGATGGCTAGGACATGTAGAGCGAATGGACACCAACGCTCCAGCCCGAAGAGTCTTCGATTCCAACCCGGAGGGACAACGCAGTAGAGGTGGCGCGCACAAGTGGAAGGGGACCTCAACCAACTTGGAGTGCGCAACTGGAGGCGGTTAGCCAAAGATCGTGCTAACTGGAGAGGCGTGTTGGTTGAGGCCCAGCTCCACCCCGGACTGTAGCGCCATCAAAGTAAAAGTAGAATAAGCGGCAAAACCTTGGTAGGTAGCGCATCCTTCAAACTATTCAAAAGTCGTATGCAGGCAGCATTAAGTGCTGAAGACCAGAAGCATCGATGGCAAGAAACTATCGACTGACTAACTAGGCAGACTAGAGTCTGTCTGCTGTAAATACTGTGTGAAAATATGGAACCGCTTGCGAAAGATGATTGGCCGTTACCAATGGTCCGTTGAGTCCACATCCACAATATTCCATATAATCACACTACGAACGCCCGCTTGCAAAATCAAAACAAAATTAATTAAATTCACCAAAACTAGCTATTTCAAAACAAAGCAAACAAAACAAAATACGTTCTCAGCGAACTGCGCGTTTTTTACTAGGATAAGTCGTGTCTGAAATTCGCTCCGTGACATATCAATTCGTAGTGACATATTCATTTTACATGCCATGAAAATTTGCCGAGTACACATGTACACGACATGCATATTTTGGCAAATTCACATGCCATTATGAGCCGGACATATGGGCGACAGACGCATGCCATATGTCAGCGTCAAGAGTACACGACATGCACCCTTTTATGACATATTCTGACGTCGAATTGAATGGATGGTTTAGATTCGCAATTAGACTCGGTAGGTGCCTAGGTGGCGCTGCGAAGCGGTTCCACAAAAGTTCAAATAATAACCAGTCAACAATAAATAAAAAATTAAAAAGCAAAGAGCTTATGAATAAAATTTCAAATAATAAAAACTCAAAAAAAAAAAAAATTAAGCAATAAGCTCATAAATTTCTCGCAGCCGCAGAACAATTGACGGACAATGAGCAGTCAAAACAACGTTTGCCGGGACCACTAGTAATAATATAATAAACTTAAGCTAGTATTAGACGATATGTTGAATCAGCATACGTCTAATACATACGTGTAATACATACGTATGCTGATTCCACATATCGTCTAGGACTAGCCTACGATAAAAAAGTCCGAAAGGCACTTTTGACAGCGTAAACGAAGGCTCCAGATTGTGTAAGGTCCTATCTAAACCGCCCGGCTGTCGATTAATTCAGTATCACAAAGGGATATCGTCATATACATTGATAGCCAGGCTGCAATCAAATCCCTAATATCCAGCGAAATAAAATCCAGCTGGACAGTACAATCTCACCCTCTGGGTTCACGGTCACTGTGACATCCCAGGGAATTGTGCAGCAGACGAACTAGCAAGGCGAGGCTCCTCTGGCGTGGATAGTATAAGTCTGCACAACGTGTATGAGTATGCACTACTTTCCTATACGCTAAACAATTCACGCGAACGCAGCAAGCAGAGTTCAGATGGATACTGCGACACTGCTAGGCTCACCTGGCTAGCTCTGGACTCAAAACGATCCAAGGAGCTTCTTCGACTCAAAAGATCCAGCATCTCGAAAGTCGTTAATGTGATCTCCGGGCACTGCATATTAGGCACACACGCGCAAAGGCTCGGTCTGCCATACAATGTCTTCTGCAGAAGCTGTAGAGATGAAAAGGAGGACGAGTCCGTCACTCAGTTTCTATGCAGTTGCCCTGCCCTGGCCAATCTAAGAAATATTGGGTACATCTCATCTAGTGCAACAGGAGGCGCTATCCAGATCCACTGATATAAAATGCGAATGTTGAATTTGGAGTGGAATTCATTGAATGTAAGAGCCTCTGTCTATAGAATTAACAAGGGCTGAAGATTTTTCCAAAGATCTCGTCCACTCATTGAAGGATTTAATCGATTCGCATATATTTAATCAATAATCTGTTAGAAAAAAAAAATGAAGACAACGGCCTAAAAAATATAAAGTTTCCAGAAAATATGTTATCTGTAAATGATGAAGAAATACAAATAGGAAATGGCTTTAATATATTTTTTAAAAATGTGGCTGAAAGTCATAAACCCAGTTCACCTTGCAACCTTGAACATTTTTACGAACAATCTCTACTTGACAACAAAAACTTATCGTCATTATACCCGGTACCACACTGTGGTGAGGGTATATTCACTTTGTCATTCCATTTGTAACGCCCATAAGGAGGCGTTGTAGGTATTACAAACTATATATATTATTGATCAGCATCACTTTCTTAGTCGATCTAAGGATGTCCGTCTGTCTGTCCGTCTGTCTGTCTGTCCGCACGATTACGGCCGTAATTTAAGAGCTATCGACTTGAAATTTGGTATGTAAGCTTTTATCCACCAAACTGAGGCTAAGTTCGAAGATGAGCAAGATCGGATGAAAACTACTACTACCTCCCATACAAAAATATCAGATTTATATAGCTTTTTATGTTAAAAATTAAATTTAAATAGCTAGAGTAAAGATAGCAAGTTTAAACTTTGCACATATTGTTTTAATAATATTTAAAAATGTTTGACAAAAAATGAGCTTGGTCGAATAAAAAGTACCCATACCTCCCAACTCCCATACAAATATATAATTTTTTAATACTAAAATATTTTTTTTATTTTACAATAATATAGTACCGGGTATTTGAGCTTCGGCATAGTCGAAGATAATTGTCTTACTGGTTTTTCTTTGGTGTAGTGACTGAAGCTGAAATACTCCAAGTGATCTCCAACCTAAAATCAAAGAACTCGTGTGGAATAGATGGCTTAAGTAGCATTGTCATAAAAAACATTAGTAATTTCATCATTGAACCCTTAACATATCTTGTGAACATGAGTTTTGAAAGCGGTATATTCCCTAAGTACTTGAAAAAAGTAATAATAATTCCAATACATAAAAAAGGTAGCAAATGTGACCCAAAAAATTACAGACCAATTTCCTTATTATCAGTCTTTTCAAAAATCTTTGAAAAAATAATTACTAAAAGAATGACACGTTTCTGCGATAAATATAAAATCCTTAGTCCATCCCAATTTGGGTTTATGAAAGGGAAATCTACTGAAGACGCCATACAGTCTTTTTTGGAAAATATAAACCTGGCATTATAAGAGCAAAAAAACTGCAGCTTTGTTTCTCGATCTGACAAAAGCATTTGATCTCGTCAATCATAAATTGTTGTTGAAGATTCTCAGATATGGATTCAGAGATAATATTATTTTGAACTGGTTCTCGTGTCTCGTCCTATCTTCAAAACAGAACACAGCTTATTCGTGCAAATGCAACCTTAAGTGATCCAATTTCTTGTTCTGATGCAGGGGTTCCTCAAGGATCTGTCCTTGGGCCATTGCTCTTCCTTATTTATATAAACCCTATATTTAAACTGTCGCTAAATGGACATATTATCGCTTTTGCTGATGATATAGTTCTATCATATGCTTCTTCCTCCCTAGAATCGGTAAAAACCCAAATGAATATTGACCTAGCTATCTTGACAAGGTGGCTTAGGCATCATCAAATGGTCGTGAGTTGCAAATCTAAAGTAATGTGTTTCTCTCTCTCAAATGAGTTGTCTATCCAAGGAGTTGGGCTACATCATACAAATTGTGATCACCAAAACTGCAATGATTCCTGCATGCAGCTAGAATCTGTCTCAGAATTTAAATATCTAGGAGTTACTCTTGATACAAAACTTAATTGGAAAGCACATATTAAAAACTTAAAAAAAATATATATATATTGCTTTAAGTAAAATATTTCACTAACGCAAACTGTTGCCACCGAATCTCGAATACGGCATTTCTTGCTGGGGTAGCGCTTATATAAGCATTTTGCAACCTGTCATTACAGCCCAAAAAAAAAGATAATCAGAGTGATGATGTTCAAGCCAAGATGGGAGTCATCATTTCCACTATTTAAAACAGACAAAGTCTTGCCACTTAGACATTTATACGTCTATAAAGTATTGAGACTGTTCTCAATCGGTCATAAGGCGTGCTGAGGCGCGGCGGCCTGGGTGTGAGAGGTCGTGTGTCGCGTCGAAGAATGCTTTGCGGAGATCCTTAGTTATGAACGGTCGAATTCGGTTGTGTGACACGTCACAATAGATTGGTTTGTCTAGGTGAGGAAAGGAAAACAATGTTAATTGCATTGAGTGCACAGAGTTACCTTCGAGGAGCTGCCGAAGCTCAACGTCTTCTTTCTGCGATTCTGCGAGTTTCGAATAGAGGTCCTCCTTGGCGTTGACAGCGCCAATACGTGACAACAGGTCTGCTGCGTGGTTATCATCGCCCTTAATGTAGCGAATATCGGTAGTGAATTCGCTGATGAATGACAAGTAATTTGTTTGTCGCGGCGATGATTTCTCTGGTCGTTGCTTGAAGGCGAAGATAAGCGGCTTGTGGTCTGTTAGGATGTGGAATCTGCGCCCCTCTAATAAATCACGAAAGTGGCGGACTGCCAGGTACATCGCAGTGAGCTCTCTGTCATACGTGGAATACCGTTGTTGCGTCGGAGAGAATTTCTTAGAGAAGTAGCCAAGCGGCTCTGGTACGTTGTTGACTAGTTGATGCAGGGCGGCCCCCGCTGCTAGGTTCGATGCGTCTGTGACCAGACTCAATTCTGCTTCCGCTACGGGGTGCGACAGACGTACTGCTTGGGCTAGGAGTTGGCGGCAGTCTCTGAAGGCTTCGTTTGTAGCTTGTGTCCAGTTCAGTACGGATTTGTCGTTTTTTCGATTACCCGGAATCATCGCCAACAGAGGGATTTGTACGGCGGCGGCGTGGGGGATGAATTTCCGATAGAAGTTTATCGTCGCGATGAAACCTTTCAGTTGTTTTGCTGTGTCTGGTCGTTTAATGCGTTGGATGGCGTCCACTCGTGATGGCAGGGGAGCTATTCCTTGTCTTGTGATAAGATGACCAAGGAACTCTAATTGTGGTTGTCCGAAGACACACTTGGCTACGTTGATTGCCAAGTTGTGGTCGGCGAGCCTCTTTAGCACTTCTGTCAGGTGTTGACGGTGTTCGGCGATGTTCGATGATGCGATGCAGATGTCGTCCATGTAGGGAAAGGCGAATTCCACTCCCCGTAGCACTTCATGGATCAGCCGCTGAAGAGTTTGAGCTGCGTTGCGTAACCCAAACGTCATGTGGGTGAACTCGTACAGACCGAAAGGCGTAATAATGGCGGTCTTAGGAACGTCGTCCGGGTTAATTGGAACCTGGTGAAAAGCTTTCTGTAAGTCTATTTTTGAAAAAATGGACTTACCTCGAAGTATGTTGGCGAAGTCGTGCAGGTACGGGAGTGGATAGCGGTCGGGTAACGTAATCGCGTTGAGACTTCTGTAGTCCCCGCAAGGTCTCCACGAACCGTCTGCTTTACGCACCATGTGAAGCGGGCTCGACCAATTTGATTTCGAAGGTCGGCATATTCCTGCGCGCATGAGTAGCTCGAACTCCTTCTTGGCGGCGCTCAGTTTGTCTGGCGGCAGGCGGCGTGCACGTGCCGAACATGGTGGGCCATTTGTTTCGATGTAATGCAGTGCTTCTGAGTTGGTAAATGCCCCAGCTGGTGCGAGGCGCGTGATATTCGGGAATGTCGTTATGATGTCTGCGAATGGTGCATTTCGATCGACGAGCTGCGGGGACGGTTGATTGCTGGTTATGGCGAAAAGCGATTTCGAAAGAGCGTTGGTGCGTGAATCGATGAGACGAGCTCTTTTAACGTCGACCATTAGGTCGTGATGCTGTAGGAAATCGGCTCCGATGATTGGGGAGGTTACGTCGGCGACAATGAACGTCCAAACAAATGAACGGCGAAGACCAAGACTGAGTTCATGAGTAACTTCTCCGTAGACTTTGATGGGCGAACCGTTTACGGCGAACAGCTGCATGGTAGTAGGGCGAGGCTTCTTGGTTGACGAAGATGGCGGGATGCATGAGACTTCGGCACCTGTGTCGATTAAAAAGGAAAGATTAGTATTGTTTTCACGTAAGCATAATCTGTTGACGGAGGCTGAGGTCGGTTGGCGTTCCTCCACATTATCCGAGAGTGCGCAACGGAGTCATGCTTGAGACTGCGAAGGTGGAGTAACTGGTTGCTTTCGGAAGCGGCATGGCGGGCGACAATTAGTTGCCCTGTTGCCAAAATTGCGATGGAACCAGCAGTCGTCAAATTGCTCGATGGATTGCTCCCGTCTGCGCTGGCTGGAGATACGGGGTTGAGTGGGTCGTGATGGTGTGCGAGTACGTGGTCGTGAAGTTCGTTGTTGGCGTTGCTGTGTTAGCAACTTGGAAAATTCTGTTACCAGGTGAGCGACTTCGGTTGAGGGCGAGGGAGCTTGGTGTTCGACGGGCGTTGGTGATGAAGTACTGTGTGCGACTGCGTTCAGTTGTCGGAGTTCTACGTTCTCCATAACTGTATCCGCGATTTGTGTTTTGTCCGCTGCGGAGCCTTTTACCATGACGGTCACCGCGTGGACGGATTGCGGTAGGCGCGCTGCCCATAGGTCGAGTAACACGGGCTCGCTTAGTGAGCCCTTGGCTGCCTGTACCATCTCATAATAGAGCTGGCTCGGTTTTTTGTCGCCGAGGGGCATATCGTGAAGTACGCGGCGAAGTCGTTTTTGCTGACTGTCGGCGAAATAGTTGGTGAGCTGTGTACGGATGTAATCGTATTTTTTTTGCTCCGATGCGGCCTCAATTATCGGACGAAGTTCCGTAATCCGTGCAAGCGGCAACTGCGAGCAAACTGTGTCGAATTTGCGACTGTCCTGTGCTATTCCCGATGCCCGGAAGAAATAATTTAACAGGAAGAACCAGTTGTCGATGTCGGATTCCGCGAATGGTGGCATCTGGAGGCGAGCGTAGTAGTTTGCGGCCACATCCACGTTTTCATTTGCGACTGCTTGCGCGACGTTTTCGTTGCCACTCGGGCTTGGGTTTCCTTCGTCGGAAGACATCACGTCGGGGTCACCACTTTAGTCGCAATAAAAAACGCAAATAAAATTGAATTAAACTTAACAAAATTGTCTTTATTAATTAAAAGTCGAGAAGAGAATAGAAGTGAACCGATCGGTTTCGTAGCTGTCGACTCGAATGAGAAAAAACCTCATGCACCGATATCGTTGCGACGTTGCCGGGTTGGCGTCGACGTGGACGATTCTGATTGGCTGGGGGCAGGCGTCTTCTATCACCCAGCTGAGCTGTCACTTGATGTGAGCGGAGTTGCCAACGCGTAATTGCTGGCGAGTCTAAAACCCCCGCCACATATACATCATTTCAATTAAAAATTCATGGTTAAAAGCAACAAATTTCTTTTCATTTTACAGTTTCTTTTATCAATTGTTTGATTAATAATTTATAGTCAACTGCTTCTAGTTAATTGTTCTAAGAATAAGAATTGTTATATAAAATATTGTAATTTTGTAAAATTGAAATTTTTTTTGAAATAAATTCAATACCTCCACGCTACTTGAATAGCACACCCCGGTATGTCGGTTTTATATCGCCCACTGGTCCCAAATTTTAATTTTGAAAAGCTTCGTTCATACGATGCCACTGAGACGCAAATCTATCTATATATATAAAAATTGAGCCCTAAAATGTTTGTCGTCGATTCACGCCTTAACACATTTTTCCGTTTTTAACCAAATTTTCACACATTTTTGGTATTGGTCTATATACGGTTTCTGTGAAGTTTGGTCAAAATTGAACAAAGGGGCGTGCTACCGCCCATACAAAAAAACATTCAAAATCGTATATCTCGAAAACCACCAAATCGATTGAGCTGAAACTTACAGATAATCTTAGGTAGTGGTCCTGTGAAGATTGGTCAAAATTGGATAAAGGGGCGTGGCACCGCCCATACAAAAAATATTTCGAAAACCGCCGAATCGATTGAGTTGAAACTTACAGATAATCTTAGGTATTGGCTTAGGAGTGTTGCTGTAAGATTAGTAAAAATAAAATAAAATAAAGGACGTGTCACCGCCCATACAAAAAACATATTCTATGGGATGAAACTCGATGACGTTATAACTCGATAACCGCTGGGCCGATTTTCATGATTCATTTCAGGTTTACACAGGTTTACACAGAAAGAAAATTCCAGAAAATCGATTTATTCTCATTTTTCGCATTTTGCGAAGGAGCATAATCTAAGACCTAAGCAATACAATTCCAGTGCACGGGCAAAGCCGATCGGGTACAACTTTATTATGTATATAAAAACCTTGGTGCGTATGTAAGTCAGATAGTGGCCACTGAACCACTGAAGCAAATAAATCTTGAAATATTTAAAATAACTATTTTAGGCAGAACAACGTTTGCCGAGTCAGCTAGTTGTTAAATAATTTCTCATCGTAAATGACAGACTCGGTAACGAGCCTGAAAAGTCCTACTTAACAATGAAGCTTAAAAATGCAAAGGCTGTCTAAATTTCAGCATCTTTTATATTTATTTTTGCAGCTACATACCATGTGACACCGTATTCGCCCTATATATATTTATTTTTTAATATGATACTGTTGTTTGGTTCTGTAAATGTCGAGGTAAGCCTTAGAACAACAGCACTCAGTTCTTCTTCCATTTCATACAGCAATATTTTTGGTTGAAGAGCTGAGAAAACTAACGCAATGTCTTCCATGGCCTTTGACCGATGAATATGTTCAGTGCAAAATGTATCCCGATATTCTAAAATGGATGTTCGTGTTTCCTATTCCAACGTCAAACCAGCATCTTGAGCCTTTTCGCCTGGCATAATTTTCTTCTTTTTTGTTCTTCCCCGCCTTCCAATTGAAATTTCTACCCAGTACATTGTCCTCTGGCGTATATGTATTATGGCCTCTTTCATGGTTTCACCACGATGAAGAAAACTCACGAGCGCCTCAATTTTCAATACACTTTTTTCTAAAGTGAAGCCGGATTTTTGTTGCATCAACTTCTTCCAAAATATCGCACCAGAATGAAAGATAACACAAAAACGTAAAGTCGCATACAGCAGATAAGAGTATGGTTGCAGCACCTCTTGTATCCAAATGTTCCTTTTGAGGATCACAAAGGAGTTCACGAAATTTTCCTTCAATGGCTTCACAGCCTCGTGATGAGCGCTCCATCTAGTGTCTACAAATCTCTTGACTGACAACCTACATTTTTTATGAGAATATCCCAACGATGCGTAGATGCTGAGAAAAATGTGTAAAGTCTTTCCACTGTCCCAAAAAACGTTGTATACTTGAAGGAGTGCTTCCCAAAGAGTGAACTCCACAAAGGTTTAAAGAATGGTTTGCACATGGCGTAAACATAGCTTTTGGATTAATTTGCCGGAATTATTTTTGAAATCCTCCATGAATACCCGCCATAGTCGCAGCATTATCATATCCCTGAGCCCGGCAAGGGTTAATGTCAAGACTATCTTCGTTGAGTTGCTTTAAAATATCGTCGGTAAGTTCTTGGGCAGTCTTTCCAGATGTAGGAAAAACCGGTGCCATGACATAAAGTCTTATGCAAAAAGATTCAAAATGTAATTTTGGACTCTATTGCACTCAGCTATTTAAAAGATAACCACGAACAGAATAAAAAAGAAAATATTTTCCACTGACAGTGGAATCCAAATCCAAATCTTACAGTGACCCCAAGTAGGGGGGTTGCAGGTGGGCGGCACCCCTCCCCCTCCCCATACATATTCTACTGTTTATGCATTGTGGATATTAGGGTGGTCCTTAAAACCCATGTGCTGGAATTTTCATCGCATCGCCCCTAATTTGGCTCCAAATAAATAAAAAAAAGTGGCCAAAATCTCAAGGCTCTATCTCAATAGGAAATGGTGCCGGTAACGATGAACTGGTTTCCCTTCAATTAACATGGGATTTTTACACAATTTCTTTCGATTTTTTTCCGTGCCTCACAAAAGTTAAAAAAATCCTAAAACCATGCCACTATTTCCATTTCCATTGTTTATATTTCCTTAACCGATATAAATCAATTACATGCATAGGAAGTTTGAAATGATTAAATTGAACACATTTACTTCACTTGGCGTTATTTCACCGGCACCGAGTGATGTTATCTACCTTAGGAATATTAGCGCAGCTTGTCCTGTTTGAAACTCCGCCGAATTGGAAATGCCTAAATTCGTAACCTAGGTATCTACAGATGCATTTACTAATTTGATATGTAAATATTTGGCCTTTTTTGTCGAGACTCTAAGGCATTTTCTATAAGATGTTAAATCAATGAAAATTAACACTACTACAAGAATGGCTAATGGAATACGACAAAAAATGCTTCGATTATTTACTTATAGTCCCATAAGTAGATACGCACATGTAGGATATGGTGCTTCACGAAAGTTGCGGCCTTTTGTGATGTCTCCTTTTGCATTTTACCGTCCCTACGTAGTTTGTCTGCATTTTATTTTCATTTGTAGTCACCCTTTTGATTTTTTCTTGTTTGTATTTACCTTATGCTCAGTAAAGAGTTTACAAAGATTTTGAGGAAATGCAGAATTTCTATGCTGACACAGAAGTAAAATTGTAAAGGATTTATGAGATTTACAAAATGTTAAAATTAGAAGTGCATTAGCATTATGACATAAAACCGGTAGCCTCAAAGAAATACAAACATAGTTTGGATTTGGAAAGAACTGCCGGACAGCAGTGTTAAACACTAAAGATAATATGGGTATTTTAATGTTGATGATGTTGACAAATGCACAGATGAATGAACCCCGTTGTTTGAAGTTAACAAAGTCAGTCATATGTGAACATATTAAACGCCATATCGAAGTATGTCCTTATATTTTATGGAAAATGACATCTGCATAATTTAAAAGGTTAAATATGAATTCGAAGTCACTGTTTGCTCTTACAAATACGCAGCTTGGGTACAATGGGAATTTAGCCAGTGAGTCAGATGTTTCGTTGCTTAGTAAAGCCCCTGTGGGCTGGAATGCAGTGAAGAATGACTAGGTTTTTCTTTGCAAGTTAATAGATGGCCATGTATCTATACGAGTACGTATACGATTGTTTATAAGACTAGCTTCAGCTTCAGACAGATGAGTCAAGAGTGGTGAGAACTGATTGGCTGTCTGCGAAGATAAATATGTAATATAGTTTTGCCACGTGAATTAGAGCTTATCTATTATAGCGCAATGGTCAAAAGCAAGGATTTCAGCCTGAAATATAGACCTGCTCACGGTACGTTCTATTTGTGGGTTCCTGATAGACTAAGAGCCCACAGTAATTTTTGGGTGTGATTGATAACACCAAATAACTCACATAATTAGGTAGGTCTTAAGTAGTTGTTCCTAAATGTTACCGTCTTGCATGCTGTAGTGGGGGCCATTGTGAGTAATACCATGTCAAAATGCATTTCTTTCTGAATTACAAATAATTGGAATAACAACTTTAATATAATTTCAAAATGTAGAGTTAAGTGCCCTGATTACCAATATGGTGGTCCAAGACGTTTTGCAGGCGTCCTTCTGCCTGCAAAACGCTCTTAAAGTAACCTAAAAATCGATTTTTTTTAAATTGTGATAACACTTTTTTTTCTTCTCCTATATATAGAACTAGCCATCCTGATGACAAATATGGTGGTCCAAGACGTTTTGCCGATTTTTTGGCTACTTTAAGAGCGTCTTGTAGGCAGAAGGCCACCCGCAAAACGTCTTGGACCACCATATTGGTAATCAGGGCACTTAACTCTACATTTTGAAATTATATTAAAGTTGTTATACCAATTATTTGTAATTCAGAAAGAAATGCATTTTTGACATGGTATTACTCACAATGGCCCCCACTATAGCATGCAAGACGGTAACATTTAGGAACAGCTACTTAAGACCTACCTAATTATGTGGGTTATTTGGTGTTATCAATCACACCCAAAAATTACTGTGGGCTCTCGGTCTATGATAGTTTAATATCAAGGGTGATTCCTATATCAGGTAGGTACTCGGCTTCTCGTGAGAGAGAATAAATAGGCAAATATGGAGATCTATTTTCCTCCGTTTAGTAAAAGGGACGATAGTCCCTTTCTTGGATTTACAGAAAGTCTTTCTTTGTTACACCATCTTTGAACTACAGGTTGTGCATTTTTCTACTATTGCTATGTCGTCAGTATATCCTATGACATCAATCACTTTATTTGCTAGGTCCACAATGTCCAGGGACCATAAGAGTGGTGAGAAGACGCCCGTCTTCCGACATCCTTTAGTTGTTAATGCCCAAAATTCCACATAATCGATGCGGGCCTAGATTCATGTTATTGAGAGCCCTCTTGGTAAACTTCAAGGATGTGTAGGTAATTGAAATCTCCTTAATATCCAGGAAATTCAGGATCAAAATCTTTTAAAGGAGTATAGGTTGACTTATGTTCTGAAAAAGGCTAAATATTAGTCTTTTCTTCCGCATTCCGGGATACCCGCAATTTCTCGTAAAGCATAAAATCAAGTCAGGGCTATCAGTCTCTTTAAATACTTTATAACATCATCCTTTGACGGTCCAATAATAGTTGCAGGTTTTCGAGGCACATAATTGTAATGCTCATTAGCTCGATAAATATGGGTCTACAACTCATATTTTTAAAACGTAAAGGAATCTCGGTATCGCGGAATCTTTTAAAAGAAAAAAACCAAAAAAAAAAAAAAAATTGTGCAACATATTAAGCCACCAAAAAATGTTGGCCAAATGTGGGTTTGAAACACTTAAGAGTTTAATATCTTGTAGAATGCATTTCAGCGCTACAATCACAGGGCACTGCCAATGTAATAGAAAAGCGATATTATGTCAAAATAATCGATTATATAGAAGGCAACCAATTAGTAAGCAATTAAAGCTAGTATGGATTCCCCAGGAGACTTTTTGGGTTATGTAACAGATATTTTACATAACCGTAGCCTCGGACATCAGAAGTGATTTTAATTGTGTCTGGCATAGAGCTCTTCTAATCTAATTAATTCAACCTAATCTAACCTGCCAACAAAAAAAGAAGAGGGGA
The DNA here is from genome assembly GCA_955612985.1 of Cheilosia scutellata. Classification (NCBI taxonomy): domain Eukaryota; kingdom Metazoa; phylum Arthropoda; class Insecta; order Diptera; family Syrphidae; genus Cheilosia; species Cheilosia scutellata. The sequence continues at coordinate 74,738,972 of OY015313.1, read as the reverse complement.
ACGACGACTGCTTGTACCAAATAATGACTACGGGATACATCAGATAAGTCGCAAGCATGGTTTAAGCAGTGAGGAACTTCATTATATCATTAGTCACTTAAATGATAATAGACAAACGACAAACTAAAAAATTAGTGACATTTCTAAGGTTGATTAGGTACTCTAATTGATCTACCTGAAACCATCCATTATATTGAAAAATATCAGAAAGTTGAACGACATATCGCGCCATACAAATCCTTAAAAACCATATTGTTTACCAAAGTCATCAATAATTTGGAATTAATGGCAGATGGTTTCTCAACAAACAGTGCGGTAATAATTTTGCGCGTCCTGAATGCTTCTGTTATTTTCTAAAAAGATATATAGATACTCCAAAGGTTCATATTGAATCCATAACAAGACTCGGACCTCCTTTATGTCCATGCCATATACATATTAACAAAACGTGTTGTAAATGATTCCCAAGGAGACATTAGAAATAACAGTCGTCCATATAAGTAGGTGTTTAATCATCACAAGTGACACAAAAAAAAAGATACTTAGCTCTCATTGACTACAAGCAAATAAAAGATCTGAAAAGGACATCAGTCTCAAAAAAGAAAAATGAAAACTGAACAATAATCAAAAATCAATTTCAAACTCAATAGACTACCATTCTTCGGTTATTAACTGAAGTCCTTTATGACATATAATACACCCGCACCAAAAACACCGTCTCTTTCGCTCGTTCGAATATCCTTTCTGAATGCAACTTAAGAGTCAAAAGAATCCCATTCATTGATAGCATGCCCACCGAACAATGCTGAAATTAAATTGCTCTTTATGACCACTTTTAAAGGTGATTTGCTGTTAAATGATTTTCGAGTTCCCTCTTGTATTTCCATTTCACAGTATTGCTTTTTATTAACAGAACATTTCAAATTGTCCTTTTTTAATTTTCTGAAAGGATCAGCAGGGCGAATTTAATTATTATTCTTGCAATGGCTAGGCAGAATAATTCTGAGTGGTATTCTTGTCCCTACTGTTGTTCACTTACACACTTGAATGGATTCGATGTGCTGGCTTTGATATCCTTGACACATTTCGAAATCGATTTGTTTGTTACAAAATGCGTAAATTGTATTCTATTCAGTTTTAAAGAATGAGTATCACTTTCAAGTAACATATTTAAGGGGAATTAATTTCTTCTAAAGTGTATTGAAATTGATGTCCTTTGTTGCTAACCGATTCTTGTATTCACATAATTGGGAGCATTTTATTTTTGAATGCTTAAAGGACATGTGTTCCGCGTCAATTTCAAATGTTATTAAAACTAGTTGTGTGTCAAATATTACTTATCTATTCCTCTTTAGGTGAAACGGATTTTCAAAGGGAGCGTACTTCTTTGATTTGATATACTTTTTAGGTGATAATATTTCTCTGTAGATCTTACAAGTTGCAAGACACACAATTATTCTAGTATAATGTAATATAATGATGTAAGATAGCACTACCTAACATGCAAGAATATGATATGTAACCCGTATGTTGATTTGTCAAAGGGCACGAACCAATTGAGATAAAAACTTGAAACTTGGAACATTTACCAAGTTCAACCTCGCCAAATTCCATCATGCATTAGTGCATTAGTGGTTCTTAACATACCTACAGGGCTTCAAAAATCACAAAAACCGTAACATATTCACTAACTCGCTGCCGCTCACTCATTTAGATGATGATCATCAGAAGCATCAGAAGCCGGCCATCCTTTAATACTGAAATTTGGAAGAAAGCTAGATCCTGTGATACATACACTGGCAAAAGTCGAGAAACGAAAAACGAAAAATCGTGGAATCTCCTCAGGCTCACTTAAAATATGAATAGAAATTATGGCAAGATTTTAAGGTTTTAACTGCCCATTCAAAAATAACGGTTTTTTGGGGAGAGTACGATAACTTACAGCCCTATTATGGCTATCAAATATCAACACGATATTTGATAATAATTGATACGTATCAACAAAATGAATGAATCGGTATTATGGTTATCAACCTATCAACATTTTTGATGAATTGTGAATTGTATTAGATCTAAGATCTATTGTGAATAGTTTTATTGATAAACTTGGTATTACGGTTGTCAAAAAATGTGATATTCATCAAATTTTCTATCAACCACAAATTTCTCGTTGATACGTATCAAATATTCGGGCGCATCAAATTAAAAAATGTGTATCCTCGTTTTTAATGTAAAATAACGACTTTAGATCGAAATGTCAGCGGTAGACATCCCAAATGTACTTAAACTACGAGTAGCGGCGATTTTAAAATTATTTGCAAAAAGGAAACTATCAACTGAGCGCGTTGGGAATAACTTCAATATTGGTATTGTACAATCAACAGTGTTGGTCGTTGTTTTGATTTGCGAAAAAAGCGACTTTTGCTTAATAAAAACAACTAACATTATTCAACGAAAACTAGTCGTCAGCCATAAAACAAAAATCAACTACAAATCATAAACGTCAAACGTCAAAACAAAACCCATTCTCAATGATATTTTGATAAGTATTCACAATGGGGTAAAATTTATCAATTGATAATCATAATACCAAATGATCAATGAATTGATAGATCTTATCAAGTATCAAATAATTGATATTTGATAGCCATAATAGGGCTGTTAGGCGCTAAAAATTTATAACGGCAGGGGGCAGCATACCCATACCCATTTCTATGTGCAAGGGTAACAATTTGTATTCTTAGCGTTATGACATATAAAAGTAATTTTGCATTTTCTCAAAAATTAGAAGACATAAATCAATCTAGTTTTCAGTGTTCGATTAAGAATTGAATTAGGCAGTAAAACATACACACAAATTAAGTATCTATATTCTCACTATTGAAAAAATCAGCATACAAAATTATTTTTTTTTTCCTTAAATTTCAATTTTGAAAGCATTTTTTTTAAACTGTTAATAAAAATAACTTGATTTAAAAATAGTATGAAAGAACATACTCTTGGCCTTCACAAATCGTAAAGTCCTTCATTGTAAGTGTTGCCATTGTTTTTTTAATATTTTATTTTCAGTTTATGTTTAATTTTTTTTAAATTACCCCTTCCGCCTAAACGAAAATGCTTATAATTAACTCCTCTACAAAAAACCGTTATCAATTGTTGGCGCCTAAGTTATCGTACTCGTGCCGTTTTTTTCACTGTCCGATTGATTTTATTGCCCTAAATACAAACATGGAAAAAAAATTTAGTGCTCTCTTACCGTTTAGGCGTGATACGCCCCCAAATTTCAAACATTTCAAGAACGCAGTGTCCAATTTTTCTAAAATTATTATTTTTTATATTAACTAAATGTGCAGTTATCTGATAAAAACAGCTTCATCAAAATCGGATCATAAAGACCGAAGATATGAAGTAATGAGAAATATATGTACGCCAAGTTCTTAGTTTAAGAACGTTCAATGTTAAAAATAATTGGTAGGCTTACTTGCCAAGTGGATCTACCAATTATTATTATTAGCAAGTAGATAAACCTACAAATTATTTTTAACATTGAACCTTCTTAAACTAAGAAGTTGGCTTACAGGCAGAAGGCCGCCTGCAAAAATTCTTGGACCTCCATATTGGTAATCAGGGCACTTAACTCAACATTTTGAAATTATATTAAAGTTGTTATACCAATTATTTGTAATTCAGAAAAAAATGCATTTTTGACATGGTATTACTCACAATGGCCCCCACTACAGCATGCAAGACGGTAACATTTAGGAACGATTACTTAAGACCTGCCTAATTATGTGAGTTATTTGTTGTTATCAATCACACCCAAAAATTACTCTGGGCTCTTAGTCTACTACTTTTTGCGAAGTTTTTTTTTTATTAGATTTCACAAACAACATTGAAACTTGTTCGCTTTTTATACACTGACTACTGTTACTTTGGCTTTCTTTCTTATAAACATTTCTTTTAATTTTTGATAATACCCTTTCCGTACAATGCAGATCCTACTACTCTACCAAATTTCAAAATTCTAAGGTATTTGAAAGTGGACCAAATAAATAATAACCGATTTTCAAAAGTTTGCGTATACCACGCCCCCTTAACGAAGCATATAAAATGTTTCATTTTTCCTTTCTACAAAATTTCAACATTTTATGGCGATCGGAACTGGCTCAAATAAACAATAACCGATTTTTAAAAGTGGGTGTATACCCCGGAATGGAAAATCTGAAATTTTTGACTTTTTCCAGAGTATGCAGCACAGGATCTAGCATTCTGCCAAATTTCACGATGTTAGGATCAGGATGGCAAGAAGTGCTTCATAATTTTGATGATCATTAAGTGAGTGATTGAGTGAGTGACTGAGTCAGTCCGTTACGGTTTTTGTGATATTTGATGTCTAGTATTTTGAGAACCACAGAGGTGGAATTGTGAGGTGGACCTTTTTAATGAGCTTGGTAAATGATTCAATTTTGTAGTCTTCGCTCAATTGGTTAAGTTAGAGGAGAGTCGAAAACAGTTATAGCTTTTTCCTTGAAAAAGGTTGCGTACCTTTACTTGAGAACTTGGCTGTTGCACTACCTCTACCACGACTATGTCTGAACACTAATCATTATAAAATCTTTATCATTGCTCAAATAAAAAATTGAACTATTATCTGTTCTACCTACTTCATTTAAAAAAAATAAACCGGCATATTACCAAATCCTAGGGCAACTAAAATTTCTCTTGAAGCATCTTCACTTTAATTTTCTATTCATTCATTCCTTCATTTTAAATCAAAGGCACATTACATATTATTTAAGTGTTAGTAACCGGCCAAGACGATAATAGTTTCCGGATTTGGTATATACGTAACAGTTTTCACAATCATTAATGATATGATATAGCTACCTAACAATTTTTTATTGAGGATTAGTAGTAATGAGCATTGTCTGAATCAACGCTGACCACTACCTACTGAAAAGTGGTTACTTCCGTTTTCCTGTGTTTCGCCCTTTTAATGAAAATAGTACAGTCACACCCACTAATCCTGAAATAAAATACAAAACGGGAAATCAATTTGCAATAGAAGACTAGTGGCGGAGGATCGGAATTTCATTTCGGCTAATTTGCCTACCCAAAGGGAAATAACCGTAGATAAAGGTCATATCATACTCATTCCGTATAAGCTTAATGAAGCAAAAACTCAAGCTATCTTTTTCACAAGAAAAAGAAAAGCTTGTTTTCTTCCCAGCAACCAGTTCCAGGTAAATGGGAGCTACATAAATTGGGAGCCTTCTGTTAGATATTTGGGTGTTCATCTAGACACTAAAGACTAAACTTACGTTTAGGGACCATATCAACAAAACGATTAAAAAAACTGGCTTAGCAACTAAGATGTGTTGTACCCCCTTATGAATCGAAATTCCTTGCTTTCAATGGAAAATAAAATTATTATTTACAAAATGATTTTTCAGGAAATCCTGTTGTACGGTTGCCAAGTATGGGTGACTCTGCTGCCTGTCATATTAAAAAGTTGCAATTTACGCAAAATAAGATATTAAAAATGATGCTCAATTTACCATGGAGGCATTCAACTATAGAGCTCCATAAAAAGGCGAATGTTGAATTGATTGCTTATAGGATTCGGAAGCTAAAAGGCACATTCCTAACAAGATGTAGTTTTGCCGACAATCACCTTGTTAACCAATTAAATACTACTTAATATTCATTTGTACTTGTTCTATATATTTTGTTTAGTGTTAATTTTTTTGTTTTATTATATATGATTCTTATTTGCTTATTAGTGTACAATGTACACTGTTTTTTTTTCTCAGTGTATATTTTTGTTTTCTTGTATTATTTATTTATTATTTTATTAATTAAATATTACTAATTACTTGTTATTTGTTATTTATTTATTTATTCAAGTTATCACCACCTGATACACCATATACATATATAAAAATATAGCAACGCGAATAAACCTGTTCCCACTGAGTCAGCAGGTCATTGGCCACGTCCCATACGATAACGGCGATATAGCCGTGTCAGCACGATGACACCCAATGCAGGCGGATACATGCGCTGCGTGCATTCTGGCGACTCAGCGGATTGGCCATGGACAATGGGACTACCCTACCCATGGCACAATATTAGAGTTAAGCTTTTAGTCCTAGTTTTGACTTAGAACACCTCGGACATTTATTAATTAATTAAATACCTTTTATAACGTGGAATTCGGCATTTTCATTAATCCATTTTAGCTACGAACAAGTTGTTCGGTTTTTTTTAAGGAATCCTTGACAGGATTTCCTATCTTTCATTTATTTATTTATTTTTAGCTCAATCTAGTCAACCATAATTATAATATTATTATTTTTTTTTTTTAATTGAGGTTTTTGTAGTATTTTCCTCAAAACTGAATTTTTTTGTTATCTAAATTGTTATATTAAATAAAACCATATTCCAATAGAAAGATAATTACCATTATCAAATTATTGTATTATAAAATGTGCGGTTACCTTCTACCATTGTTAATTGTATATATACGAAATAAAATATCTATCTATTCCGTATAACCTATACATTATAGGCTGCGTAGATTAGGTTACCTAACTTAGAAAAGGGAGGCCTTAAGGCTCATTTTGATTCCCACCGTATATGTAAACAAACCCAAAACCATCTTTATGATTGCTTAAACCATTTGGTGCTCTTAGCGAATTTGAGTAAATCCTGCTGCGGCCAGTTCCTGGTTCTTCTTTTATCCTTCAATTCTGGTCATAGAACTCGTCTGATTTGTAGTCTATTTTTGAGGACTAGGTGGCGTTGGTCTCCTTTTTAGTTCTATCGGTGGCGGTATTGAGGTATCTGCCTTATTTGCGTTCATCTTTGACCTCAATCTTGCTGGCTCAACCGCCTTCTCGTTCCCTTCGATATTACTATGTCCAGGGACCCGGCAGAGTTTGTTATTGTGGTTGTTGGTATTCTTTAATGGATTCGACTGTTCTTTACGACTACTGTGTGGCTTGACTTGAGGAGGGCTTTGCAGTCTACTAAAAAAGTTAGCCTTAACGCTCCAAGTGACAAAGAACGGAAACGAGAGCAGAAACAGAATCAGAGACCCAAAGCTTTCCACGACAGTGGGTTCCCCTTCATCTATGGGGGAATTGGCGAGGGATGGATTTCTAACCACGTGTTCTTATTTTTTATTATTTTTCTTATATGTATCCCCGTACTCGATTTCATATTGTTGTCTTTGTTTATGGTTGGTTTGTTGTTTGGTTGGGCCGGGATAAGGTTTTCACGGCGAACAAAGCGCAGCCGCATTAGCGCAAACCAAAGCCAACGCTCATACCGACTTCGTTTGCATTTCCGCTATGACCATATGACATCGTATCGTACGCGTACCGACGCCTTGCTATGCACCGTCTGGTCGAGTTTGGACGAAAACCACCCAGGAGGAGATGGAAGGCGAACACCCTTTGAATACCAGTTTGCATTCCGACACCGACAAGGCTATTGTAGCTAGGTAAGGTACAGTAGACACCAACCAGCAAAATATTGTTGTATAACTTTTAAATAATTCCAAAAGATATTTATTACAATTCACTTTACTAATTGCGTGTTAAGTATAATTCAATATATTCAATAATACATAAAGAGGTTACTACTTAAGTCTATTCACCACGATGTCCAATGCAAGGGTGCAGTAATGAATAATCGTCCAGTCTACCAGTCTACCAAGTCTTATTTTCTAGCTTTCCCAGATTATATTGCCATACCATTGAAACATACACAAAATAGAATCGCATAAAGCCAAACGTTGTTATTGTTCTTTCCCTTAAAAAAATATTATATGTACTTATCTTCTTGGAAATATTTGCCAACAAATTTACTGTATAATACTTTTCAAACCAAAGAAACTTTCTCGACTATTAAAACTCTTTTGAAATACTATTGTAACGATGCTTGAATGACTCTTGGTTTTGAATTCGGAAGAACCTTTGACAAATAGGTAATACTATTTGTCACAGTTGTTGAGAAATAGTTTTCCTGTTCTACCTATCGGTTAAAAAAAAGTACCATACTTAACAAAACCAAAGGAATTTCATTCAAAGATCGCCGGCAATGCATGCTTATAAAACTGATGAACAAAAAGAAGTAGGTAACACCACCTCAGTGAGAAGTTTTGCACTTATTTCCTGTATCTCTTTCAGTCACATTTTATAATATGTTCAATAGCATACGATATATCTAGGTTGCTATTGAATTAGTTTCTGAAGTACATTGAATAGGAATATCCTTGTCCGAGTGCCCAAGAAAATGACAATGCCGGAGATCCGCATGAGTGCATTATATGTATTACGATTGAAAGACTCAATAGGAGTATCCGTTGTAATTCTTTGCTTCTATACAAGGACCTCCGAGGTGTGTTATTAACGAAACACCATTCAATTCAAAAGAACGTACTCGTCTTGTACAGTCCTTTTCGAGAGCTCAACTTGACATTGTGGAAAAAGGAACCAATAAATATGAGACAATGAATTGAACACAATTTGCGTGCGTTCGTTCATCCTTCAAAACAATAAAATAATTGAATACGGAATCAGATACACAAAAGGTGTACCTACTTCCTTAGGTACTTGTAACACTAACCACTCGTTTCGTTAACAGTTCTACAGTTTAAAACTCAATGAACTGCTAGGGCTGTAAAGGTTTTTTTTTTTTTTTTTTTTCAATTTTAATTGAGAGTGTAGTGCAACCTTAACCCAATTTTTGAGAAAATCGGAAAAGAACAGTTTAAAGCGAGTAAAATTATAAGCAAGTATTTTTAATGTCTATTTTATTGCAACTTTGAAATGCCTTAAAATCGGCCTTTCGGAAATAAACATTAAAATCGAAGGCTTAAATAAAACTTATGGAATATGTAGGAGAGTTTGAAAAAAAATGTGCACGACTGGGTCGCACGAAACTTTTTCGTTTATTGCGAATCTCGCAGAATCTCCGAGTCATTTCAGCAAATTTAACGTTTAAAATCATACGCACTCAAGATGTACCTAATCAGGTTTAGTAACCCACATTAATTAAAAACGTAATACATACTCCATAAACATACGTATTAACTACAAAACTTTATTCATTATGTACTTTCAAATTTCACCCCGAACTGACACTTGAAGGAGGCAAGTAGGCGATGAGTTTCGAATTATATAGCCGTTGCCACTGAAGTTTTGGGCTTTGCAAAAATATACCGGGTGTGAATACAGATTGGGATTTTGGTTGTCATTTTCATTTTCAGAAATAGTCATAAAACGACTATATTCGAGTTTTCTGAGAAAAACGAAGTACGTTTCTTCTTACATCGCGTTCTCGCCATTTATGTGCGTAATGATGTAGCCTACCAAGTTCCTCAATATTATGGCCAGTGTTCCAACCCGAAATTTAATTTCAAATGGCTCAAATTCCATGTCCGTAGGCAAGTAATTCATTACTGTTTTCTTTATAGAAGCCCTAATTTTGACAGCAACTCGACTTGTAACGAGTTCGATGTGTTGTCTGATTCCATAACTAGAATTATTTCCTTGTACCCTCATACTGAAATCGTCATTGCGGGCGATTTCAATATTCACAATTCTGACTGGCTTCGACATTCTGGACAGACAACACCCGAAGGAATTTATGTTCAGATCTTTGCTGAGGTAAACCAATTAACCCAGCCTGTAAATGCGCCAACACGTGTACCAGACATTGACGGTCAAAATGCCAACACACTGGACTTGTTTCTCACCTCCCACCCTAATAAATACTCCATTGAAGTATTATCGTCTCTAGGCTCGTCAGACCACTGTACCATATCAGCTAATTTCTCGTACTCCGACCACAAAGTTAAAGAAAAAACTCCGAAAAGAACCGTATGGCAATACGAGAAAGCCAACTGGAGCGGACTTAACAGCTTCTTTAGGAGTTTTAACTGGTCGTTATGCTTCCTCGATAACGACGTGAATGCCGCCGCTGATAAGGTAAGAAATATAATCACCTTAGGTATGAAATCCTTTATCCCTCACAGGATAAAGAGTATCAAACCAAAAGAAAACGCGTGGTACGACTCGATCTGTAAAGAGGCTATTAGACTAAGGGAGTTGAGTTTTCGGTCTTACAAGGCCAACCCATCTGAGGAAAACCGAAAAAGTTTAAACGAGCCAGAAATGACTGCAATGCCCTCATAAAGCGTGTCAAATTCTCATATGACGAAAAGTTGAGGCAAAAAATACTACAATGTCCCAAGGGTAGTAAAAACTTTTGGTCATTTGTAAAAAATTTTAAGAATTCGGCCTCACCATTGATCCCCTCTCTCATTTACAATGACACTCCAGCTGTCAGCTCTTTAGACAAAGCTAATTTGTTTGCTACACATTTTGCAGCCAGCTCGATGCTCCCAGATTGCGCTTTGCCTCCACCTGTGCTCGAGAGCGTCGAATTTACCATGGGACAAATCCATTTTCGCACTCGCACAGTTGCAAGAGTACTTAATGATTTCAACATAAATAAGTCCGCTGGTCCAGACTGTATCTCCCCCATCGTTCTGAAGAGGTGTTCTTCCACTCTGGCAAAACCACAGCGCTTTTTCATCTACCTATCCTATTCTTCTGGACTGTTTCCGAGTAGGTGGAAAAAAGCATTTGTCCAGCCCGTCCCTAAAAAAGGCGAATCTTCTTCTCCCACCAATTACCGACCCATAGCACTAACGTCCATTCTTTCTAAGGTCATGGAAACGCTGATAAATCGTCAGCTTATGAAATATCTTGAATCTCGGAAACTCCTCAATGACCGGCAGTACGGTTTTCGTGGCAACAGGTCCACTGGTGATTTGATGACTTATCTCACCGAGAAGTGGAACCAATCCCTCCATCACTTCGGTGAATCGAAGATTGTTGCGCTTGATATTTCAAAAGCATTTGACAGAGTTTGGCACCAAGCTCTTTTGTCGAAAATGCGTGCTTATGGGAAAGATGCGTCTCTTATTCAATGGATTAGAAACTACCTTTCTGGCCGTTCAATTCAAGTTGTTTTGGATGGTTTCAAGTCTGAAACTCACCATATAAATGCTGGTGTCCCCCAAGGCTCCGTTTTGTCTCCGACTCTCTTTCTCATTTTTATAAATGATCTCTTGTCTGCAACTTCTAATCCAATCCATTACTTCGCTGATGACAGCACTCTTAGCTTCTCATATTCTTTCCAGGATTCACGTCCCTGCCTTTCGGCCGTAGAACTGGAACGGCAACGTATGTTAAGCTCATTAAATTCCGACCTTGACAGCATTTTAAAATGGGGTTCAGCCAATAGAGTGGAATTTAATGCTTCGAAAACACAATGCTGTCTGCTATCTCTAAAGCGAAGCCAGAACCTACAGCCATTATCCATGAATGGCACTTGCATCACCGAAACCGAAAGACTTTCCATTCTCGGTATGTGCGTTCATGACAACCTTCGTTGGATACACGAAGTCGTCTAGAATGCTGAGAAATGTCTAGGTTTTCTCAAACGGTGCAAGAAATATTTTACCCCTTCTGATCTGGCTACAATATATATTATATATTCGCCCCAAACTAGAGTACAATTCCCATATCTGGTCTGGTGCGCCGAAAACCATATTGCACCTACTGGATAGGATCCAAAATCGTGTTTTTAAACTAATCGGAGATACGAATATCGCGAATTCTATTCATTCGCTTGAACATCGAAGAAACGTTACGTGTCTCACACTGTTTTATCGTTTTTTTAACAAACAGTGCTCAAATGAAATTGCCAGCTGCATTCCGCCCCTTCAGCAATTCAACCGCATTACTCGCCTTGCTAGGAATGCCCATCAGTTTACCATTCAGCCTATCTTCGGACGTACTATGAAATATAGAGACTCTTTCATAAGCCGTACAACATGAATGTGGAATGCCTTGCCCGGCTCTGTCTTTCCTCCTCAATACAATTTACAGACATTTAAAACCAATGTGCATCGGAATCTCCTATCTTCTCTATCCCAATTTCCTTAATGCCCGCGCTGTGTAAATCACATTGCACTATAAGAGTAGTCATAACCTCTTTAGCGCGTGTTAATTATAAAAAAAAAAAAAAACGTGATCATGTTTTGTTTTAAATATGTATTTTGATCAAAATCGTAAATTTTGTAAAATTATGCTGACAAATGTTACAACTTTGGATTCGAAAATCACTGTTACTAACTGTTAGCTGAAAACTGTGGACATAAACATTACCTAGCAGTTACATTTTCTAAATCGAAAATGGCGTTTTCGATGAGTAGTTTTTAAAGTACCATTTTTAGCGATTGGGGTGGAATTCGATGGAAGCATTCATGGTTGAAAAAACACTGTTTTGCAACTATTTAGCTCAAAAGTGAGCAAAAGGTAATACTATCGATTTAAGCATTACCTGACAGTTACATTTTTATCATAATCGAAAATGGAATTTTTGAGATATGAACAGTTTTTTAAAATTATTAAATATTTATCAAAATACTCACTGTTTTTAGAGAAAAATTGAGTTTGCTATCAAGTTACGAATGATGACAGTATCTTAAAAATACGTTTTTGTTAAAATCGCTTGTACTGTACGTTAGTGAAAGACTGGGTATGCAGTCATGTTAAGCATGCCTACATTAACTCAACTATCAATTTTGGTTCAAATCGTTAGAGCGAACCAAAAAAATCTAAATTGTTTAATATTTCGTAAAATGTTTATATGGGGAGTACCTTTAATATTAGGGCTAGCATTAAAAAAACGCCTCCTAGCGGGAAGCTCACAAACTCTAAATACGAAGTTTGAAAGAAATCCGTACAAGCGTTAAGATTTCAGAGCTATGGGACAGACAGACAAACGGACGGACAGAATTGCGACACCCACTTTTTTGAGTTCCCCATCGTAATATCAGAATTGATTAAAATCTCGAGTTCGAAATTTTGTACGAAAACAATATCTTTCGCTTACTACGTATCCGAGAAAGTTAAAAATAGTAAATGGAAGAAAAAAAAACGAATCTTGGTATCTCAATAGCAAGTGTTGTTGGAACTATGCGCACGAAATGAGAATGTCGATGCGATGGTGAGTTTGCATTAAACGGGACGGAATCTTTAACGAAAAATGTGTTCCTCGAAGTGACCGATTATATTTTCATATACTACTAGCTGTGACCGCCCGGCTTTGCCCGTGCACAGAAATTGTATTGCTTATAGATCTTAGATAATACAATGTTCTTTCGTAAAATGCGAAAAAATGAGAATAAATCGATTTTCTGGAATTTTCTTTCTGCGTAAACCTGAAATACAGCAATATGAAGGAAACAAAAAAAGAGTCATGAAAATCGGCCCAGCGGTTATCGAGCTATAACGTCATCGAGTTTCACCCTATAGAAGATGTTTTTTTGTATGGGCGGTGACACGCCCTTTTATCCAATTTTTACAAATCTTCATAGCAACACTCCTGGGCCAATACCTAAGATTGTCTGTAAGTTTAAACTCAATCGATTTGGTGGTTTTCGAGATAAACGATTTTGAATGGTTTTTTTTTGTATGGGCTGTGCCACGCCCCTTTGTCCAATTTTGACGAAACTTCACAGAAATCGTATATGGACGTATACCAAAGATGTGTGAAAGTTTGGTTAAAAACAGTAAATGCGTTAAGGCGTGAATCGACGACAAACATTTTAGGGCTCAATTTTTATATATATAGATTTTATAGACATAGTAAGCTTTAGCACTATAAAGGACGCTTGTGAGCTTATAGGGTCTAAAACCGTACTTGTCCAATGTCGTAGCGTAGACTTTTGCGGGGTGGATGAATTCACGCGATTGAATCAACGCTGATGTCAACAGACGGCATGGCAGATACCTTAATGAGTAATTTCCACGTATTTGGAGCTTAGGTCATTACTGTCACTATCAGAAAGAACAGCCTACATGACACAATCTCCGATAACGGATTTAAGCTGATCGACTTCGCGACGGCGCGAAAAGGTGTCATAGCAAGTACGCGGTTCCCGCATATCGATATTCATAAAGGAATATGGAAATCTCCCGATCAATCAACCGTCAACTAGATTGACCACATTGTGATCGACGCAAGGCACTCCTCCAGTATTATGGATATCCGAACGTTCCGAAGGGCCAACATTGACTCACACCACTACCTTGTTGTAGAAGGTACGCCTTCGGATATTCTGAACACCGCCAATACAAATAAATACAGTGAGGAAAGTTGACGTCGGACGACTACAATCGCAAGAGATCACCAGATCCTCTTTCGATCGAGTCTCTCTCAATCTCTCAAGAGGTCCTATGCAGCCAGCATCAAGTATTGAAGACCAGTGGCAACATTACAAAAAAGCTATCAGCCCATGATGCGCTTGGTTTTACTCGGCGAAACCCCTGATTCGACGGAAAGTGCAAGTACATGCAGCGAAAAACAAGAGGCATACAGAGTGGCCCAAAGAAGGACCAGAGCTGCACGTGAGCTCTACGCACAGAAAAGAAGAGATGAACACCGGCTACTTAAGAGAAAAAAGGAAGAGCACGAGAAGCGCGCAATCATGGAATTAGAGAGATGTTACAGCAGGTATGAGGTTCGAAAGTTTTACCAAAAGGCAAAAAGAACCTGCCAAGGCTACAGAGCACGAACCAAAGCCTGCAAGGATGAGCAAGTGAACATCATAATAGAATTGCATTCGATGTTGAGAGGAACTACTTATGCAGACTTCTGGACGTTGAAGACCAACATTTCCATCCACCCGACCTGGATTAGTTGAAGATAGCTAAATCTAAGCTTAAGTCCAACAAAGCCGCTGGAACAGATGGCCTAACCGCCGAGCCATTCATAGCGGCAGGCGATGACTTGGTTAGGAACATACACTAACTCATCATCCGATGAATGGAACCTCAGCATTGTTTGCAGATCCTTAAGAAAGGAGACCCTCTGATCTGAACTGCGCCAACTACAGAAATATTAGTCTTCTTAACATCGCCTACAAGATCTTATATGCCGTGCTGTGTGAAAGCCTGAAGCCTTTCGTCAACAACCTGATTGGTCCCTATTAGTGTGGCATCAGGCCAGGAAAGTCTACCATCGACCAAATACTCACACTACGGCAGATCCTGTAGGAAACCCAAGAAGTTCACCATCTATTTATCGATTTTAAGGCCGCATAATGACAGCATTTATATATAGAGACAAACTATGTAGAGCCATGTATTGTATAGTTTTGGCATACATGCTGTCATCAAGAAGGGACACAGAACATCGACGAATCGATCAGAACATCATGATGGACAGCTATAACTTTGAGGTAGTGAGGGACGGCGCAGGGACATAAGTTCCTATAAGTTAAATATAGAGATTCTTTTGTGAGTCGAACAACACGCATGTGGAATGCATTGCCTCACACGGATTTCCCCTCTCATTACAACCCACAATTGTTTAAAACCAATGTGCACCAGTACCTCTTCTCTATACTCCCTATTAACCCTTCCACTCGTGCTGTGCATTAGCATTATAAGGGAACAAAAACCCTTGAGCACCAGTGAATTATAAAAAAAAAAAGTCCCGAATTCTTTTTTCGGGACCTATGTCCCACTTTAGTGGGTCATAAGTTCCTAATTGAATTGGGGACCTATGCCCCACCCCAGCGGAACATAAGTCCCGAATTTTTATTGTCGAAAATGGGACACTAGCCCCGAATGAAACGCAAACAAGTCAGTGGATATTTTGGATTTTAATAATGTTCGTGTAACATTTGCGGTTATATGCAAAATTTAAATTTTGCTCGAAAAATCACAATTAGGTACCTACCAATAGACGTGTTCGTTTTGCTATCCCATATAGGCTTAAAACAATTATCTGGGCTAGTCATTTCTACATAAAACCTTATAGCACTCATCATTGATATTTGGAAAATGTAGCTAGCTCAGAACAATAAAAAAAAACACAAGAAAAAAGATTATGCGAATATGTATCTACACAAACAAAAACAAACAAAAGATTCGCGAATAAAAACGTTTTCCAAATATGAAAAATGCACATAAAAATTTGTAAATTGTGGGTATATTTTGGCAAATGCTTTGTTTGCTTTTTTAGTCGTTTATTTAATTAATTTTGTAATATTAAATGTCATTTATGACACAATCGAGAGCATTTTGCGCTAACTTTTGAAGCAATGATAGCTTGCGAGCACAGATTTTTCGGGGCTTAATTATCCTGGCTGACGTTTGTATGAAAATATTTTGCTAAGACTGGGATAGGATAGCAAAAAAATCACGCCTAATGTTTAGGGCGAAGAAGATTGATTGAGTGATTAAAATTATAGGTAGGTACTTTAAAAACCAATTTGGTGAAGACATAAAAGTGGGAATATGAAGTTTTAAAAAACAAAATAGTACATAGTCAACAAAACCGGAAAAGAAATATTTCAGTTAGGAAAAAGAGTTGCTAATTTTCATATACCTATAAAAATGCATATATAATATTACGCATTACGGTAATTAGCTATAGACAAATGAAGACAAATGAAAAGGAATATATGTAATGATTTCTATTTTCAAATATCCAAGAAAAACCGTGTGTTTTAGGGGTTTCAGTTAGTAGTTTTACAAAACGACGAAAATCTTCACTAACTTGACTCCTTTTATTTATATAAATT
Organism: Cheilosia scutellata; assembly: GCA_955612985.1. Taxonomy (NCBI): domain Eukaryota; kingdom Metazoa; phylum Arthropoda; class Insecta; order Diptera; family Syrphidae; genus Cheilosia; species Cheilosia scutellata. The sequence continues at coordinate 74,722,294 of OY015313.1, read as the reverse complement.
TGATTTGTAACAAAGTTTGGTTAAAATTTGGTCATCTTGATTGTTTTATATGAACTGAGTAAGAGAAATACCATGCTAAGAAAGATCTTAGAAAAGTGAGTAAACAGCTTTAACTCATCTTTTTGCATACAACCCAATGTGTCCATCAAGATGCTAAGACAACAATAGATTAGTATCGATATGAATAACTGACACCATTACCAAGAACAGATTGGACCTATCAACCTGATCTCCCACTTCGTTGAAAAGTTTTCAATATCTACCTGTTTAAATCCTACCACTCAATTATTTTTGTTTGGGACATCCTAAGGCACTTTCTTATGTGTTTTAATTGACACAACAAGATTGTGATTCAAATCAGCTGAATAGATATATGAATAAAGAACATAATTGCCCAGTAAAACCTACCGATCTATTCTACTCACAATGACAAGTTGTATAGATAAAATCGTGGCGTGGATCCCATAGGAAGGTAACATATTTGTAACCATAAAAAGGCTGGCCAATTTTAGATTCACGATAAACAATTATCCTTCATCACTGCAAGTCAGATAATCATTGCAAAAATATTAGCTCGCCTCATACCTATCCATTAACTATCTCAGACCTGAAATTATTCAAAAAAAAAAGGCTAAAATGTTTTTCCTAAGGCACCAACAACTTTCTTAACATCTTTTTGCATCTGTAATTTGAGACTTTTTTGTGAAAGGACTCTTTTCAATCTACACTGAAGATAGCAATCACCATTGACAAATACATCTCGTAGTAGGATTGACATAAATCCCCTCTTCATCTGCCCAAGAAAGGATCTTCTGCGTAAGGGTTATCGCATCGATCGATCTAAATATTTTGAAAATACGCCTGCTTCAAGAACGCAACAATTGTTTACTATGAACGTTTACCTCCGAATGCGCACAATTCCACAGCATCCTACTTATCCCTTCTTATAAAGTAGTCCATCATCGTTTGTTCAACAAATATTGTACGTCCTTTAGGGAACATTTTCCAGTATTACATTATATCCTTCTGTAGACAAAAATATGCGAATGACAATTGTGTGATGATGGGTATAGCTGCTTTCATTTAGCCCTCTGATCCTCCTGGAAAATCTTGAAGATAAGATCAATTTTGTAAATAAAGGAAATCTATAAGGCTTTTTGCGAAAGGAGAATTGGACTGCGTTTGATTCTTTTTTTTCTCAAGAGGAAATAATAAAAATCGTGTGATATTGTTATTACAGATAAATGTAAGAGATCGATAGATACGCATTGATATTGTTTGACACAATATGTGGACAGGAACACAATTCATTCTTCGGGTTACCCTTACCGATGCATGTATCCGAAAGAATGGATCCTTTTCTGGTAGATTTGGTCAACCTCAGCATGGTTGGTTGAGTTTTGGGCTACTTATGGGCGTATTGCAGCACAGAATAAAAAAATATATACACCCCTATCGTGGAATCCGCCGGGGGGAATTATTCACGGAAAAGAATATTTTGATATCGTCAAAATCGCAAAGTGAACAGTTCCCCGTGTGGGTAATGTGTAGGAGTTTCACTGTATCGTTAAAAACGTTCAAATCGAATTTTTCCCGAACGGGAAACTGTTCATATTGCGATTTTGACGATACCAAAATATTCTTTTCCGTGAATAATTCCCCCCGGCGGATTCCACGATAGGGGTGATAGATATACCTTTGTGAGTAGTTGCTAGGACGTGGGCAGTAAAAATATATTTTTTCTGATTTGTCTTTCATATTGATATTGTGAATTGATGTGTATCTATTCATACATTTTTGTAAATAAGAAAACAATTAAATGGAAAGTGTTGCTAGGTAGCTAGTTATTTATAGCTTTTCAATATTGTTACAAGGATTAGAAACAAATTTCTGAGGATAAAAATAGCAAAGATGTTTTGAACTATGCATATTATTTTATGGACATTTTTTCGTGAATACAAAGCGGGTTCATAGGTGTTTCAGTTCTATAAGAAGGAATAATTTTGACGTTTTCAAAATAAATACACAAAACATCATTCTTAAACCCTAGAATGCATATGGGGTGCGTGCGCACCCCACTTCAAAATTAAAACGGTTATATTTTTTAAAATAAAAGTAGTTATTTTTGAAGAGTGCCGTGACTTTTATATATTTCGTTATGAATTTATTCCTGAAAGAAGTTTAGTGCATTTCCTCACTCCGGACTGTAGATATCGTGGTCACTGGGGTGTGCTGGCACCCCATATGTGTTAGTGTAATTTTATTTTTGAAAGACAAGTGAATAATTTTTCTTAAATTTTTGGAATTCTAGCATGGTAAGTTAATATATCATTTTAGAATTAGATATATTACAAACGTTCCACAATTGCAGTACCATCGAAAAATTGCTTCGAGAGTCAATGGAAGGCGATACACAGCATTGCGAGGATATTTTATTAAGAGAACCTCAAAAGAAGATTCCAAAGCAGGGAAGGTGCTTTTTATATCCTAGAACACGTGAAAAAAAGACAAAAATGGTGTGCAGTACTTGCCAAAGGCACATTTGCCCAGACCGCCGCCGCTGCGAACCGGTGCGAAGTATGGCATACCGCATACTGTGCATACATAGCTGTCTTTATTATGTTGAAAAAAAGGATTAAAAATATGCGGGTAGGACTTACAAAATCAAAACTTTTTACATATGCTTATGTTGCCATATATGTCTCCTTTCAGAAACAAAAAAAAATTTGTAAGATTCAAGCTTAAAAATCTACATTTTCTTGCATTTTTTAAAACACTATATGGTCACACCACTTAATAACCACTGTCATTATTTTTTTTTTTAATTACTAAGGCTGTGAATGAAATGTAATTGTTTTTTGTTAATTTAGTCAATAAATACATTACTTTAAAATAAAATAAATAAATTTTATAAGATTGTATTATAAGTTGCTGGTATTTTCAACCCAAAGTGCTGGGGTGCTCAGGAACCCCATATGTGTTAACGTTATTCAAAAACCCTTATGCATTCTAGAGTTAAATACACTACGAGTTCAAAAGGAACTGATAGAAATTTATGTACTTACAACTAAATTATTTGGATTGAAAACTAGATGTAAAATTTTTTAATTAAACGCAAATTGCGGCGACTTCCTTTCTTGTGGAACCAGCCGGATCGCACGCTTCTATAATGAAGGACCTAGATGCCATCATTGTAGAAGTATCTGTTAGCAATGAGGACCTAGATGCCACCATTGTAGAAGTATCTGTTAGCAATGTTACTATAACATTAACACTGACTAAACACCACCAATCGCCTTTACCGGATCCTGAAAAGCCCCAAGAATAAGTTAAGGCAAGCGTCCACGCTGGTTGCGTAGATATGGAGCTTAATTAGCTACATTGCAAAAGTAGAAAGAACTTTAATAGAGGCAACAGAACTAGGGATATCTAGAAACACAGCTTATATATATGTATAAAGGATGTCCCATAATTCACGCAAAATGTAATTTTAATAGAAAATTTACAGATTTTTAATTAGAAAGCTTAAACGGCTGAATGGCACGTGGCACCGTACCTACTGTTGAATTGAAACCACATGTTGGTCACATCCATATCTTATAATTTAGGCACTAACAACTGGGTTACCATATCACGACACGAACACCATTAATTGTTACTGCCTGAGCAGCCGCATGTTCCAAAAAGGATGGTCCGATATTGCCCAATTAAGTCAATTGAATAAGCATGAAGTTTCAAGTCTTTCGTGAGAATTCGCTGTAGAGAGCTTCTCGAAATGCCCAATTCTTGACTACGGTACCGAATTGATGTTAATGGACCGTCAGCTATATTCTCGCGAACTGCTACGATGTTGTCTGCTGAACGACTTGTGACAGGACACCCAGAGTGCTTAAGATCACTAATTGATCCAGTCTCCCTCAATTTTTCAATTATTCTCTTCACAGTTGATGGTTTTAAACCACTATGACGGCCATATTTTGTTCGAAAATTGCGGACTGTAGCTGACAAACCTTCAATACTTTTAAAATATTGCTCAACAATGAAAATGCATACTACTAACGAACTATGTTATAGCTGTCACATTGTTATTTTTTTTCCGTTGCCATCACTGTACTATTAAATGGCGCAAAATTCAATGTGTCCTCATTGTCTCCTTGAACATATCGGAAAGTTATGAAAAGTCTTACTTTTGTGTATCTTCCAATGCTAACAGAAATATCTATGCTAATACACTCTAAAAAATGGGTGTATGTATAATACCCGAGTTTAAACTCCGAGTATGGTACATACTCCTGACCCTGAGCATGAGCATGAAGTGAATGTTTTTTCTCCAATTTATATGAATGAAAAAGATTTATGTCTGAAGCGTACATAATCTTGTACATAAGAGTAATACTGTCTATCAGACTCCAAATTTATTGAGTAGATTTTCACCCCGAAGAGCATGAACAAGGAAATTACATTACGCAATATCCGCAAGCTGAAGGTACCTAACAATAATAAAAACAAGTAAAACTGTTATCATGCTTCGAAACCCTCCACTGCATACAAGCATAGACTAAATACAAGTCATGCAAAATGTTGTTTGCCATGTGAGTTAGTATGTACTACACTCATGGGTCTAATATTTGTTTTGTATGGGAGGAACCAGAACTACTTGACCGACCCCATTTATTCAATACCAGCTTGACGAAGGTAAAAATAAGTCCTCTCGATTCGTTTGGAAACTATGCGTGTTTTCAAAAAGCAGACAGACGGACATGGCTAAATCGATTCAGAATTTGATCCTGATTCAGAATATTTATACTTTATAAGGTCTCCGGTGACTCCTTCTTGGGGTTACAAATATAATGGAAAAGTGAATATACTAGGTATGTATAAACCTTACTGTGGTGGGTATAAAAATTAATTATAAGTATGCTTGATACTTGGGAAAACCTGCAGATAATTTGCGTTATCATACAACAAATGATTTATCAAAAAAATTGTGTCACAATAACAAAACTTTTCATGGTTAGGTACCTTACCTACTGATGATTGGAAATTATTCTATACACATAACAATCTTTCGCGACTTTAACAATATGAAATCAACATCATACCTACTTAATACTCAACATCTACCTATTCTATTACCAAAAATTACACATGATGTCGTTTAGGCAACAAAACTTTTTCTTCCGTGATGAAATTATAACGCATAACGAATCCAACCTAGCTTACTTACTTACTTAGATGGCGCTACAGTCCGGGGTGGACCTGGGCCTCAACCAACATGCCTCTCCAGTTAGCACGATCTTCCTCTACTGCGTTGTCCCTCCGGGTTGGAATCGAAGACTCTTCGGGCCGGAGCGTTGGTGTCTACATGTCCTAGCCATCTTAGTCGACTGATACGTACTTTTCTGACCAGGTCGATGTCGCTGTACAGCTCGTAGAGTTCGCTGTTAAATCTCCTCCTCCAAAGCCCGTCAACGCAAACGGGACCGAAAATCACTCGAAGAATTTTGCGTTCGAAGCGACCAAGGAGATCTTCATCCGCCTTTGATAACGTCCATGATTCTGCGCCATAAAGCAGGACTGGGATGATGAGGGTCTTATATAGAGTCTCCTTGGTGTTTCTCGACAAGGCCTTACTAATCAATTGCCTTCTTAGGCCAAAGTAACAGCGGTTGGCAAGTGTAATTCTTCGCTTGATTTCTGATGTGATGTAATTTTCAGAGTTAATAGCGGAGGCGAGGTAGACAAAGTCCCGAACTACCTCAAAGTTATAGCTGTCTATCGTGACGTTCTGTCCGATTCGTCGATGTTGTGTGTCCCTTCTTTTTGACATATGTTTTGTTTTGCCCTCATTCACCACTAAACCCATTTTTGCCGCTTCTGTGTTAATACCTGCAAACGCACCAGTGACAGCTCGCTGTGTTCTGCCAATGATGTCGATGTCGTCAGCGTATGCAAGTAGTTGCACAGACTTTTGGAAAATTGTGCCCCTGGTGTTGACTTGCGAGTTTCGCACAATTTTCTCAAGAATGATGTTGAAAAAGTCACATGACAGCGCATCACCTTGTCTAAATCCTTTTTTGACATCAAAGGTCTCGATGAGATTGTTTCCGACCTTTACGGAGCAGCGAGCGTTCTCCATCGTCATTCTGCACAATCTGACAAGTTTGGCAGGGATGCCAAAACTAGACATGGCTCTGTATAGCTCGTCTCTATAAATGCTGTCATATGCGGCTTTAAAATCGATAAATAGATGGTGAGTATCGATTTGGACTTCTTGGGTTTTCTCCAGGATCTGTCGTAGTGTGAATATTTGGTCGGTTGTGGACTTACCGGGCCTAAAACCACACTGATAGGGTCCAATCAGTTCGTTGACAAATGGTTTCAGGCGTTCACACAGTACGGCAGACAGGATCTTGTAAGCGATGTTAAGGAGACTGATGCCTCTATAGTTGGCGCAGTTTAGAGGGTCTCCTTTCTTATGGATCGGGCAAACAATGCTGAGGCTCCATTCATCAGGCATACTTTCCTCTGACCAAATTTTAGAAACGAGTTGGTGTATGCTCTCTACCAAGTCATCTCCCGCTGCCTTAAAAAGCTCGGCAGATAAACCGTCCGGTCCTGCAGCTTTGTTTGACTTCAGTTTGGATATTGCTATCCTTACCTCATTTTGGTCAGGTGGACGGAATTCTTGGCTTTCATCGCCCAGGTTGAATGGTTCATTCTGCCTGACAGCGGAATTTGTGTCGCCTTCGCCGTTTAACAGTCTGCAGAAATGGTTTTTCCATGTCCTCAGCACCGACTGTGACTCCACTACAAGGTTTCCTTGTTCGTCTCTACAGGTCTCTGTTCGGGTCTTGTTCCCATGACACGTTCTTTTTACCTTTTGGTAAAACTTCCGAACATTGTTCCTGGAGTAACACATCTCTATTTCCTCAATCGCGCGCTTCTCATGCTCTTTCTTTTTCCTCCGGAGAAGCCGGTGTTCTTCCCTCCTTTTTTGCTCGTAGAGCTCCCATGCTGCTCTCGTCCTTCTCTGCAGCGCCGCTTTGTAGGCCAGTTGCTTCGCTGCATGTGCTTGGCGGCACTCTTCATCAAACCAAGAGTTTCGTGGTGGTGGTCGGGTGAAACCGAGCACATCAGTTGCGGCTTTTCTGACGGCTTCTTGGCATCGATGCCACTGGTCTTCAGCACTTGATGAAGGCTGCAAAGGACTTCTCGAGATGTTGAGGGAGACGCGATCGGCAAAAGTTCTGGCGGTTTGTTGCGTTTGTAGCCGTTCAACGTTGAATCTCCTCACAGTATTTCCTCGTTGTTGTGGTGTCTGGGATATCCGCATACGTACCTTGGCTACAACAAGGTAGTGATCCGAGTCTATGTTGGCCGCTCGGAATGTTCGGACATCTAGAATACTGGAGGAGGAGGAGCTGCAAAGTCAATTAGCCTAAGTCCGTTTCCAGACGTGGTGTCGTGTAGGCTGTGCTTTCCGATTGTGCTGCCAAAGATGTCCTCCTTTCCTATTTTGGCGTTAAAATCACCTAAAACAATTTTAACGTAGGACATTGCTCATATGTTTTGTCGAGGAGCTCATAGAAACATTCTTTGGTAGCATCGTCTTTATCTTCTGTGGGGGCGTGAGCGCATATCAGGCTGATGTTGGCGAATTGAGCCTTGATGCGGATAGTTGTAAGGCGTTCACTAACGTGTCGAAAGCTCAAGACTTCTTGCCTAAGTCTGCCGCTTACAGCGAATCCGCATCCGAATAGGCGCTGCTTCTGTTCTCTGTAGCAATCACCGTAGTAGATGTCACAGTTTTTCATCTTTCCGTACTTCCTGGATGGCTGTGATATCTGCATTGTAGCAGCCTAGGGTCTCCGCTAATTGTTCGGCTGCACGCGGTCTGTTCAGGGTTCGAACATTCCATGTGCAGATCCGAAAGTCATTGTCCTTTTTTCGTTTTGCAGGGTCGTCAACAGTAAATCCATCCATATCCGAGGCTTTTGGTTGCTTCGTAACGGGTGCTGTTTTCCGTGGTTGGGTAGTTAACCCCACGCACAACCCCCAACCTGGAGGGCCAGGCCCTTTCTGTGACCCCTTGGACAAAAGGAGCCGGATATTCTGGAGTCAGTAACCCGCTTCGGGGATTTGAGTGCTGCCGTTGGTCCATTAAGGGCTCTTCCGCCACCATCTCTATTTCAACACCCTGACTAGTATTGAAAAATCCTTAATGACCTCAGCTCCAAATACGTCGAAGTAGCTCATTAAGGTATCTGCCATGCCGACTGTTGACGTCACCGTTGATTCAATCGCGTGAATTCTTCCGCCGCACGTCCTCTTTCTAAGGGGCTCATGTTAGACCTCTGATACTCGAACAGACAGTCAGTTCCGACAAAGCATTATAGTGTTGCTATTTTCTTCGTGTTCAACACTCGCGCTTATAAGTTTAGCAAGCCAAGCCCAGGTGGGCGAGGCCAGTACCCGGTGGTTACCACGCGGAGGTAAAATAAGCACAATTGATGTGTATGAAAAAGTTGCAACAGCTGGGCACCGCCAAGTTGATGCCAATCAGCGCCTACCCGATTCATACACACCCAACCACCATCCAACCTAGCTACCAGATTAATAAAATAATTTTAAAGATACATATTTTGTATTCCTTTCAATTAAAAAATGACTCGTCCTAAGTCCAAAGTACGCAACCTATTATATGCACGTTACACGTGTACAATTGTACATTTCCCCTATGTTCATATGGTTTTATTTCCATTCTATATTTCTTCTCAATCTCTGGAACAATTATCAATACCTTGCGTGCATGTCACTTCCCTATACGAATTTCTTTATAGCTCGAATTTGCGCCAAAAATTGTATGTTAGAGTCCGCATTATGTCGCCTCGTTTGATACAATTTCATCGCATTTTAAGTCGGTTGTTCACTTGCCGAACTACCTATAACCTCAAAAGGCGGTAGGTTTCTAGACTGAATTCTCAACTGGTTAGGTTCAGTCTCCTGGCAATTATTTAGTTTAATACAAATCCGTTTACGGTTGCTTTGCCATTGAGAGTGAGTAATCTCATCCTAGTGGTCTCGCTTTGTTTGGATACAATTATATCCTTAAAAGTCTTTTGACACCGGGATGGCATTTCGTGTTAACTCAAATTCACGCCATTATTAGACAGACATGAAGAACAGCAGAAAATACCCTGCTAACAATCACGTTCCTGCTGATGTAATAGTTATCCTGTTGTGTAATTATTTTGTCCGATGGAATTGATCCCAGGTCGGGAATAGATTTTGTGTGTAACCCTCAATTGTATAGGTATAGGGCTGTGCCGGCTTCTTACTATACTAAGTATTGGCTTGGATTGTTGTACAAACAATGCCTCCCAAGACTATTGTTTGCCCAAAACAAGTGATAGCAATAAGAAACAATATTGAAGGTATCGTGTCATCCTATACTGCGTTCACATAGTGAACGTGAGATATACACACACAAACTCACATGATAAGCTAAGTGTTTTGTAAATTTTGTCGTCCTTTTTATTTGACGATCTCTAACAAAGAAAAAGGAATTCTGGAATTAGGCTTATTGTCTGGTAATGCTCTGCAATTGGGGGATTTTAATATCAATAATTGAGTTTCCTTTTGTAGATTTATTATTCTTTGGGACTCTTTTCGTGCCTTTTTAGGTAGTGATAGTGAGTGAGTCAGAGTCAGATAGGTATAAAATTGTACATTATGTAGTTTGTTCAACAGGATATATCTATACCTACATATCATCATACAAAATAAATGATAAATTTCCAATTGGCATCCTACCCTTTAATAAGTATTGGTATTATAATTGGCAAAATCCGATATGCGATTATTTTCATCATAGTGATAAGCTGATAACTTATAATATAGCTTTTTAGAAAGAAAGAAAGAAAGAAAGAAAGAAAGAAGGGGGGATTAAATGATTACATAGTACAAAAATGTTTAAAAATAAAGCAAGTACTTCAGATCTTTACAGCTATCAAAATGGAAACGAGTCAATGACGTTGATAGCGAAAAGATTTTGTTGCTCTACGAAGTTTGATTTCGGCCCAAACACGTTTCTTAGAAGACTGCAAGTTTTGAGAACCCAAAAGAAAGGAGAGTGGAGGCAAAACTACTCCAGAGGAAGATACTAAGATTTGCCGGACAAATAGAGCCAACCCATTTTTGATCTATAAAAATTGCACCTTATATCCAATATCAAGATCCTCAGCAAGGGATATTAGACGGCCGGCGTTTCGTACAACAAAATCATTGTGGATGGATAGTCCGCTTATTCCGACCCCAAAGAAAGAAGTGCATAGAATAAGGCCATATAAAGCATGGAGGAGAGAACGTAATGGTTTGCGATGCATTTACTTGGTTCTGTGTTGGTGCATTAGTTCGTATAAGGAGTCGAAGGATCAACACGCTTGTGGCTGTCTACCACATACTTCACGTGCCTCGGATTGAGCTCCGGTGAAAAAAACAACAATTTTGCTTTAATAATTTCCATTTTTATTTTTAACAATTAGCAGTTTTTTTTTTAAATAATTATCTAAGTTAAAAACTGTAGGTAATTTTGATCGAGTTGTATTACATTTCTTTTATTTCGATCGGACAGAGAACAACAAAACGCTTAAAAGCGTAGTGAAGCAATGGCTTACGGATAACAAAATTAGTGTTCTGTATTGGCCAACACACGGTTCCGAACTAAACCCAATATTGAAAACATGTGGTGTGGCGTGTGAGCCGACGTCCGTCGGTCATATGGTCATCATCATCGTCATCATATGCATAAATTTGAATTTTGCGTCTTGTTTATACAACTCACCATATTTTATGAATTAGGTACAATTCCAAACTTTTAAACTCAGGTAATTTCGCTCTTAAAGCGAAAAAAATGTATTATTTGAATTTTGTGTATCTACTATACCTTTTGCCCGCGACTTCGCTTGCGGAGTCCTCAGGATTTAGGTATAAGAAAGTACCTAAGGAGCAGTTAGTATCTCGGAAAAATATGTCTAACGCCCTATTGGTGAAAACAGTTCAAAAATATAGATATGATCAATTTGTTTGTGAAGCACGGGAAACTCAACAAAGATCATATCTATACTATATAGCAGACTGAGCCACTATCTATGAGGGACACAACATATTTCTTAGTTAGCCAATCCTTAGTTATATTCCACACTACCCAGATCTTCCTATAGGTACTGTGCAACATATGCAACCGGAAAGATCGTGAGGATATGTATACCACTTTCTAGCAGTATAACCCCATTCTTACAGAATTCCGCTTGAATATCTTTGGAGTACGTACGCTGGAGTTAGATGAAGCGATCAGCATATTCAAAAGCGATGAAGTTTGGATTCCTAGGGAGTCACTTCTTCAACGTCCTAGACGAGCTTTACAGTACATCAATAGACAGGATAATGAACTTCGTCAAATCAACGAGATGGTTTGTATGTAGCAGCACAGTAAGTAATTTGAATACAGGGTAATAATGGGTAAGGGACAACCTTTTTCCCCCACGGGCATCTGGGTCGGTATTGACCTGAGTGTGGCACGGAGAAATTCCCGCCAACCTAGAAACCTAACCTAACCTAAGGTTGGGTATATGCAAAAAGAATCGTGCTAGCGATAGGTTTCATAAATTCATGTGACCCACACTCTACAGTTTTACCCCACCACTTTCTAAATTAATGTCACTGTTAAATTAAGACTCTAAAGTGCGTCTAACCGTTTTTTCCTTCTTTTGGTTGCAAAGTTGTAGGTATTGTGTAGTGTCCTGTTAATTCACATTCGACGCTGTGCAAAAGCAGATCATATGTGACCACACCTCCATTTTCCTCGACTGATATCTATATGTATCATAAGTAAACGCTAAAAATGGTTATTAACACCCACCGTCTTAATTTTGCTGATGCTGTTAAGAAATCTTTATATATGTATAAAAATGGATCCTGATTTGTGTTCGGCTACTTATAACTTGAAAACCACCGACTCAATTGAGCTCAAATTTACAGATATTCTTAGGTATTGGCCCAGGAGTGTACCTAAGATGATTGGTCAAAATTAGACAAAGGGGCGTGGCGCCTCCCATACAAAAAACATCTTCTATGGGGTGAAATTCGATGTCGTTATAACTCGATAACCGCTGGGCCGATTCTCATGATTCATTTTTGTATTGTTCGTAGGTATCAGGTTTACACAGGAATAAATAATTGCTATCCGCCTTAAAAAATAATTGAAAAAAAATATCAAAATAAATCTTGAAATATTTAAAATTACTATTTTAGGCAGAACAAAGTTTGCCAGGTCAGCTAGTTATCTATATTAATCTACTACATATAGCTATAAACATAGAGTTGCACACGTGTTCAATAATAGTCCTCCCTTCCTGGAAGACACTATTGATTTTAATGTTTGTATTTATATTCCATCACCTTATCTTATGAATGCATTTGTTTCAGAAGGGCACACCAACATGTCTCTGTTGGAACACCCAGCAACCTCCAATTTTACCTAAAGAAACAACAAATGTCTGTCACTATTTGTATGATTGATCAATCCTTGCTCATACATCCCACAAGTTGTTGGCCACGACTTTGGTCAAAACAAAGACTTCACCAGCCAATTGTTAGCCATCGACTGCCAGGATACATACAAGTATTTTATACATTTAAAAGATTATTATATTACATGCTTTTGTGCATTCTATTTGTTTGCCTTATACAGCACTAGGACATCTTAAGCAGCAGTAGTCTTTAGAAAAGTAAGTTACGCTACCAAATAATGGATTCCTAAGTGAAAAAAATCCAAATAACAAAACAAATAATAAAAGGAGCTCTGCCCTTTTCGAAGCCTGAAAAAGAGTCCTCCTTTTGGATCGCTTATTTGTTCAACTAATTCCTTTCCTCAATCTTTTTATCCTTTAAGATATTTCGCAGAACACTATGTGTTGAGGTATAAAGCATCAAAACCAAAAGGATCTATACCCAACCAAGCGAAAATTAAGTAACTAACAACAGGGAGACCCTTTTCAAAATGCATTATTCTTTATTTGTCGAGTTTGCTTCTCTTAATTTGTTTCCATTGCTGGCGAAATATACCTGACCTACCTGCGTTTAGGAGTTGCTTTGGATTTCCCCTTACACAGTGCTCAGTGTCAGGACACGAGAAGAAGATTAGTCTGTCAGTGAATAGAATTTCCTATTGAAGTGCCTCAATGGTACCAGAATACATATCTATATAAATCTAAAATAAAAAACAATTTATATTCATCCTTGTCGGCATAAATATGTCGATAGGTTCGCCTAACCTAATCAGCACCAGTGTGTGGCGTGCCAGTGCGTGAGTGCGGGAGTGCAGTATAAAACAATTTTAGCAAAGAATTGAAGACAATTAACCTTTTTACTCAATTCCACTGTAAATTGATTTCCACAGAGGAACAAGGATAAGGCACGTATAGGTCCATAGAAAAGAAAAAAAGGTCTTACCCTTGTTTACAAATGTTTTTGTGAAAATATTTCCAAAGCGATGGTACAATATTGATGTACAGGATATCGGCGGGAGATCGAACGTAAATGTCTCAAAGAGATGAAATTGTCATCCGTCCACACTCTGAATGACTTTCGGGGAGAAAATGCGACAATCCTGTTCTGCTGTCACGAGTTCGTTTTAAATTTCAGTTGACAATTTTCTTTTTAAATTGTGAATGTGAGATATGCCATCAGAGGCTCAGTATAGGTAGGTATGTACCTATGTTTTTATGGTGTGCTTGAATTGTCGGGTTTTAATAACACATTTGACAGGATCAAATGACCATGGGAGTGTGGAGGGGATACTACTACTCTATATCAATATTTGCAAGTGTGGCTAATTGATTAGTCAATATGTATCTACTGATTTATTTATTAAGTTAAATTGAAATCTAAAGCTGTCCTGAGATATGAACATATTATGGATTTTGAAAGGGAATAACAGTCATCGCCGAAATTATTAAATTTGTAAATAGTACACGGTATGTGGAAAGCCACATACGTATGTAGCTCTGACGTCAACAGAGAGTGTCATAATATCGAACACATATGTATTTGTACCATATTTGAGTGTCACAAAGAGAGGTAGTACACGGCATGTAGCCATTGGGACCGTAATGCTGACGTAGAAATTACGTCAGTGCTACATATGTACCTACGTATGTGGGTTTTATATACATCCAGACATTCGATTTTTTCGTTTTTCACACCCTCCACAGGAAGGTATATTCACTTTGCCATTACATTTGTAACGCTAAGAAGGAGTCACCGGAGACCCCATAAAGTATATTTTCTAAATCAGGATCAAATTCTGAATCGATTAAGCCATGTCAGTCTGTCTGTCTGTCTATTGAAAAAATTAAAATACGATAGCGTCCAAACGCATTGACCGAATTAAACGAAACTTAAGGTGCTAGTACACGGTATGTAGTACCTACGCCACATTATGTGGCTCTGACGTAATTTTGACGTCAGCATATCAGTGCTGTCAGTTTAGCGCTTTCGGCGCTAGATCTGGCGCTTTTTTAATGTATTCAGCGCGCTTTAAAAAGTTTTAGCTCTTGGCGGAATTTCTAACGCTTTTTATTTAAATAACTTTTATATGGAAGCTGGCTCCACTCGGAAATGTAGGTACTAAACTTTAACATTTAGGGTTCAATTTATTGGATATCTCTTTCTTATTTATTACTACTGCATCTCCTCAGTGACAGTAACTATATCTACAATTCAGATTGGAATTAAATTGTTTCCAAGATTTTTATTAGATATGGAAGAGACATCGCAGAAAAAAGTTTAAGCAACACTACAAAGTTACAAATTTAAAAAATCCAATTGGAATTGGCACAGCCAATGCTTCTGTTATTGAGCAGGAGCTCATAAAATTTTAAGAGAAAATTACAATCTACCGAATCACATGCAACCGTATATATTTGTCTATATTTGTCATCAGGATGGCTAGTTCTATATATAGGAGAAGAAAAAAAGTGTTATCACAATTTTTAAAAAATCGATTTTTAGGTTACTTTAAGAGCGTCTTGCAGGCAGAAGGACGCCTGCAAAACGTCTTGGACCACCATATTGGTAATCAGGGCACTTAACTCTACATTTTGAAATTATATTAAAGTTGTTATACCAATTACTTGTAATTCAGAAAAAAATGCATTTTTGACATGGTATTGCTCACAATGGCCCCCACTACAGCATGCTACAAGACGGTAACATTTAGGAACAACTACTTAAGACCTACCTAATTATGTGAGTTATTTGGTGTTATCAATCACACCCAAAAATTACTGTGGGTTCTTAGTCTAATAGATATATATGTGGCGTCCTACATACCGTGTACTAGCAACTTTAGTGTGAGGACTTCTTTTTCTGTCGTCAGGTTGGTATTGAAGCTATATCGGTTGAGTAGTTCTGGTACGTCCCATACAAAACATGACTAACATTTGCATGACTTGTATATTCTTCAGTGGAAAGTATCAAAGCATCGGCCAGGCCGATGATAACACAACTATCTACTTGTTTTTTTTTTTTTTATATAAATAACTCGTGCTCAAGAGTTCTTGTTCTCTTATAGTGACAATGCACAGCACGAGTTGAAGGGTTAGTTGGAAGGATAGAGAGAAGGTACTGGTGCACACATTCGTTTTAAACAATTGTGGATTGAAATGAGAAGGAAAAATCGCGCGAGTTAATACATGTCACATGACATGCGTGTTGTTCGACTTATATAATAATCACTATCACCCCTGTGCTCAATTCCGGCTGCAATTGAATTCGTG
Organism: Cheilosia scutellata; assembly: GCA_955612985.1. Taxonomy (NCBI): domain Eukaryota; kingdom Metazoa; phylum Arthropoda; class Insecta; order Diptera; family Syrphidae; genus Cheilosia; species Cheilosia scutellata. The sequence continues at coordinate 74,706,452 of OY015313.1, read as the reverse complement.
CGGATTTCGAATATGCATTTGTGTACCAAATATGCATTTGTGATCACCGTGGCTTAAGGTTCTTTTTGACTTCTTTTTTATTAATTTCATGCTTCTTAATTCAAACAAATCAAGTCAGCTTATATCTAGTAATAAAAATAAATTAAGCGAACTGATCACACAGAAAATTCGAACTCAGCACCGATTCAATTTCGGTCGGAATTCAGCACAGGGGTGTATATTAGGGTGGGTCATCGATGTATGAAACAATTTTTTTTATTTTTATTTTCGGATTGGAATAGTGATAAAAGTTTGACGCATATCCAAGAGTTCTAAAAAGCAAAACACATATTTTTTAAGAACCTTCCTTTGTGCGGGTAGCACATTGATTTTGAAAATTTGTGTTTTCCCCAATATTTCGATATTTTTCAACAAAAGTAATTTTATTTTGAAAACAGTAAGACTTACTGGGGAAGTTAAAGCCTTGGTTCACTTTGAACTGTAGAGCCGCTTACGCCTATTAAGAAAGTTTTCAAAATAAAATTACCTTTGTTGAAAAATATCGAAATATTTGGGAAAACACAAATTTTCAAAATCAATGCGCGGGTAGAAGGAAAATTCTTAAAAAATATTTGTTTTGCTTTTTAGAATCCCTAGTCTTTGTTTGGTTAACTATTTTCAGTTGCGAACTCGAAATTGGTTGAGGTCCCTTTCAACTTGTGCGCGCCACCTAAGGCGAGGTCTTCCTCTACTGCGCTGTCTCTTTGCTACATGCCCCAGAACTACATCTTAAAGAACTGATGTGCAATTTTTGACTAAGTGGATGTCGCTGAACTGCTCGTGCCTCCACTCGACCGAAAACCTCGAAGCGACCGAGGATAGCTTCATCCGCTTTAGATAGAGTACAAGCTTCAGCGTCATAAAGCAGGACTGGGATAATAAAGGTCTTATTATACGAATAGAATCTCCTTAGTTCTTCGGAATAGGGCTCAATTACGCAATTGCTTCTCAGCTCAAAGAATTAACATAGGTTGGCAAGTGTTATCCATCGTTTAACTTCTTTTGAGACGTTGTTATCAGAGCTGATAGAACAGCCGAGCTACTCGTACCTATACAAAGTCTCTCACTACTCCAAAGTTATAGCTGTCAATTGTAAGGTTTTGTCCGACCCGTCGATGTTAGGTGTATCTTCTTGATCACAACATGTATGTACTTGGTTTTGCTCACGTTGACCGCTAGACCCATTGTAGCCGCCTCCGTTTCCATACTAGCTAACGTACTGGTGACAGCAGCCCACTGTATTCTACCAATTATGTCAGTATCATCGGCGTATGCATGTAATTGGACAGACTTTTGAAATATCGTCCCTTGTGTGTTGGCCTGTAAGACGTGAGTCTCGGACAATTTTTTCAAGTGTATGATGTTGAAGAAGTCACATGGTAGCGCGTCAACTTGTCTAAATCCTCTTTGACATCAAAGGTTTCGGTAGGATCGTTATACACCTTGAGCAGCGAGCTTTCTCCGTCATCACCCTACAGAAACGATCGAGTTTTGCAGGGATACCAAAACTATACATGGCAAGCTCTGTATAGCTCGTCTAGCTCTATATTAGCCGCTTTTTATTATCAGCGTGATCTGATCCGGATCAGATCATGAAAATAAAACAAACTGGATCATTGATTAAGTTGTGGCACTAGTTGTTTTTCACATATAAAATCCACACGGTACAATGTGACGTCACAATGCGATGATTTTTCCATTGCACTTGCTCATATTTGAGTTTGACATTTCGCTTGTTGTGTCGGGGTGTTACCATATGGATACAAATCTGCATACATTTAGCATTCAATATTTTTTTGGGGGAAACTATGGCCGTATTCACTAATCTAGTTTACTAAGTCTGACAGCTCTCAAAATTCATGTTGCTGAGTTTTCATTGGGCAAAACTGGTCACGTGATCAGTTGTTTCAGTTGACGTCTTTGTTCGCAACACCGACCAATCTAGTCAAGAATTTCTCGACTTACTAGTAAGTTGACGTCTAATTGTAGCAACATTTGTGTTTGACATTTCGGTTCGCCCTGACGTGAAATATTAAGTTTTGTTTTAATACGGGAATATTTAGTTAAAAAGTTAATACAAATTTCGTGCGGTGCAGTGAATAGCTCAAGATATATGTTATCTTTTAGGTAATACAAATGCGAATCTAGGGATACCAAATTCAAAGCGATAGCCTTTATAGTTTTCCAATAGGACGTGTGAAAGTGAACATTTTTTTTTTGTTTCATACCAGGATAATGTGGCAAATGTGATACTTTCACACGTCCTGTTGGAAAACTATAAAGGCTATCGCCTTGAATTTGGTATCCTAGATTCGGATAAGTATTAGCTAAAAGATAACATATATCTTGAAGTATTGGCTGCTCGGTAGGAATTTTGAAGCTCAAGTGTATTCCGTTTTATTGTACAAGAAAAGTTGCACTATTATAGAAAAGTGACTTGGAATTTAAAACTAATGCGTGAACCACTTCAAGATATATGCTATCTTTTAGGAAATACTAATCCGAATCTAGGGATACCAAATTCAAAGCGATAGCCTTTAAAGTTTTCCAACAGGACGTGTGAAAGTGAACTTTTTTTTGCTTGATACCAGAAAATGTGACAAATGTGATACTTTCGCACGTCCTGTTGGAAAACTTTAAAGGATATCGCTTTGAATTTAGTATCCCTAGATTCGGATTAGTATAACCTAAAAGATAGCATATATCTTGAAGTGGTTCATGCATTCGTTTCAGATTCCAAGTCACTTTTGTATGGTTCGTCCCAAGTGGAATTCAAAATATTTCCCAGATATTTCAATAAAAAAGTCAGTCTGGTAAGTGTTTGAAAACTTGTGCACAATATCCTGTTGGAAATCTATTAATCTTTGACTTTGGTATAGGTTTGCAGTTGAAGATGGGGAGGAAGAAGACGATTTGAATCGCTGCTGAAGCATCTCGTTCTAGTTCCTTTCTGGGATGACGTGGATACCAAAACCTTTTGCACAGGACTGCAAAACCAAATCTGTATCTGAGTTTGCGATTTGTCTATTCACGGTAGCAACTGTAGAGATCGCAGATTTACGTTCTTGAGACAGACTTTCAGTCTTTCGTTATGTTCGCTTAGACCTACAACTGTGATAATAGAAGAGGTTGAAGTGATTGAAGCAATAGCGTGAACAATCCTAAGAATTTTTTACCACCACACAAAAAACAACAAGCATCCATACATTTTTTACATTCAAAGTGTAAACGTTTATTTGTATTTAAGTATAAAAAATAAATAAACTACCTATGTACTTTGTTTCAAAAACGAATTTTAACTGCTCAAGAATGACTACAATCGCTTTTTCGGAGTTGTTGTATCGGCATAGGACACGGCGCCTAGGCCTAGGTGTGGTAAGACGTCTATGTAAAACACTTGTCACTTCTAGATCGATGTCAAGAGTTTTGGGATAAGCGTCTGTTGATCGGATGGCAATGTACATGTACATGGACTGTTTGGCAGCTTTACTGGTAGATGTAGTTGTGGTCTATTGCAGCGGCTCCCTCTGGTTCTGGTCGCTTACTACATTGGCTGGAAAGAAGAAATGAAATGTATTGCTTAGAGACTATTTCGACGCGTACTCACTTGGTTCTGTTTCCGATTCGTATTCATCTAAGCGAGCGTATTACCAATCATTCCAAGCGATTCAGAATCCGCCTCGTCCTTATAGCCTTTTGCTAAGAAATCAGTTTTAAAATCTTCTCTGTTTATGGGATGGGTGAAGGAAATAACTTGAATAGTAGAAGGTTGGGTTGTGTGTTGTGTTTCCAAATCGTTGGAGATGGCAAAGCATGTTTCTGTGCCTGTAAATGAAGATATCAAATGAATATAATTTACGTTCAATGATTAGGGAACTTACGTTCATGGTGAGTGCCGTATACCGTGGCAAATTGAATAGTTCTTGTAGTTTTTATCTTTTTACTCGATACAGACATTGTGCGACATGTTCCAGTTGTTACGAAGTAGCTTCCAGACGTTGTCCAGATTATGCAATTCCTTCAATATTTGCTGCTCATCACTGACAATGGTTTTCTCGTGGAAAGGTGTATTTTTCATATCCCAGATTTCAATGGTACCATCATTTCTGTGGAAAACCAAGTTTAGAATTTTTTGCAAAATCACATTAGGTATATACCTACGAGCCTTGAAAGCGCGAGTTTTCTTGAGGATTTTATTGTAGGCAAGAAATTAATCTTCTTCTTCTATTTTGTTTGCTTTTGAATGCTAAATTGCTCAAATAGCTGTATTTCACAACTTCTTCTCCCAGAATCCAATAATTTATTACAAATTCGGACGTCTATATAAATAAAAAAAATCACAGCTGTCAAGAAGTGACATACCGACAATTTAAGTTAGTTTTCGCATTCACGTAAATTTGAATCCAGACAATTCAAGTCGACTTACCTTGACTAGATTTGTGAATACGGCCTATGTTCAAATGTTATGTTGAAATATGCATCATAATTAACCGTATTGTACTGCTAATATTTCCATTTATATTTCTGTGCTAGCGAAACAAAACATCTCGAAAGTCGGAGTAGTAACTTATTCGAATTTGAGAAAATGCTAATTGATTTTTTGTGTATTTAACTGTGTTTCATATTTTGGTCTTTCAACATTACTGTGTGGCTATAATTTACAGGGACACCAACATTTAGTGAATGAAACAAACAACGCCACGAAACAACAACGAGAAATAGTTGAATTAATTTTCTGTTCATATTTCGTGATCTCGATGAAAAGCAGGATCACATGTTGTTGTTGTAAGTGCATGGTTGTCTATTGCCAGACTTGCCAACTGTACTACCATACTTACTTACTTAGATGGCGCTACAGTCCGGGGTGGACCTGGGCCTCAACCAACATGCCTCTCCAGTTAGCCCGATCTTTGGCTAACCGCCTCCAGTTGCGCACTCCAAGTTGGTTGAGGTCCCCTTCCACTTGTGCGCGCCACCTAAGGCGAGGTCTTCCTCTACTGCGTTATTCCTCCGGGTTGGAATCGAAGACTCTTCGGGCCGGAGCGTTGGTGTCCATTCGCTCTACATGTCCAGCCATCTTAGTCGACTGATACGCACTTTTCTGACCAGGTCTATGTCGCTGTACAGCTCGTAGAGTTCGCTGTTAAATCTTCTCCTCCAAAGCCCGTCAACGCAAACGGGACCGAAAATCACTCGAAGAATTTTGCGTTCGAAACGACCAAGAAGATCTTCATCCGTAAAGTTGGGCATCAATGGAAAGGTCATTTAAATTCCGTGTGAATGATTTTTGACTTTTTTCCTCGGTCTCAAACAAAAAATGTTTTGATGCAAAAAGTTTCTTCAAACAATTCTAATAGCTACTGCAAACATTTTTTATTTTTTTTTTTTTTCAAAAATCTCTTCGCTAATATTTTTTATGATTTTTTGAATTGGTTGATCTCAGAAAAATTTTGTATGAAAAGGAGGAAAAAGTGGCTAATATAGTCATTTTTAGCAAATTTCAAAAAATCATAAAAAATATTACCGAAGAGATTTTTGGAAAAATTTTGCAGTCACTATTAGAATTGCTTTTAGAAACTTTTTGCATCAAAACATTTTTTTTGGGACCGAGGAAAAAAGCCAAAAAAGTAGACTTTTACAAAAGTTCCAAATTTTCAATGGGTACTTAATAGGTTAAGGAAAGTTTTGTATCATTCAAACGGAATTTAAATGACCTTTCCATTGGTGCCAAGATTTACATGAAGTAAGTTCAAATTATGAGTAGAATTAAATTTACTTTCGTGCAAATAATTGTGCCAACCACTGTATATACTCGTAGTAGTAGATATGTCCGAAGTTAGGCTTAAGGGTGAACTTATGTGCATTCGATGAGTGACGAGAGTGTTGCGAGAGAATTGTTGAAGGGGCGGAAGCGGAATGCAGTTAGCTATTTCATCAGAGCATTGGTGGTGAAAATATTGATAGTTTTCGAGCGGGTCAATTGACTCCGCTATATTTCTATCACTTATACGTTTTATCTAAATCAGAGGGTGTGAAGTACTTCTTGTTGCATCGATTTCAGAAACCTAGACATTTCCCTGCATTTTGGCGACTTGATATACATATATTTCATTCCCACGGAGTTTGTCGTTGACACACATACCAAGTATAGTCTTTCGGTTTCGTCAATACAAGTGCAATTTGGATAATGACTGGAGGTTCAGGTTTCGCTCTAACGATTGGAGGCAGCATTTTGTTTTAGATTAGAATCATAATTTTCCACTCTATGTATCTTACACCATTTTAAAATGCTGCTAAGATCGGAATTTAATGTTTACCATATCTAAGTATAGCCGTTCAAGTTCCACAGTCGAAGAGCAGGGACGTGAGTCATTGAACGAATATGAAAAACTGAGGGTGCTATCATCAGCGGAAGATTGTATTGGATTAGAAGTGGCACACAAGAGATCATACATAAATTGAGAAGAGTGTAGGAGACAAAACAGAGTCTTGAGGAATATTTATACTGTGAATTGCAGACTTTAAACCGTCCAATACAACTTGAATTGAACGGCCGAAAGGTAGTTATTCACATTATATCCATTGAAGAAGAGACGCGTCGGTCCCATTTAGGCACGCATTTTCGATAAAAGAGTTTGATGCCAATCTCTGTCAAATGCTTTCAAAATATCAAGCGCAACAATCATCGTGTCACCAGAGTGCTTCCACTTTTCGGTGTCATAAGTCTTCAAATCACCAGTGGAACTATTGCCACGAAAAACATATTGCCGGGCATTAAGAAGTGTTAGTGATCCAAGATATTTCATAAGCTAACGATTTGTCAGCGTTTCCATGACCTTGGAAATAAGGGATGCAAGTGCTTTGGGTGTGGGCGCAGTGGGTCAGTGGTTAGTGTGTTGGACTACCTCTCGCGAACGGTTCGACCCCCGGAAAAACACAAATGACATCTTAAAGTGTTTTCCACTGCGCCACCTCTCGCGAACGTCTGACGAACATCCAAGAGTATAATTGTCCAGAAAAAGCTTCTCAATTCAACCGTTCGGACTGTGCATGCATAAAATTGTAGGTCCCTTCCATTCGTCCCAAAAATAAAAAGTCACACAAACGAATGGTTGTGAGAAGCTAGGCCTATAGTGTCTACACACCAGTTGCCCCAACTATTTATTTTAAGTGCTTTGGGTCGGTAGTTAGTGGGTGAAGAAGAATCGACATTTTTAAAAACGCACTGGACAAATGCAGCTATTTATCTACTCGGAAAAAGTCCAGAAGTGTAGGCACTGTGGAAATATTACGCCGTGGGAGTTCCTAATGTTTTTCACTAACTATACCAAAAATGTTTACTACCACTAAGACAATAGAGTATTTTTTGTCATAACTTTTGTTGTGTGGTGTGTGAACATTTTGCTCTGTCAAGGAGTTGCAGTCATTACGGACTCGTCGAAACTTTTCCCAAGCGTCCGCCATATCCTTTTCGTATAGACAGACACCTAATTGGTCGCTCAAATTTGAATTTTCCTTAAGGAATTCTGTATAAGTATATCTTCTACCTTATTAGAAGGTAGAAGATATACATACTTACTCGCTATCACATCAAAAATAAGAAAACTCAAGAAACTACGAGTATATATCTTAAACTGTAAAATGCGTTTGATACCTCAGCATCAGCGGAAGCATGCCATCTGTTATTAAATATATGTAATTTCAATTTATCTAATGATAAATTGGATATACGAGTATACTATACCACTTCATTCACTAGCAAAACGAAGCCTCTGCCCCATACAATCCTGACAATTCCTTAACCGACCAATTGTGACTAATGAGCGCCAAATAACTTCTTAATTGATTTGGATTTATTATCCTAGTGATAACTTGTTAAAGGCACCGGCGCACCGCACATACCTAGTAGTCAATTAGAAGAATTTTACCGGTTCTCAATTTCTTTACCAAAAGAACTCTTTTTTGTCATCTTAACGCCCCAAAGTTAAAGATAACCCATTACACCGGCGAATAGCGGATACTTTCTTTGATCTTCGTATATCATGTGTATAATTAATTTTCATGCAGTTGGTTTAGAATATACATTATATCCTTTTTCACCAAATGATCATTGAGTCACACGCAATGAGAATGCTGAATTCTAAAAGATTACAGACCTTTTTACTCTGGAACGGGTACTGAAAGATACTCGAGACGCCACTCGAAGGCGTCGAAAAGGACGATTTCCAATTTTTATTTTATTCCTATCATCGTCTTTGGCTTACCGCCGACTATTTGTAAGGCATTTTGCATTTTATCTCCTTAAATGCATGCGTATATGTCCTGGGCGATATAGAGAAATTTGTTATCTTTTTAAGAAGAAAATCTACATACCTACCTACTTAGCTAAATATGTTGCATTCGAAGACAGCGAAAGCGAAAGATTTCGGAAACTAGGGTGTAGCCAGGAGTAATGAAATGAGAAAAAGGACGAATTTGTCAATGGATAAGAACCAAATTGCCGCTCTATCAACATTCATATCACCATGTTTACCATACATGATGAAGTGGATGAGTCTCCGATTTCAGACCCTAATAATTCGGTTTATATGATGTCCTTCGAGACGAGAGGATAAATGGAAGGCATTTTTGTTTTTACTTTGTGTAAACCTTCGTTTCGTTAACTACATGCCACTTTGACCGTGTTACTTGAGAAGACTAACCAAGGGAAAGGCCTCATATCACTGGTGTTATGGTCGATGGGTTCCGTGCGATGATTAGGACGGTAATTTGAAACTTTTTTTGTTTAAAGTATACGAGATTTTTTTTTTGTTCATTTAAAAAAAAAAGATAATCCATTTTAACTGCATACAACTTATACGAGTATAAACGATGAGAGATGAACGTAATGAAATGTTATGGATGAAGTGACACAAGGACAAGATGTGCGGATAGACAATGTTGATTTTCAAGTGATAATTAACATGGCCATATGTATGTGATTAGAAAGCAAATACGCATCATGGTGGGTCCATTCTTTGAAAACACTTCAATAGAATATGCTAAAAATAAAATCTTGAGTAATTTTTAAGTGCAATATATCTTTGGACGAATATTTTAGATAGGTAGGTACTGCAATAAGTACAATTTTAAAGATTATTAACATCAATGTTAATATTAGGACGAACAGGAAATAAATGGAATAGATAATTATTTCAGTAATCTTTTGTTCCGACCGACTTATTGCCGATAGAAATGTTTCACCACAAAAGGAATTTGCTCGCTTTTATTTGATATTCAAACACTTACAGCCTTATTTATTAGAATTCTTCTAAAAAACTGTATAGTTAGGCAGGCAGAGTATAAAGCTAGTATTAGACGATATGTTGAATCATCATACGTATGCTGACTATCATTTGCTAACAATTCTAAGCATATATGCATATTTTCGTCTGTCTGCCCTATTACACGATATGCTGAATTACTCCGAAAGCAGCAAATTGTTTGCTGTCAGCATATCCTAGCATACGGTTTGCTATCATATTTTTTCAGGACGTATGATGCCATATTAGACGATATGTTGAATTCGGTATGCTTAAAAATTTGAAGACTCGTATGATTATATGTTGATAAATTAACAAATCGGGATTTTAGCATACGGGCTAAAATCCCGATACAACGATAAATACAACGCGATTTTCTGCGATTCTGGTGAAATGTACGCGTTCAACGTACAACGAAATGAAAAGACAACAGACTCAGAGTAGGGCACTAGCTCCTATACGGTTTTGGGCATATGCTGTAAAGGGGTCGGGGTGGTTGTTATACCCTCTACAGTGTACAGGAAGGTATATTCACTTTGCCATTACATTTTTAACGCCAAGAAGGAGACATCAGAGACCCCATATATTCTGAATCAGGATGAAATTTCTGAATCGATTTAGCTATATCCATCTGTCTGTCTGTCTGTTGAAAACACGATAGCGTAGAAACGAATCGACCTAGGCAAATGAAACTTTGTGAGAGGTCTTATTTTTAGCGTCGTCGGGTTAGTTTGGAAAATGAGGTATATCGGTAAAGTAGTTATGGTACCTCCCATACAAAACCAATATTAGAATACAATATTAGAACCATGTGTTGTTAGAACTCAAATGCCTCACATTTTGCCTCACTTGTATGCAGTGGAGGGTATTAAAGCATCGGCCAGGCCGATGATAATACTTTTACTTGTTTCCTCTTGTATTTTGTACCATATTAAAAATTACCACAACGACAGGAAGGAGGAAAAAGAAACGAATGAATTTTTTTATTATTAACTTTTTATTGAAGAAAATGATAATATGCACGAGACAATTTACGTTTCGCAAATATTACTTATGCGGCTCGAAGGCTCCGCAATTCACCTGCAATATAATGCTGCATTTCCGGCACACCCAAGTCATTCAAAATTGACTTGTCACTAACCGCGGATGGCTAAAAAATGGTTAACAAAACCAGCCTATAAGCTGCGAACAGAACAGCTTAGCCATTTTTTCTTTTAAAAGCAAAAATCAAGGCAATATAAATACAAAAAACATGTCCGGCGCGTTCAAAATGTATCGAAACTTCAAAAATAATAAAACCGTATGCTGAAAAATGTGGTGTATGCTGATGAGCCTACTTTAGCTCGTCAGCATATATCATACGAGTCATCATACACCGAAAATTTGTCCGAATGTTAGCATACGGTCCCAAAAGGGGTATTACACGATATGTTTAGTTCGTCAACATACGTATGGTGACTAGCCAACGAATTTGTCAACAAACGCCTTTCAGCATACATATGATGACAGAAATTTGCCTATTACACGATATGTTGCGATTCGGAATCAATTTTCAGCATACGTATGCTGATTCAACATATCGTCTAATACTAGCTTAAGTATTTATTTTTCAGCGTATGCTGCCTCTATACAACTGAGTATAATTTTTATAAATAAGGATTTTGCGTTTAGAGTTATTGTAAAGAGTGAATAAAGTTTATAAATAAGGCTGTTAATAGCTAACTGGAACAGAGCTCTAAATATTAGTCCTCACATTTTTGATCTGACATTAGTTAAATGCAAAACAAAGATAATTTTGAAGTGCGAATATTAGACCCACAATACATATATTTTAAGAAAAATTTGCTTGAACAATAGTATCTACTCATCCTCATCGGAATGTTTGGGGGTCCGAATAAACGAATTTTCCGTTCCTATTGATGAAAAAATGCAAGAACATTAAACCAAAAATTATTTTAATAACACAAAAGATCGGAAATAATACAAAAAATTTATTCTAATTCATTTTTGTAACTATATGTCAATGGTACTGGTGTTTTCCCAAACAACATCTAAATGTGGATTACCGGGATTCACCCAATATAATTTTGTTTATTATGGTTTTTCCCGACTTCTAAATAAATGGGGACTCCCCCAATAGACATTTTGATAATTTGTTCCGACTACATTTTCAATTATTTATTTCTTTCTAATTTAATTTAATTTTTACATAAAAAATTTAAAACCAACTCTCATTTATTCGGAAAAATCTATTTTTTTCGAGTTTTCCGAATTAAAGGGGTTTTACTGTAGGTACATATAGGTATTTGACAGAATTAAAAAATAGCTATAAGTGCATATAGGAACAACAATAGCAACAACTAGGTAAATTTCATTTATGTACCTATCCATCTCCTTTAAGGTGTTTGTATAGGTATTTAGGGGTGACCATTGTATAGTGATTGGTTAGAGTACGTGTAATACAACTTTACATAACAATTAGATGATTTAATGATTTAATAATGATTTTAAAAACAAATAAAAATAGGATGCCTCTCTCTCTCTCTCTCTTATTAGTAGTACAGCATACCAAACACCAACTAACCACTGCACCCATTCTTTTTCTTCCACGCAGGTGTTTTACCCTGCATTTTAAATTATTTGTGTTAAACTATCAGCTAAATTTGATCAAAGCAAGTGTTCTATTCGACACTGATAAAATTCACTCATATATGAGTATATCATTCAAAGATCGACAACCCTAGTTGTGTACTGTGTACCCAAGGGTATATATTGAACATTGAAATTTGATTCCATGGGCACACCCGAAACAGAGAATTTCTGAAGAATGAAATTTATTTATTTTCTGACATTGACATTCGAATCGCACAGTTAACACAACAGATCATCCATAACCGACAATTTATGGGATGCCCAAAAAAGACGATAGTGCTAGTATTTCATGCACAATAGTGTTTATCTCCGAAAAGGACCTGTCGAACATGTATTGTAAAATTAAAAGGGGAATACAAATTCCATAGATTTCAAGTGTTAAAATAAACGACGACGGCGCTGTATCATGTGGTGTCTTGATCCCAAGACCATATGTGTTTTAAATCATAAACGGTTCAGTGTAATTTGAATATTTGAACTCGGAGACATGGGAAAAAGGCGTTAGAGGATGATTGACATTTGTTTTTGGAAAAATTTAATTATGGGGCGGGAGCGAATATTATTCCTTCAATGATGCATAGCATAGGCGAAATGCTTAATTTGAAACTTAGAAATTTCTTGAAACTTCTTTAATTTCTTCTTCTTGTTTGTTCAGTGCTGTTCTGTTTTCGTTAATCACTTTTATCATAACCTATTAGCCACTGTATTGATCTCATATTCACCAACATTTTTCTGCAGTTGATTTATTATTTACTTGGTCTCTATCCACTCAATAACGGCGAGCAATGTTGCCGCTATTGAAATAATAAATTTATTTCGTACTAGCTTTCGCTCGCGCAGTCCTCAGGGTCCAGATTATGTAAGACGAAAATGATCGAACGTTTTCGTTTCGACAATAGCAGTCTCTGTCTATTGCCACAGATATGATAGAGACAGGTTTAGTGAAAACGAAAGCGGGTTTCGTTTCGTTTTTTACAGAATCCCACCCCAGGATTTGAACACAGAGATTCCTTCACAGTCAGTTAGTTGCCTTTTTTATATTTATAGTATATCGTGCAGGAAACCTACATACCTAAGACAGTACTTAAGAAGCAATTAGTATCTCTGAAAACCTTATTGGAGAAAACAGTTCAAAAATTATATGATCAATATTTGTTGGTGAAGCGACAGATCATATTACAGCAGACGGAGCCACTATCTGCGGGCCAACACATATTATCCTTAGTTAGCAAATCCTTAAATCCTTAATTATATTAGGTACATACTGCCCAGATCTTCCTATACTGTGCAACATATGCAACCGGAAAGATCGTGAGGATGTGTACCACTTTCTAGCAGTATAACCCCATTCTTACAGAATTCCGCTTGAATATCTTTGGAGTACGTATGCTGGAGTTAGATGAAGCGATCAGAATATTCAACAGCGATGAAGTTCGGACGCATTAAAATGTTTCAAATCGATACGACGAACGGTTCGTTTTAAGAGTCCCCTCTTAAAAGGGGTCCTCGCCAATAACTCGGGCCCCAAACAAAATTTCCAAAATCGAAAAAAAATTATTACCTTTATTTCTTATAATAGAGTACAAAAACCGAGTTTGAAGTCGATCGGATGAAAAACAAAAATCTTCCCATACAAATTTTAGCCTCCCCTTTTACCCCTTTAAGGATTGAATTCCCAAAATCGGAGAAAATTGTTTTCTTTATTTCTCATAGAGAGTACACAAACCGAGTTTGAAGTCAATCGGATGAAAGTTAAAAATTTTCCATGAAGACCTTAGACGAGCATCAATAATCACTCCAAGGTGCTTAATAAATGTTTGAGAAACTATTTCATGAACCCGATAAAGTAACGCCTATCTTGAAATCGGTAGGCACAGAATTTCGTCATTCATAAAATTCGACAGCAAGGGACCTAGCACCGATCCTTGTGGAAAACCGTCAGTTACTTTGTATTCTTTTATACTCTCATCAAAATCATAAAGCAGTACCCTATTCGCAAAGTTACTCGTTACCATTTTACGGAGATATTCCGGTAAGTATTTCAATCCGGAGAAGACAGAATTAAGCTTTTTTTTATGTCCACGGTTATAATGGCTCAGTATCGCTGGCTGGAGCCTATATTGTAAATGATTTGCTCAAGAATATTTGATGCTTCCAGCGAAAACGCCCTGTGCCGTGATTTGGTTGCGATTTTTGGGGTTCTGTTTGGAATACCGACCGATCCAGGTAAATTCTTCGCGTTCGGTGACACACTGATCTGATTTCCGCGATTTCGGGTGTCCGTCCACAAATATACTTTAGGTCGATGTTCATCTGTTCCCAACCTGGACATTGATGCATTATACGCGTTGACTACTAGTCGTGATACTTGTGTTACGAGTTCCCCAGCATTTCTGGCTTCAATTGTAGCCTCACTGTGTCACGACTGCCATATATCGTACACATATAGGTACGTATGTGTACCATATCTGAGTGTTCCAAAGATATAATGGTCCCAATGGTTCAGCGGCATGTAGCCTTTGGACCATTATGATGACGTAAAAATGTCGGCATATCCACATACATATATGTGGCTTTCTACATGCTGTGTACTACGGCCTTTACACTTCCCTAACGAAGTTTCACTTCAAAAACCTTTTTAAAATATGCAGACATTTAATAAATCAATTCGACTCCAGATTATTTTTCTAATGCCTATAAAAAAGGCTTTATATTTATATAGAATATAGGTAATTTTGTAAATTGTGAAACATTCTTTAACCATCCCAAAAATATAAATGCGACAAAAACCGATATAAACATAATTAAGTCGCTTGCCGTTTGGTTTGAACACGTGCACTCTAAAAATTCAGAGACATTACATATTTTCTATATGAAGTACAAACCCTCATCCAGCGACCAATATATTATGTAAGTCATAGGGAAGTATAAAAAACAATTTACAACACTATAGGAGATAAGACGTGTTGATTCCTGTCGTGCTCTGTATACAGGGTGATTCAGACAAGTACTTTCCAATACGACGCTTATTTATCAGTAAACGAACTAGGCATTCTGTAATTTCAGATACCAAACCATTTATCTGACATGGGTTAGCCTCTATAACCCACTTGGGACAAAGCCATTCAAAAAAGGTCAATCTTTTCGGATTCGGCGTAATCTCTCTTTTCTTTATTTTTCTTTTATGATTTTTTGGTTTATGTCCTTTCGGGTGCATGGAGGATCTTTAGTGCTGCACACGTGTTCAACAGTTTTCTGGTTGTAATGTATTCGACCTATTTTTATCTTGTGGTAGTAACCCCCTGATGAGAGGGATTACTTCTTTTTTGTGGATGATGTATGTTGTTTTTTTAGGACCATACATTTTTGGTCCACTTTCGGTAATTTGATTTTTTTCTCTTATCCGTGACGAAATGCATTTTTTCCCTTTCTGGCCATGAATGGTGAAATCTCTTCCAGATAACAAAATTATGTCCCAATTACGAAGGAGTGGCAAGATATTCATTTTAGTAGATACATATAAGTAATTAGAATTAAGTATATGAACAAACGTGGAATATATTATACCTACTGTAATGCTTTTTGTAAGATAAACTTATATATATAATAATTCTTTTGGGATATTGAGATTAATTGTGAAATGGTTGACATTGATAATATTGGGGGCGTATAGAACTTTTGGATATGAACTGAAGAAATCGCCGAGCTCCTACGCTGACGCTTGTCTTCATTTACTTCTATGAAAGTATACTCTCTCACATTGCTGCCGATTGGTTGGTTATACATACTTAATTTTTTTTTAGTCGGCGATCGTATAGATATAGACGTAGACACAGTTAGTAAGAGAGAATGTAAAATTACTAAAAGAGTGGCTTCACTTTTCGGTCGACTTACACCAACGAATGGCTTTGAGAAGCTAAGTTTATAGGATCCTATGGATCGCCTTCATTTAACGATCGATTTACACAAACGAATGGCTGTGAGGAGCCAAGTCTATAGGATTCGCATCCTGATGTGAACCACTATTTATTTAAGTATATTTTGAACACTCAACCAAACAGGCGCTATATTGTTTTATGTATATTAATTTCATTTACATAATTAGCTTTCTATAAAAAATATTTAATCTTATTGCTCACATTATTGTTATAATGTGTAATTAAAAAGCTATTGAAGTTTCTTATATAGGTATGTACTATGTTGTATATTGACAACTACATAAGCGCGTAGGTAGTGTCCCATAATTCACGCAAAATGTAATTTTGATAGAAAATACAGATTTTGAATTTAAAAGCTTACATTTTTTATTGATTCGTAGAGTATACAGATTGAATTGGGGTTATGTATGGAATAGCGCATCGGATAAATGGCCGCCTCAGCTCTGTTGGAACAACAACAACAAGTGGATGCTGATTTTTCACAAAATCATGTTCAGTGATGAAGCTCATTTTCATCTTCATGGCTTCGTTAATCGTCAAAATTTTCGCATTTGTGGGTCAGAAAACCCACGACTTCCAAGTAGTTTTATGTCCGCAAAACGCCATGTCCCCAAAAAAACGACAAACCACCCGAAATACGTCCGATATTTTAAATAGATCTTACTCTATTAAAGGCTTAAATGATGCTGAAAAAGAAAATAAAATAAAAATAAATACGTGGCGCAACAGGCGGGTGATACCCTAGGCCTAGCTTCTCGCAACCATTCGTTTGTGTGAGTTTCTATTTTTGGACTTTATTGCACTTTCAAAAGTGAAAGTGCAATAAATTCGTTGGTATTCAGACTCAAGTTTACAAATGTTGAAATTTGAAAAGCGTCAATATAACATAGTTCCCTAACTTAGGGAACTCATTATATATATAGATTCTATATATTCTAAGATAACTTGCAGTTGTAAAAAAAAACAAGTAAAAGTGTTATAATCGGCCTGGCCGATGCTTTGATACCCTCCACTGCATAAAAGTCATGCAAAATGTTTGCCATGCCATATTGGTTTAGTATAGGAGGTACCAGAACTACTTGACCGACATAGACAATTTTCAATACAAACCTGACGACGGTAAAAAGAAGTCCTCTCACAAAATTTCATTCGCCTGGATCGATTCGTTTGGACGCTATCGTGTTTTCAACAGACAGAGAGACACATGGGTCTAATATTAATTTCGTATGGGAGGTACCAGAACTACTTGACCGACATAGCCCATTTTCAATACCAACCTGACGACGGTAAAAAGAAGTCCTCTCACAAGATTTCATTCGCCTAGGTCAATTCGTTTGGACGCTATTGTGCTTTCAACAGACAGATAGACAGACAGACAGACGGACATGGCTAAATCGATTTAGAATGTGATCCTGATTCAGAATATATATACTTTATAGGGTCTCCGGTGAATCCATCTTGGCGTTACAAATGTCATGAGTATACTAATGACAAAGTGAATATACCTTCCTGTGGAGGGTATAATAAAGTATTGTCGATTAAAGCAGATTTACTTATAGATGTTTATAGGCAGCGAATTAAAAAGCTTGAGTTCTTAAAACTAAAAAGTTTCATATTTTTGCTATAAAACTTATAGCAAGCGAACTCATTACATTTATTTAATATATATTTTGTACCTACATATTTTAATTTAACATTTTAAGAAAATAAGGGGAAAATAATTTTAGGAAATTAATTGTGAGGTAATTTATGTTATTATATAAAGTTAAGCTGTGGGATGTAGTTGTCATGTAACTTAATGCTCGTTCCCCTTTTTAAAATGTAAATGGACTGAATTAAAATGATGTAGGTAGTTATTATTGATGATGATTGATGTAGTTATTGTAAGTGTTGATTTGAAGGGAGTAACCACGCACGTAATGTCGCAAAATATAATAAGGACTTTTCTTTGACACGGAGCCCACTAAATACAATTCAAAGATTCGTGGTTAAATTTAGCATATTGGATTCGAATATTTAGGTATGTACCTGCCTCATTCAATAACTGCTCCAATATTAATTCTAATAGTATTGAAACCATATCATAAAATAATGGGAGTAGGTATATAATTTTAAGCGAAGCCCCTATAATACCATCAAAATAACGTTTCATACACATTTCTATCGTTACTATATTTAATTACTGTTTTAATATCTAATAATTAGTTTTGTATTACTAAATTACTTTAAACTAATGTCTAATGCATTACTCGTATGTTAAATTATTATTAAAAATATTGCCAGCGCGAATTAACAAAAAATAAAAACGAATGTTTTGAAAACATCGCTCAAAACGAGCGATAACAATGATATTTTATTAATTCATAATATGTTGAAATTGTATTTTAAATGTGCATTGTGCAATGTACATTCTTTCGCGTCTAAGCACTACTTGTGCTATAAACCTCATAAGACTCTCATAAAAACATTTGTACTCGATTTATATCGGTGAGAACTTATGCTATGCGTAAGTACATACTTTGATATCAATGCGCAGCGCATCCATGATTGTTTCTATAGATTTTTTGTCCGATTAAGTCTTCCTATTCATAAATGATTTCCAATTATTGTGTATTATAATTTACCCTGTTCTTTGACGGTAAAAATTCAAGTGAGGTAAACACAAGTAAATGTCTTATCATCGGCCTGGCCGATGCTTTGATACTCTCCACTGCATACAAGAAATACAAAATGTTAGGCATGTGAGTTAGTGCGTATACAACACATGGGTCTAATATTGGTTTTGTATTTTCCACACCAAACTGACGACGCGACGGTAAAAAGAAGTTATTTCACCGATTCAGAAAAAATATATGAGGTCTTCGGTGACTCCTTCTTGCCGTTACAAATGTAATGGCAAAGTGAATATGCCTTCGTGTGGAGGGAAAATCTAGAAAATTCTCACCAAAACGATGCATAGCATACAATTCGATGCATAGGAAAAATTCATCAACAGGTTCTCAGATCCAAATGGATGACAATCCAATTATCCAAACCTCCTTCTGTTACAGGACAAATAAACTTTGGAACTCGCTTCCTGGGGATATATTTCCAGAAGACTACAATTTGCATCAATTTAAGTGCAGAACTAACATACATCTGCAAGCATCTCGGGGCGCTGATGAAGCGTTATAGGTTCGCCTTTCCCAGGAGAAGTATTAAACAAAAAAAAAATAAGCATACAAATTTTCACATACCCAAACATTTGTAGTTCTACATCTAGATTCGTCGCTACTAAACGATTTATAGTGCACCACATTTCAAAAATGTGTTAACATCACCAGATCTTTACTATCATCATGCTTGCTACCCATACTATAACCATACGTTATCCAGATGAAATTGCAATGTAAGTTACTCAGTTCAGCAAATCTTTGCTGCAAATTGTGCGAAAGTCAGAACGCATTCCAATGGAATGGACAAAATCTCAACCTGGTACCCACAATTTTATATATGTATCTAGAAGACAAAAGAATCCCTCATATGGCTACCACGTGACGAACAGCTATACTAAGACCGAAGGACATTAATTTGAACAATTGTTATGAAGTTTTTGAATACAATGCTTGGCAGGCGCCAATATAATATTATACTTATGTGTATTGTATACCTACATATTTGAGTAATTCCATCCCACGAAGTTGTGACTTCGAAGACAAAAGTGTCAGTTCAATTGCCATATCGTCAAGGTCTAAACTCACTATTAAGGATAACGTAATTCTTTAAGAGAATGTAATAACCAACATTTACCGAATTCATAAACAAAAGGTAAAGAGTCAACCAAAGAGCGATTAGAAACTGAATGCATCAGGTAGGTATTTGTCTCACCTATTGTCTACAAATTTATGAAAACAATGATACACCACAGGAAACTGGCGCCAGACTCTAAATTCAAAAGGTAACATGTTAGAGCAGTTTTCGCATGACTATAAAAAGTAAATAGGAGATGGGCGTATAAGGTCTATCGTAAATCAATGCGGCATTGTTATATTATGATTTTTCCAAGATTTACGCGCAAGCGGCACAGTAGGTTAGAATGTCACACTTTGCTGTGAAGGTCCACCTTGCATTTCACACTTGTCATCGGCGTCGGATAAACCGTGTTGACACCTTTTCAATATGATGCTGACTTCCTAGAATTATTATGGTGAGAGTTATTTTCGAGCCATCAGACTATAGGAACAAACTATTACCAAACACACGTTCTTTTGATATTTTTTTATTTTTTTTTTTTTAAATACTTCTCTCGGGAAAGGCGAACCTATAACGCTTCAACAGCGCCCCGAGATGCTTGCAGATATATGTTAGTTCTGCACTTAAATTGCTAAAAATTGTATACTTCTGGTAATATATCCCCAGGAAGCGAGTTCCAAAGTTTGCTTGTCCTGTAACACAAGGAGTTTTGGATTTGATGTCCTCGCAGTTGTCAAGTGTACTGTATTGTCATGAGCATTGGCAGCCTGTCTTGTGGGGCGCCCAAATGTTGCATTTCGAGGGATAATGTCTTTGAGTTCTTCGGAGCATCTACCATGGAAGTACCTATAGAACAAGAATAGGTCAGCGACTTGTCTTCTGTGCACCAACGGTTGTAGATTCGATTTGAGTGTAGGGTCTCGAATTACAACACAAAACATGCTTCAACGTCAACCACCATATTTCCCGTTATAGCCCTTCAAAGCATGTGACTTCTAATTTGGAGGTGTTACCAGTTAAAACGCTTAACTTCTAAACTATTAGAGCTACACATGCAAATTCCATGTCTTGAAAGTGGTGGTAACATATAGATATTACACTGACCTTGACAAAGCCAATGCACTCCGCGACAAATATGCACAAAATCATTCTGTTTCACAACATCTAGGAGATGCAAACACAGAATTACTTATATCCAACTCGCTGCAGACACTAACCTCTGCTGTAGCGGAAACACCGGCGATTGAGTGTTACTAATAGTTCATGTTTTTTTTTTTTTAAATGTATGCTCTTTGTCAATAAAACAAAGATATTTAATCAATTTAAGCTCTCTTATTTCAATATTACAATAATAATAAATCTAAACGCAAAAATATATATGATATGTTTGCGTTTAGAACTATTATAGGGAGTGTATAAATTTTATAAATAAGGGGGATAGTCTATAAGGGAAAATAACAAAATGAACAAAATATCTACACAATAAAACAATAAAAAAAAATAAACTAGGTAAAATACGCAACCTAGTTTAGTAGCGCAGTAGCGCAGTGGTTAGTGTGCTGTACTACTGTGCGAGGGATCCCGGGTTCGATCCCCGGAAAAACACAAATTACATCTTAAGGTTTTTTCTACTGCGCCACCTCTCGCGAACGTCTGACAAACATCCGAGAGTATGACTGTCCTGAAAAAGAATTCAGCCGTTCGGACTCAAAATTGTAGGTCCCTTCCATTCGTTCCAAAAATAGAAACTCACACAAAACGAATGGTTGCGAGAAGCTAGGCCTTGGGTGTCTACCGCCTGTTGCCCCGCCTATTTATTATTTTTTTTTATTTTTAAAATACGCAAAATACACAACGTGTGCTCACTAAGCAGTTTTGACGTAAACTGATGGTGGGGGATATGCAATGCGGCAGCTACTCGAAATTGCAACAAAAAACAATAACGGAGAATAAAGTTATTCGAATTTTTTAACACACCCGGTCTCACAGACCAATAGGTCACCATTGGCGAGTCAATTGTTAAAAAAACTTTTGGTCTGGACCATTTATTAAATATTTATTTAAAAAACCTACCTAAGATTGGTAATACATTTTGAACTTATTTAATAAATGCGTGTCTGAAATTGCAATATTTTCCAATTGTCTGGAAGGAAGCCAAAGTATCAAAGGGCACGGTAGTGCCCCGGCCAAGTTCTCTAGTAAAGGCACTTACCCTTTTTACAGGAACAAACTCAGGCTGTTATCACTATAGCATTAGTGGTTCTCAACATACAGGACTTCAAAAATCGCAAAAACCGTAACTGACTGAATCACTCACTCACTCACTTAGATGATGATCATCAAAATTATGAAGCACTTCCGGCCATCCTAGAATCGTGAAATTTGGCAGAATGCTAGATCCTGTGGTGCATACTCTGGAAAAAGTCAAAACGTCCCCTTTCTGCGTTAAGCACGTATCTACAAAACATCTATTCTTCAGGAATAATTAAACGCATGTATCAGTAAAATCTTTCTATTATTTATAATTTGACAGTTTGACTAACCTGGAGGTCAATATGATGACAGCCTGTCAAAAATTGACATGATTATTGACATGTGTATTGTGTTCGATTAAGGAAAGCTATTCTTTTTTTTAATTCCTGAAGAATGGATGTTTTGTAGATACGTGCTTAACGCAGAAAGGGAACGAAAAATTTCAGATTTTCCATTCAGGGGTATACAACCACTTTTTAAAATCGGTTATTGTTTATTTGAGCCAGAGAACTTGGGTCTTTTTTACAATTATGTTTTTGGTGTGATAGTCCTTCGCTAGGGGCAGGGACCTTGACGCGTGTGCAATCGTATAAGCGCCGGTGCGAAGGCTTAATGTTGCAATGACTCAATGGGCTATGCTGTCGGAGGCGGTATTCGTCTAAAGGGTCACCCATTGTAATGTGGTTAGTAGTTAGGAATTGAAGGAGATTGGAAGCGATAAATGACGAGGAACCGGATATGGATAGGAAGAATGGATAGGATCGGAAAGAGACAGGGAAAGGAATGTCGAGTGCGAAGAGCTTGGCATGCTTGCTCAGCACGGCTCAGCTCGCCGGAATGGTGTGGTTCTTGCTCCCCACCGCTCGACCTAACCCACTACAACACATAAAACATGCCTAAAATCAAACAAACCTCTAGGTACTTACTTTACCTTCACCATCTTCGGACGGACTTTCACCAAACTGAGGGGCGCTGTTGATGTTGTTCAGCGCTGGCCGTTCCCACCCCTCCTGGAAACTCGTGGCCGATTATTGAGTTTCCCCTAAATTGGGGATGCTGTCGTCCGATCACGCCATGTATGCCGAAAGAGGTTTAGCTTGCCCCTTCACACCCCTGAAAAATCCTCTCAACACGTCATCTCACTTTTCAGTGAGCAAAACAACACGACGAGAAATGAAACCATCACTTGGCGTGGCTCAAATAGCATTCAAGTGACTTTATTAATTTTATCAATAAATTTCATCCCTCAATAATTACTTAATAATTAAAAATTTAATACTTTAATTGATTTTTAAATTGGTTTGAACACAAAAAAAAACTATATGAACACATAAAGAAAACGCAACTTAAGATATGTTTGTCCCCACAAACAACAACACTCTAAGGGGGTAGATTCTCGACCCCGTAAAAAGACCGCGATTACCCGAGTTCCTACCTAAAAAGAGCTCTATGTAGGTGGTGAAATATGTGCCTCACAGAGGACACGCAAACGAAAACACGATTTGGGGTCAAACGGCACTTATCACACTAAAATATTCACGATAAAGGGAGAAGAGACAAACTCGTAACGCCAAAAAAAAACTTTAACCACAAATCTTAAATCTAACTTAACGTCTAATTAGTACTGCGAACAGTATTATCTAATTTCTTTTATATTATTTACAATATAAAGCGTAGCTTACTACACGCACTACTAATTATTATGTATGTATATATATCGTTCATTAAGTACTTATATAGTATCTGCTATCTATCGGAATTCTTCTTTTAATTTGATACGCCGATGTATGAGATATATGTATATGTGGGTGCCGGCGGGGGTTTTGCACTAAGCCACGAATTTTTTTTTTTTTCTCGATATCGTCTCCAATGACCTTCACACCCGAACGACCGAAAGTACTGTCCGGGAATCTATGATCGATTTCCGGCTACAGGTACCTTTTTGGGTTTTACGTGGTGGAGGATCGAAGGTCAAAGCGGTCGACGGATCACGTTGGGGCTTCTTCGTAAAAAAAAATGGGCGGCCACGACTTTTGACCTTGTCAATGACCGCCACACTACAAAATACCTAATTAAAAGGCACGGATATTATAACTACTCCGAGTTTACACTAAAAACTCACTTACCCCTTTCTCAGGTGGTATATACTAATACGTTCTATCGTAACCTTTTCCCGGTTATTAGCTCCCTTCCGCGTTGCAGCAGTTTTCTATCGAGTAGTAGGTATCTCCAGTATATGTTTATTTTTTCTTTTGTTTCGGCACCTATAATATTTATTATATTCGATTATGTAGGATTATAATCACTGATTTTAAACTAACTATACTTTTTACGTTAAGAAGTCTCGATCGCTCACTGCCTCACTTTGAGGACTTTCAAAAAAAAACTCCGCACTTTCGTGCAGTGCTGCCAGATGTTTTTCCCCAGAAATCGTAATTACTAGCTTTCAAAATCGTGGAAATACGATTTTGTTGGAAATAAAAAAAAAAAATATATATATAGAAAATATACGTTCAACAGTAGCAGATGACTTCGGAAGTGATAAAACTTCAAAAATGAAATTTTTCATTAACGGAAATGGTAAACTTTCATTACCATGCTTTGTTTGTAAAACGTTTTTCCAAAAAATGTTACATCTATTGAAGATCGAGGTGCAGAAAAAAGATATTCAAAATTGAGGTTTCTTATCTCACGAAATTCGGCATCGGCGTCTTGAATATCTTTATTTAGAATTAAATTTGGAAAACTTTTGAATAATGGATAAAAATAATCTACTTTTTTTTCAGTTATGTTTAGTGGACTTTGAAGGGTTAAACTTTGAAGCAATTGGTTTTTGAAGTCAAATCTTTTTTAAGATTTGATGGACAAGCTCTATATAGAAACCCAAGCAAGCCTGTTTGAATGCTTCAACATCGTTCCTGTTTAGATTTAAAGAATCCAATTGGTCTTGAACTTATACACGGAGATACAATTTGAAACAATATTCGAAGGCAATTTAAATTCATCATTAAGGTATTTTATGTTTACCACCTTTAAAATATCGGGTTTAAGAAAAAAATCTAAAATTGTAAAAACTAATTGCTTCACTTCATAATACATTTTATGTATTGCTGCTCGTTCACCTTCATATTTTCAGAAGATATTTGGAAAATTGCAAATGAATTTTTGTATTCAATAAATTTGAAAAAAATCTTGGAATTTTATGCTTTTTTAGCTCAAAAATCTTGGAATAAGTTTTAAGCCCTAAAATCGTAAAAATACGATAAATCGTGGAATCTGGCACCGCTGCTTTCGTGACACTGAGTGTCATCAATGACCTCTGCGGTCGTTGGCAGTTGATACAAGAATGGTTCGACCAAAAATCGAACCACTCGTCTGAGGCTGTTATTTTTCCTCCTCCCCCATTCTCATCTTCTATCATCCGATTTATCGGTAAGCATTATAACTTTTCCCATTGTCCCACTCCCTTCATAGACTACATTAGAAAAGCATTTGTTTTTCAAATGCAGCATCTACCCTCACCTATCCAGTTTTACCACCACGATTTCCACCCTTGGCACCTACTTCCGCTCCATCTACATGTGAATTCTCACCCGGTCCTCACCTATTGTGAATACCCCTCATATGGCTGACATTTGTCAACTGTCACAAACAAAAATGATTTTTCTAAATCGCAGCCGCACGCGTTTTGGGTAAGTGGCTTTACTTTTTATTTTATTTTCCCTAATATCTCCCAAAATGCTTTCCATTATAGCCTACCAAGGGACGATAAATGCTGGGCAACCATCTTCGAACTATCTGCAGCCTCTAGTGTGCAGGGGGTACGTAAATATCTCTACCTCAACAACAACAAAAAAAAACAAACACCTACACCTACACCAAGCGTCCCCTAGCCATTCTTGTTCGTTTGCTTTCGATACCCCATCCTCAACCAACCAACAACCACCAGTTGCAGTGCGCCGCTACAAGTATCGGTTCCGGAATTGGCCTAACAGACAGCCCCAGAACATCGTCCGCAAAAGATAAGTAGGGATTTCATTCCACTGCGATGTTTATCATTAATAATTTTGTTTTTCCCGTACAGGTAGCTGCAACAAAACACCACATCTAGAGGAGTACAAACAACGAAAGATGGGGTGGCAAAAGTTACCTGGGATAATCTAAAACGTGGGGAAGAATCCCACTTTCAGCCGGGCACTACTCTCGAGGTCCGTTCACCTGGTGGTTACAGGTGTCCATCCGTTTCGTTCTTCGTTTATTTGACTAATGAGCGTTATTTAATTTCAGCTAAGCCTCAACATGCAGATACAAGGGTACATAACTACACACATGCATATCATACATTGAACGGGACGATTTCGCACTCGACATCGTGTGGATGAGAGCGGCTATACAGCGATCGGAACGTAACCGCAGTGAAGTTGCAGCATGGGCCTCGAACATCTTATTTACCGGGTGAGTTTTTCTTTCTTTTTACGCGGACATTAGTCCTAATTTTAAGTTTATAGTGCATGCGCTATATATATGAAGTAGCAATCTACATAGAACTTAGCTCGTAAGATAATGAAATAAATGCGCATACCTATGATACATTACACGAATTGTTTATTTATGCGAATGGGTATGGCAGTTGATACGTGGTTGGGTTATAATCAAGTCGGGCATATGCTGACGTTGTATAGTCTGTACTTTCGATAAAGGGCTACATGCGGGTTATAGTGAATGTTCTATAGCGCCTACATAGCGATATACATAACATATGAATACATAGTAGATACATGACAAGGTAATAATGGCATAACAGATGTACTAATGGATACATCGATTAATAAATAACAGAGTCATGCATGATTACTGATAAGACACTAAATAAATACAGAAATAATTTAATAATTAAAGGATATGAATAAATGTATGACGAAATGAAAGATAAATAACAAATAAATATATTTTCATAGCTAACCGACGAATAGAACGCTAAAGCTAACGATGTTAATGTACTTCGTCCATGAAGACACATCTTAATACATAACGACTATACAATTTAAATACGACATCCTAACTACAAGATAACGAATAAATAAATAAATAAATAACACGAATAAATAAATAAATAGCTAACCTTAAAGATAAATAAATAAATAACATTAAAGATAAATAAATAAATAACACTAAAGATAAATAAATAAATAACATTAAAGATAAATAAATAAATAACATTAAAGATAAATAAATAAATAAATTATACGAATACATAACTGAGAGGTAAATAAATAAGGCGTACGGGCTAAATACTATATCACAGATTGCGTTAGATCAGGTTTTTAGAACTTTCATCGCAGTCATTGTACTCATTGCTTCAGGTCCTTAGCATGAAAAATACCTACTCTTTTTCCTGCTAGGTTTTCTAGCTCGAACATATTTTTGCCGACCGCTTTTACTATGCGACACTTCACGTATTTGGGACATAATTTCGCCGCGAGGTATTTCGAGGTGTCACTAAGGACAAAGTTGCGCCTATAGATTTCTTGCCCGGGCAGAAAACGTATCTTTTTCGTCCGCACATTATATGTTCTCGCGCTTCGTTCGTTGGCTTTCAGGATGTTTTCTTTAATTTTGTTTCGCACGCATTCCAATCGACTGCGTCTGGAAAGTGTCAATAGCTCGCTGTCTTCTATGGCGTTCAGTTTCTGCGCCAGTTCATAACTCGACCCGTGGGTCACCATATTAGTTCCGAACAGAGCAAAGTACGGTGACACACCGGTCGAGGCATGAACCGAACTTCTTAACGCGCACGCGATGTTACTGAGGTGAAGATCCCAATCGCGTTGGTCTTCCTTCAGGTACGAACGTATTGCAGCTAACAGCGTCCTATTCACCCTCTCCGACGCATTCGATTGCGGTGCATAATTTACTGTCCGGAAATGTCGGACTCCGTATTTCGACAGGAAGATTTGAAATTCTTTTGCCACGAATTGCTTGCCATTGTCCGAATGCAGAACCTGCGGCACCCCGAACATGTCGAAAACATCGTTCTGCAGGAACTTAACTACACTCAGCGTGTTGGCGTTTCTGAGCGGCTTCAGCAGAACATATTTTGACATGTGGTCTAACACTACAAAAACATATGCGTTCCCAGATTTCGACCTCGGATACGGACCTAAGAAGTCAACATAAATTTTTTGAAAGGGACGATCTGTACAAAAACTATTACATATTGGGGGACGGGTTACCTGACTGGACGACTTACTCTGTTTACATGTTTGACATTTCGAAATGAAGCTTCTTATTTGCACGGTCATATTTGGCCAGTAGAAATACTGTCGTATGCGATAAAGGGTTTTCGCGATCCCACCGTGAGCTGTCTGCGGAGGTTCATGAGCTCCGGCGATTATGGCTTCGGTCAACCCAGACGGTATCCATAGTCGCCAGGTGTGTTCGACCAGGGGCTCAGCTCCCTCGGATGGTAGCGTGCGCTTGTAGACGAACTTGTCCTCCACCTTCAGGTCGGGCAACTCGTCTTGGTGCTCGGCGATGGTCGCGATTAAACTTCTATATTCCTCCGAGTCGAATTCTTCGGAGTTCAAATCTACTAGCGGTGCTACTACTTGCATCTCCAAACTATCGGCGTGGACTCGAGAAAGGGTGTCTGGAACTACGTTCAGTGTACCTTTTCTGTGCTCTATGTTGAAGGTGAAGGATTGAAGTTTAAGGCTCCATCTCGCTAGTCGGCCGCTTAAGTCTTTCAGACCCATCAACCAGCGTAGACTGGAGTGGTCTGTGATAATGGTGAAATCCATCCCTTCAACATATGGCCTGAATTTCTGCACTGCTTTGACTGCAGCCAGACACTCTTTCTCAGTCACGCTATAGTTTTTCTGACATTGGTTCAGCTTCTGGGAAAAATAGGAAATCGGCGATTCCTCATCTTGCTCGTTCTTTTGAAACAGTACCGCTCCGATTCCTGAGTCTGAGGCATCGCACTGGATGTAAAATCGCCTCGAGAAATCTGGATGCGTAAGTACCGGAGCCGTCGTCAACGCTTGCTTCATTTTCTCGAATGCTTCCAAGGCCTCATCAGTCATGTGGAACTTGTCCTGCTTCTTTTTAAGCGTGTCCGTGATGGGAGCCGTCAAGCTGGAAAAATCTCTGATGAACCTCCTATACCACCCTGCCAGACCAAGCAGCCTGCGAACTTGCTTCGGGTTTTTGGGCACTGGGAAGTTCAATATTGCCTCAATCTTTGCCGGATCGGTTTTGAGTTTCCCACCACCAACTATGAACCCCAAATACTTCAATTCCTTGAAGCAGAAATTGGATTTGTTCAAGTTGATGGTGAGATTTGCGTCGCGTAAGCACTGTGCGACTTCGTCCAACAGGGTGATAAGGGTCTGGAAGTCCGGACCTATGATGAGCAAATCATCCAGATACACAAAAACGCGGTCCCTCAATCGTGCAGGAATCACCTTGTCCATTAAACGGCATAACCTTTGGGCCGCATTACACAACCCAAAGGGCATGACCGTAAATTGCATCAAGGGTCTCCCCGGAACCGTAAACGCAGTCTTTTCTCTACTCTGTTTCTCCAGCGGTATTTGCCAAAATGCGTCTTTTAAGTCTACACTGGCCATCCAGTAGGTATCGGGCAGACGACTGACAATCCCGTCGATCTGGTTGAGAGGGTAAGCGTCCTTTTTAGTCACGGCATTCACCCCGCGAAAGTCAAGACAGAAGCGATTCTTTCCTGGCTTTCGAATCAAGACCACGGGGGAATTCCACGGACTCTCGCTCTCTTCCACAACGCCGAGACTGATCATTCTGTCTAACTCCTCGTACAAAAGGGCTTGTATCGCTGGAGAAACAGGGTAGTGACGCTGCTTTATCGGGGCCGCTTCTCCGGTATCGATGACATGCTCTTCCAGATTCATCCTTCCCAACCCGTGTTGAGTATAACAGAGAAATTTCCGCTTGACTGCCTCCAACTCGGACTGTTGCTCAAATGTCAGCTGGTGCATGTTCGGGTCACTCTCATCTTCCGAAGTGGAGATGACGCTTATGAGGTGTGGAGCTATCCGGAACGCTTTCCAGAACTCTACCCCTAGATAAAGTTCCTGATTGAGGCTTGGCACTAAATAAAAATTGACGATGTGCTTCAGGTTTCGGTACTCGACTAGTGCCTGAACTTTTCCTACTATCGACTGATTTTTCCCGTCAGCCGTTTTAACGCTGGAGTGGCATGGAAGCAGTGGTATCTCTAATATTTTAATTAAATTTAAACAATCTTTTCCTAGAATATTGATACTCGCGCCGCTGTCTAAAAGACCAAGCATCTCTTTGCCTGCCAATTTTACCTGAGCGTATGGCCGAGGGTCAGTGGCAGTGTCTATTACACTGGAAGCTAAATATTTTCTGACTTCTTTTCTGCGTCGGTATCTCTCTCTAGTTTTGAGTATTCTTTTTGACGGGCCTATATTTACTCCCTTGAAAATCCTATCTCTAGTTATATAATAATTCTTAATCCTAATGTGCAACGGCTTAATCTCTAATCTATCATTCTTACTTTCTAATTTTCTTTCTGGATCTCGTTTTAATATTTTAATTCTAGGGACCTCAGGTTGACTAAGTCTCTCCTCGGTCTGGCTTTCATTCTCGGATGAATTTATTGGTTGGGGGTTTGCGTCGAACGCGATTCCCCCGAAGACATCGCGCTCTGTGAGCGGTTTCCCGGATTGCATCGGGTACATCGAGGCGTTATTACCCCTTCCTGGCCACATTTGTAGCAAAATATGTTGCGGGTGGTGGAAGGGCAATCTATAAATGAATGGCCTTCAACTCTACAGTTCCAGCACATCATTCTTCCGCTGGTGTATCTGCGAGGTGCGTTTGGTGGTGCGCTACCGTATTGCAGCGCAGAAACCTGTTCCTCATAATCATAAGGGGCCTCGTCGCGATAGTCCAGCTCATTAGCGGCATACCGGGCTGGAGGTCTGTGAGGTCTGGGACCGTCTCGGCTTGGAAAAGCGGTCTCCGCGTCTTTGCACGCGTGTCTCAGCTGGTCTAGCGTGAAAATCGACATAGGGTAAACCAATCTGCCCACTCTTTCATTCAGGTTCCGCTTCAAAAGAGTCACCATTTCGCCTTCCGGCAACTGCACTCGGAGCTGAGACCTTAATTTTGAGATCGCCGTGAAGAAGTCATCGCTAGACTCCCAGGCCCCCTGGCGTCGATCCATCATATCGCGCATGATTTCGAAGTCCGACTTGCAATTGCGGAACTGGCGCATCAGCGCGTCGCGTAGCATTGGCCAGTCGGGACGGTAATTGGTACGCTGGAATTGCCAGTACCACTCGTAAGCGGTACCTGAAAGTAGCAGATGAAAATCTCTTAAAATCTCAGCCCAAGTACAGTCGTACTGGCTCTGCAACGTTTCGAGGCGGAAGACGAAATCCTCAACGGTTAGCGTCTCTGGTTTACCCTCGAAATTTATCCCCCACTTATCGATTTTAATTGGGCCTCTAGGACCCGCTTGGAACATGGGCTCTGTGGGCCGTGGCGGAGAAACAAAGAACGCAGGGGGCGGCTGCCGCGTCTGCTGGTAACCGGTCTGCTCTGGCTGATACGTATTGTGATACCCTCTGCCGTTTCTTCTACTACCATGATTACGGTTGGCTGGAGGGTTCAATGGTGGATTTGCATGGGTGGTCGTTCTGGGGTTTGTCGGCGGGATCGCTGACGGAATTACAGACGGAACGGCAGGGGGAGGTACCGACGGGACAAAAGGTGTCGAGCCTGGGTCTAACTGCGTCGGCAAACTCGACGCTGTTGGCAGATTGGTCGTTCGCCAAGGGACGGAATTTGACCTGAACGTTGACGTTGGTCCTGAAACTTCAAATGGCTGGTTTGGACGGGTAACAAAATTTATTTCCCTCATGAAATTTAAAAAGTTTAATTGTAACTCCTCCCTCTGGTACGAAGAAAACGCACTTCCTACTGCCATATTAATGCAGGCCCTCATCTCTACCGGAATATTAAGGAGACCCTGATTATTCCTGTAAGTGTTTGCTTCTGACGCATTCGGAAGATCTTGAATGCTCTCCGCTGCTCTCAAGGTCATAAAACTGTTGTCTGTATAGTCATACGCGGCTGCACCTTGCTCACTAAGACTACTATATGTCGGGGCGGGGATAGACTCAGAGGAACTAGTGTTGCGACTAATCGCACCTGTACTGGTTGGAAGCTGAACTGGAGGTGGCGGTAGCCCGGGTGGTTGTGGGACTACTGGAGGTGGATGATGGAGTAGCGTTTGTGAAAGTACTGGGGGAGGCGCAGTTGGAGGCGGACCACTATCGGTGGTGCCTTTTGGTGGTGGATTGCGTTGAACAGACATATCGTCCAACTCTTGTGCTATTCGAGAACTACGGGAGCGAGTAAGTATTCGATTGTTATCTACGATTAGTTCCCTTCTAATTCTCCTATTAATTAAATCTTTTTCATGCGATTTCATTATCAATTCACGACGCTATGAACTGAATTCGACGTCCTGACACTCTCGAACGAGACGACCTACTTTACTATCACGAAATATACTATATAAGAACGAAAACTGAAAAAAAAATAAGGTAACGAAACAAAATCAATAATATATAGAAAATATAATAAAACAACCAAAACCCAAAAAAAATTAACGTAAACGCAAGACTATATTAAGTTTATAAGTAAATTCGTATATTATGATATACAAATTCCTAATTCCTAATTAAAGACTACAAAACAATTTGAACAAGATTGTAAACTGAGTTTTTGTTGGTTTTACTTGATTATAATTTATAAATACTGGATAATTTTGTCTTGGTTTGGGGGTTTCAATTCATCGGGGTAGGGGTGCTTGGGGGCAGCTGTCTTCGGCGGCGTCGTGGCGTACTATTACGACGTGATCATTCAACCGCATCCGGATTGTATGGACTGCAGACGGACTAAGTGTTTGTTGATCCCTCAGTGTGGTGAAATATTGACATAAATGAACAAGGGCAAACAATTTGTATCCCTTCCCGTTTCCGCAATACCAGACCACCAAAGGGCATTGCTGGCAGACATGAAACGTTCCGATCAACACACTAAAGAAAGCTAATGGACAAGACAGTGCTACAAGTTACGAAGGGCTCATGACAAGGTCACTGTACTCGTGATTACTAAATACTGACGAAACTATTAGGGATTGAAAAGTCAAAAGATTAGATAGGATAGTAAAATGCACGCTTAACAGCTGGAAAAGGGAATGACACAGACTAACAGGTTCCAATTGGTTCGGTTGTCAGCATCACTGTTACTCGTCGCAATTCAATAGGTACGTTCAAGAACCTGCCTATCGAAGACTTACGAATGCACTGATGCTGGCAACTGAATCAACTGTGGACTAACGACAACATTAAAGGACAGTAGACGTGCAAATACGTTGGGCGCCATTTGTAATGTGGTTAGTAGTTAGGAATTGAAGGAGATTGGAAGCGATAAATGACGAGGAACCGGATATGGATAGGAAGAATGGATAGGATCGGAAAGAGACAGGGAAAGGAATGTCGAGTGCGAAGAGCTTGGCATGCTTGCTCAGCACGGCTCAGCTCGCCGGAATGGTGTGGTTCTTGCTCCCCACCGCTCGACCTAACCCACTACAACACATAAAACATGCCTAAAATCAAACAAACCTCTAGGTACTTACTTTACCTTCACCATCTTCGGACGGACTTTCACCAAACTGAGGGGCGCTGTTGATGTTGTTCAGCGCTGGCCGTTCCCACCCCTCCTGGAAACTCGTGGCCGATTATTGAGTTTCCCCTAAATTGGGGATGCTGTCGTCCGATCACGCCATGTATGCCGAAAGAGGTTTAGCTTGCCCCTTCACACCCCTGAAAAATCCTCTCAACACGTCATCTCACTTTTCAGTGAGCAAAACAACACGACGAGAAATGAAACCATCACTTGGCGTGGCTCAAATAGCATTCAAGTGACTTTATTAATTTTATCAATAAATTTCATCCCTCAATAATTACTTAATAATTAAAAATTTAATACTTTAATTGATTTTTAAATTGGTTTGAACACAAAAAAAAACTATATGAACACATAAAGAAAACGCAACTTAAGATATGTTTGTCCCCACAAACAACAACACTCTAAGGGGGTAGATTCTCGACCCCGTAAAAAGACCGCGATTACCCGAGTTCCTACCTAAAAAGAGATCTATGTAGGTGGTGAAATATGTGCCTCACAGAGGACACGCAAACGAAAACACGATTTGGGGTCAAACGGCACTTATCACACTAAAATATTCACGATAAAGGGAGAAGAGACAAACTCGTAACGCCAAAAAAAAACTTTAACCACAAATCTTAAATCTAACTTAACGTCTAATTAGTACTGCGAACAGTATTATCTAATTTCTTTTATATTATTTACAATATAAAGCGTAGCTTACTACACGCACTACTAATTATTATGTATGTATATATATCGTTCATTAAGTACTTATATAGTATCTGCTATCTATCGGAATTCTTCTTTTAATTTGATACGCCGATGTATTAGATATATGTATATGTGGGTGCCGGCGGGGGTTTTGCACTAAGCCACGAATTTTTTTTTTTTCTCGATATCGTCTCCAATGACCTTCACACCCGAACGACCGAAAGTACTGTCCGGGAATCTATGATCGATTTCCGGCTACAGGTACCTTTTTGGGTTTTACGTGGTGGAGGATCGAAGGTCAAAGCGGTCGACGGATCACGTTGGGGCTTCTTCGTAAAAAAAAATGGGCGGCCACGACTTTTGACCTTGTCAATGACCGCCACACTACAAAATACCTAATTAAAAGGCACGGATATTATAACTACTCCGAGTTTACACTAAAAACTCACTTACCCCTTTCTCAGGTGGTATATACTAATACGTTCTATCGTAACCTTTTCCCGGTTATTAGCTCCCTTCCGCGTTGCAGCAGTTTTCTATCGAGTAGTAGGTATCTCCAGTATATGTTTATTTTTTCTTTTGTTTCGGCACCTATAATATTTATTATATTCGATTATGTAGGATTATAATCACTGATTTTAAACTAACTATACTTTTTACGTTAAGAAGTCTCGATCGCTCACTGCCTCACTTTGAGGACTTTCAAAAAAAAACTCCGCACTTTCGTGACACTGAGTGTCATCAATGACCTCTGCGGTCGTTGGCAGTTGATACAAGAATGGTTCGACCAAAAATCGAACCACTCGTCTGAGGCTGTTATTTTTCCTCCTCCCCCATTCTCATCTTCTATCATCCGATTTATCGGTAAGCATTATAACTTTTCCCATTGTCCCACTCCCTTCATAGACTACATTAGAAAAGCATTTGTTTTTCAAATGCAGCATCTACCCTCACCTATCCAGTTTTACCACCACGATTTCCACCCTTGGCACCTACTTCCGCTCCATCTACATGTGAATTCTCACCCGGTCCTCACCTATTGTGAATACCCCTCATATGGCTGACATTTGTCAACTGTCACAAACAAAAATGATTTTTCTAAATCGCAGCCGCACGCGTTTTGGGTAAGTGGCTTTACTTTTTATTTTATTTTCCCTAATATCTCCCAAAATGCTTTCCATTATAGCCTACCAAGGGACGATAAATGCTGGGCAACCATCTTCGAACTATCTGCAGCCTCTAGTGTGCAGGGG
This sequence comes from Cheilosia scutellata, assembly GCA_955612985.1. Lineage (NCBI taxonomy): Eukaryota > Metazoa > Arthropoda > Insecta > Diptera > Syrphidae > Cheilosia > Cheilosia scutellata. The sequence continues at coordinate 74,670,821 of OY015313.1, read as the reverse complement.
GTACGTAAATATCTCTACCTCAACAACAACAAAAAAAAACAAACACCTACACCTACACCAAGCGTCCCCTAGCCATTCTTGTTCGTTTGCTTTCGATACCCCATCCTCAACCAACCAACAACCACCAGTTGCAGTGCGCCGCTACAAGTATCGGTTCCGGAATTGGCCTAACAGACAGCCCCAGAACATCGTCCGCAAAAGATAAGTAGGGATTTCATTCCACTGCGATGTTTATCATTAATAATTTTGTTTTTCCCGTACAGGTAGCTGCAACACCATGACAGACAGGTTGTTGAGGAGCAACTAACTAAGAACTGCCTATGGGGAGTAAACCGCATTAACAAATTTCGAATCCAAGGTGGAACAGCATCAGTGATGCCATTCTGACCGGATTCCGGTCATATCTGACCGGAATCTGTTTACTCTGACCGGAGAACATTTTGAAATCCGGCCTAACCGTTTTTTGACCGGAACGAAAAATGTTTTTAACCGGAAAACCCTTTTTTGACCGGAAAAATAAAATTTCCCTACTGACTATAAATAAATATAGATTTCTATAATTTGAATATAACTTTGCCATACATTACGAACATGCTCCCAAGTTCAAACAAATTCTGCTCATCTTATAGGCTAATTTTTTGAAGTTTTCTTTTGCTAGAATTTTGAAGAGGAAATTAAATATTGAATTTTAATTAATTAAAGTGTGAAATTCGATAAATCTCAGATTGGTGAACTACTCTTTTCAAGTGTCAGAAAATTATTCGAGAATAATTACTTAGCTCAATTGACACACGGCCTTAGTACATGGCCTGGCCATACACGTCCTCCCATGACTTTCATTTCCATTAACAATTTGGCTACACACAAAAACCAGGAGTCATTGCAATGAAATAAAATTTGGCTGGTAAAAGAATAGTGAAATTGAAAACACAAACAATTTCTATGGTTAAGCCGAAGCGGACGCCCGTTTTTGACGTCCTCACTCTATCAACGCAAATATCAAATAAAGATTTGTATCGAAAGCACAAAGGTGCGAAAAAGAACGTGCCAGAATTATTTCTGAAAGTAGATTTTCTATGCTATATACCTTTCTCCTTTACTCACTCAAAATCTACCTGTGTCGCTGGACACCTCGTTCATTGGAAGGCGTGTATGGCCATGCACTAAAAGTGTATTTCAGAACTTAAAACATATCATATAAAATGAAAAATTAAATTAGTTTCAGTAAATTTTAAACAAACGAAATAAAAAACAAGTTCACAAACTCAAGATTCACGTATTATAAAAACGTTTTCTAAACATGACATAACATAAAAATTCGTAAATTGTATAGGTAGGTATAGGTATTTTCTCTTTTTGACCGGGTTTCAGGTCAAAAATTCTCATTTTAACTTTTGACCGGAATTTTTGACCGGATTTAGAAAATAAAAATCCGGTCATTCGGTCAGATTTGACCGGATTCACTTTTTTTTAGTGGCAACACTGAACAGCATATATGCTGAGGGATGCGTGGCTAAGAGAGTGCTTAGTCGCTAATATGCGGACTCCGAATACCAGGCGATCTTCGGTTTTAAACCAGCCTTTCTGCACCGTACCGGGCTCCGCCATGGGTGATGTTTCTTTCCCGGATACTCGTGGGATCAATATTTCGAACCAATTAAATAAAAACTTACAGACTGATGCCACGCATCAACCTCTGATGGCCTCGCTGTTGGGCAACCAAAAGAGCAATCAGATCGTGCAGCCAGTGGGCTCTCGATGGTCAACAACCCTTGTGCTATAGAGCACACGACCACAACTTCTCGGTGTCATGTGGACTCCATCCAAACATTAACGATTTTTAAAGATTTTTTGTATTTTCAGACATTGGGAAATCAACAACAACATCAAAAATCAAAGCTATGTGGAAGAGATTGAGAACTCGAAGTAATTTAAAGATTCTCAAGAAATGGGACCTCCACATCCTATGTTTCTGATAAATACGGGTATATGTAAGAACCTTGAATATTTACGTCTCTGTAATTATTCAATCAGCTTATTTACGGGTTTAGTTTGTCCATTTGCATTGGTGCTATTACGATACCCGGAGGCCCAGAGCTTAGCTTCAATGAGGGCCGAGGCCTGTGCTAATGTCTCTATTACATACATACATACATACATACATTATGTTTTTGGTGTGATAGTACCTATTCCGAAAGCAGGAAAACCAGCTAACAATCCCGAAAGCTACTATGAAAAAGTAGGTTTTTAAGGATAAATTGTTAAAAATAATTGATGACCGAAATATTTTTTCTAATGAACAATTTGGTTTTAGGAGTTATCATAGTACTTGCCACCAAATTGCAATACTATGTATAAAGGCAAATCGTGACGTAGGAAAATCGACGGGACTGATACTTCTCGATATTGAAAAGGCATTTGACACCGTTTGGCACAACGGCCTTTTATTAAAAATGCTTGATTTAAATTTCCCCATATTGCTTTGTAAAATTGTCCAAAGTTTTTTGTCTGATCGTAGTTACAGAGTGTATGTCAATAATAGTCCGTTCAATTTACTAAATATTGCCGCAAAACTCAGTTCTTGGTCCAGTACTATATAACTTGTATACTCGTCAGATATCCCATTCTTACCGGAATGCGAAATCGCTGTATAAGCCGACGACACTGCAATTCGTCGCATGAATTTGGTCTCACCGTTGAGACGAATCTACAAAATGGGGCAGAAATATTAAAAAGTTGTTATAGTAAATTGCAGATACAGCAAAATAAGTTATTAAAAATGATGTTGAACCTCTCTTGGCATTTCTATCTTTTCTATCCTTTTCAATCCTTTTATTTTCGCGAGTAGGGACTAGGACCACCGTTCGTTGCAAAAAATTAATCGATTTTTATATTTTCTTGGTTTCATTTCCAGGTCCCCTTATCACTATCCATTTGCGCAAATAAGTTTTCTCTTGCACAAAAATAACCCTCGATCTTTTTCTTTACGATTGCTTGTGCACAGTCACTTTTATTCATTTAAGTGAAGGAAATTTAAATGTCGTTATAAATTTGAATTCTGAAAACGTAGTGCAAGATATTTTTTTTGAGATAGCTTGCTCATAATAATTTTTGTTCATTTATGTGAATGAAAATCCAATGTCAATATTCGTTTTAATCTGAAACCAGATTTGGTTCACATAAATGAATGTTAACTGAATGTATGTTCTTCATTTTTACTGAATATAAAGTGATTTTTCATTTTTGCTGAATGAAATGTTAGCTGGGATAATGCAAAGATAGTGAGGATGTGTAGGTACCAGGTTCTAGCAGTATGTGTACCTATGCGAACCATTCTTACAGAATTCCGCTTGAATATCTTTGGCAGTGTTGCCACTAAAAAAACGTGAATCCAGTCAAATCTGACCGAATGACCGGATTTTTATTTTCTAAATCCGTTCAAAAATTCCGGTGAAAAATTAAAATGAGAATTTTTGACCTGAAACCCGGTAAAAAAGTGAAAGTACCTATACCTACCTATACAATTTACGAATTTTTATGTTTAGAAAACGTTTTTATAATATGTGAATCTTGAGTTTGTGAACCTGTATTTTATTTCCTTTGTTTAAAATTTACTGAAACTAATTTCTCATTTTATATGACACGTTTTAAGTTCTGAAATACACTTTTAGTGCATGGCCATACACGCCTTCCAATGAACGTCGTGTCCAGCGACAAAGGTAGATTTTGAGTGAGTAAAGGAGAAAGGTAGATAGCGAAACAAAAAGAAAATCATCAAATCAATTTAATAAATACTTAAATAGTTATTAATATTTGCCAGTCCATTTAGTATACTGAAGATAGTCACAAAATTAGGACAAATTAGAGAAGAGCCAAGTTGCCAGAACAGTGCAAAGTTCGAACTGTTGGTGAACGATCAAGATGTAACCATTATAAAATTACAGATTCAAGAAGAGTACATTTTTATGAAATATCAGTACGAAGCTACTGAAAAGGTAATTTAGTTAGACATGTTTATTTTAAGTTTAGAAACGTAACCGAAAATGTGTAACATCGTCACATCGGTTCGCGAACGCCTCGGCTTCAAGAGTATTTCGCCAACACAATGGGAATCAGATCCACGACAATTGGGTTACACCTGGGTGCCACCAGGTAATAACATCGTCAAAGGTCCAGCGTTACTTTAATAAGATCCCTCAGGAGAAAGTTCCAAAACTCAGTTCAAATGGTAATATGTAAGAGCCTTGAATATTTACGTCTCTGTAATTATTCAATCAGCTTATTTACGGGTTTAGTTTGTCCATTTGTATTGGCGCTATTCTACGATACCCGGAGGGCCAGAGCTTAGCTTCAATGAGGGCCGAGGCCTGTGCTAATGTCTTTAATACATACATACTAAAGGAGAAAGGTAGATAGCATAGAAAATCTACTTTCAGAAATAATTCTGATGGCACGTTCTTTTTCGCACCGTTGTGCTTTCGATACAAATCTTCATTTGATATAGTGAGGACGTCAAAAACGGGCGCCCGCTTCGGCTTACCCATAGAATTTGTTTGTGTTTTCAATTTCACTATTCTTTTACCTGCCAAATTTTATTTCATTGCAATGACGCCTGGTTTTTGGATGTAGCCAAATCGTTAATGGAAATGAAAGTCATGAGAAGACGTGTATGGCCAGGCCATGTACTAAAGCCGTGTGTCAATTGGGCTAAATAATTATTCGACACTTGAAAAGAGTATTTCACCAAACTCTAATCTGAGATTTATCGAATTTCACACTTTAATTAATTGGAATTCATTGTTTAATTTCCTCTTCAACATTCTAGCAAAAGAAAACGTCAAAAAATTAGCCTATAAGATAATTTATTATCCTGCTCCCGGAGCAGAATTTCATGCGTGATGTTGTAGATTATTCGCATTAAATTGGTTTCTATTTGAACTTGGGAGCATGTTCGTAATGTATGGTAAAAATTATAGAAATCTATCTTTATTTATAGTCAGTACAGTAGGGCAACTTTATTTTTCCAGTTAAAAAATGGTTTTCCGGTTAAAAACATTTTTCGTTCCGGTCAAAAAGCGGTTAGGCCGGATTTCAAATTTTTTTCCGGTCAGAGTAAACCGATTCCGGTCAGATATCAAAGTCTCAAATTTATATCTACGACGAACGGTTTCCAAAATCGGAAAGATTAATTATCTTTGTTTCTTATAATAGACTACACAAACCGAGGTTGAAGGCGATCGGATAAAAAATTTTCCCATACAAATGCTGACCCCTCCCCTTTTACCCATTTTACACATTTAAGGGTTGAATTTCCAAAATCGGAGAAATACATTTTCTTTATTTCTCATATAGAGTACCTATACACAAAATAAAAATGGTCCCATACAAACTTTGATCCACCCCCTCTTTTAACCCTTTAAAGGTTGAATTTCGAAAAATGCTTCCTTATTCCTTGTATATGCATCATAAAGGGGACCTCTGTGCAAAATGTCTGCTTTCTAGAGCAAAGGGTTTGGGTTTGGGCTGGGCGAGAGAGGAAGAAGATACACTAAAGTCAAAAGAATCGGAAAACAATAATGCAAAAACAAATCGTAATAAACTGAGAATTCGCTCTAGATAAAAACGGGCGAACAACGTCATGTGACGCTCTAAGATGCGTAAACATAAAAGCGTGTACATAGTTATATAACTAGCTGACCCGTCAACCCGTGCTCGCCTTGCATCGCTCGCCTTTAGCAAACTATGCACTTTCCTGTTGAAAAAAGAAGAAGTAAGTCCAAGTAAGCACACGATTCCCACACCTCAACATACACAAAGGGACTTGGCGGTCTCCAGATCAACAAACCGTCAACCAAATTGATCATGTTGCGATCGACGGCAGACATGCCTCCAGTATCTTGGATGTCCGAACGTTCCGAGCGGCCAACATAGACTCGGACCATTACTTGGTAGTAGCCAAAGTACGGATGCGGATATCCAACACTCCACAACACCGAGAGGATACTGTAAGAAGATTTGACGTTGCAAGGCTACTATCGCAAGAGACCGCCAAAACCTTTGCCGACCGCGTCTCCCTAAACCTCTCAGCAAGCCCACCCTCAGTTTCACCAGCATCAAGTACAGAGGATCAGTGGCAACATTGCCAGCGTGCCATCAGGAGTGCCGCTACCGAAGTGCTGGGTTTCACTAGGCGACCACAACGAAACCCCTGGTTCGATGAGGAATGCCGTCAGGCAAATGCAGCCAAGAACGAGGCCTACCAGTTAATGCTGCAGACAAGAACCAGAGCGGCTGAGAGAGCTGCTCGAGAGCTCTACGGGCAGAAAAGAAGGGAGGAACACCGACTTCTCAGAAGGAAAAAGAGAGAGCACGAGAAGCGAGCGGTCGAATCAATTGAGGGACAATACTGCAGAGGCAATGTTCGAAAGTTCTACCAAAGGGTAAAACGATCCACCCAAGGATACAAGGCCCGAACAGAAGCCTGCAGAGATGAACATGGGAATACAGTAGTAGACTCACAGTCGGTGCTGAGGATTTGGAAAGAACACTTCTGCAGACTGTTAAACGGCGGAGACAGCCAACAACCCGCTGTCAGGCAGAATGATCTGTTCAGCTTGGACGATGATAGCCAACATTTCCGTCCACCCGACCTACACGAAGTGAGGCTAGCGATATCCAAACTTAAGTCCAACAAAGCTGCTGGAGCGGACGGCCTCCCAGCCGAACTTTTCAAAGCAGCGGGAGATGGCTTGGTAAGGAGCATGCACCAACTCATCTGTAAAATCTGGTCGGATGAAAGCATGCCCGACGAATGGAACCTCAGCATCGTGTGCCCCATCCACAAGAAAGGAGATACTCTGAACTGCGCCAACTACAGAGGAATAAGTCTCCTGAATGTCGCGTATAAGATCTTGTCGGCTGTATTATGTGAACGTCTAAAACCTTTCGCCAACAACCTGATCGGCCCATATCAGTGTGGTTTTAGACCAGGAAAGTCAACCATCGACCAAATTTTCACACTCCGACAGATCTTGGAAAAAACCCAGGAATTTCAGATCGATACACACCATCTATTTATCGACTTTAAAGTCGCCTATGATAGCGTATATAGGGACGAATTATACAAAGCCATGTCAAGTTTTGGCATCCCCGCCAAACTCGTCCGTCTGTGCAGGATGACGATGGAGAAATCTCGCTGCTCCGTCAAAGTCGGCAAGAACACCACCGAGCCATTTGATGTCGAAAAAGGTTTGAGACAAGGCGACGCGCTATCATGTACTCTCTTTAATATCGTTCTTGAAGCAATTGTACGAAACTCGCAAGCCAACACCAGAGGTACAATTTTTCAAAAGTCCGTCCAACTACTTGCCTATGCTGATGACATTGACATTATTGGGAGAACGCGGCGAGCTGTCAGTGGTGCATTTGCAAGCATCGAAACGGAGGCGGCGAGGATGGGTCTGGCTGTCAATGAGGACAAAACGAAGTATATGCTGTCAACGAGAAAGGACTCTCAACATCGGCGACTTGGACAAAACGTCACGATGGACAGATACAACTTCGAAGTAGTTAAAGACTTTGTATACCTGGGCTCCACTATCAATTCGCAAAATGACATCGGCGCAGAGATCAAGCGAAGAATCACTCTTGCCAATCGCTGTTTCTTCGGGCTAGGAAGGCACTTAAGAAGTAAAGCCCTCTCTCATAGAATCAAGGAGATATTATATAAGACCTTAATCATCCCGGTCCTGCTGTATGGTGCAGAAGCATGGACCCTGTCAAAAGCGGATGAAAACCTTCTCGGATGCTTTGAGAGAAAGATTCTTCGAGTGATATTCGGTCCAGTTTGTGACGATGGAGTGTGGAGAAGAAGATTCAATGACGAACTATACGGGCTATACAGCGACGCTGCCCTGGTCAAAAAGCTAAAAATTCAACGGCTGAGATGGCTGGGACACGTGGAGCGTATGGACAACAACGCACCAGCCCGACGAGTCTTCGAATCCACCCCTGAGGGACAACGCAGCAGAGGAAGACCCCACCTTAGGTGGCGCACACAATTGGAGAACGACCTCAACCAACTTGGTGTGCGCAACTGGAGGCAGCTAGCGAGGGACCGAGCTAGCTGGAGGGGCTTGTTGGTTGAGGCCGTGGTCCACCCCGGACTGTAAGCGCCACCAAAAGTAAAGTAAGTAAGTAAGTCCAATAAATAAACAGACAGACCAACAGACATAATTTCGATAATTGAGATAATGTAACGACTTAACGGAAAAATAAATCACACGTTTGGATAAATTTTGTTTTTCACTTCACTTCGCAACCCAATGTAATGTACCTCTCATTCTTTCTACCAAGCGCTATGCACGGTATGGCCTACTCGCCTATTCTTTCTACCAACCGCTATGCACCGTACGGCCTACTCGCACATAGGCCACGTCACATCATGCTTGCGATTTACACCCACCACATTATGGTTACGGTTCACAGTCACTTTCTGATTGTTTTTCCATGTAGTCTCGGTAAACATCGAGTAAATAGTGCGTCTAGGCAAATGTGGTGGTTCGTCTACTGATGAGCCCACCCACCACATGGGGGGAAACGCATTTGGAATTGAGGCCACTTAAATGTTTATAATGTTATTTTATATATATAATAATCAATAGGTGTAAATATATACATATATTGGCAGCAAGATTAAAATAATCCCGAAAGGAATTCCAAGATCCTCGGCATTCCTAGAAATTCCTCTTTGTTTATTGTTTTTATTAAATCCCTTGATAGCGTCAAACGATCATGTTCTTTCTCAAACTCTCCAGTAACAATATCCGCCCATATTTATTCAATATTAAAATATAAAACGACCTATCGCTGACACCATTAAGCAAGAGCTAGTCCTGCAAAACAAATTTTTAGTAGACTATGAAAGGATTCAAATCCTATAATATGTATCAGTACCGGAATTCATTTCATCATTTTTGTAGTACACACGTCTCCAAAATTGAAAATAGAAAATCCGTAACGGTCAAAAACTGGAAAAGTAACGAACTTTTTCATTTGTGAGTTTTTTTTCTTAAGAGGAAACACTCTCATGATTCACAAAACGTATCCGAAATAAATGACCATGGAAACAAACCAAATATCGGTGCATTTATCTTCTTTTGGTCCACAAAATAACAACAATTTCCAATGACCCTTGCACGTGTTCAAATTGGTTTCAAGCCGAAATTCAGATAGGAACAGAAAAAAAATCCATTAAAGTACGATTCAGATAAAAGAAATCCAAAAAGTCCATTGTCCAGAGATAATACAAAAAATCAATCTTTTCGGTCCCCTTTTTGTGTGTGTTGGTATCATGTACCTAGTTGTTCACTTATACGTGGACCCTGTACCTACGTTCAAAAAAAAAAAAAGAGTGAAAAGGGACCGAAAAATTAAACCCACACAAATTCTGGTTGAGTATTTTTTTTATATGACCAAACCGTCGATCATGACGAATAAAGTACCTGCCTGAAGCTATCTACAAGGATGCAAGGCATTATTATTCAAAAATTCGCTGGAGGCAATTTTTTGTAGACGGAGAGTTTTTGCTTATCGTCCAATTTGATCACAAAGGGATTGAGCAAAGGGATTAAATAATGTTACCCCTACAGGAATTTGCAGGTAATCGTGACTGCATACAATCAGTGTATATGTAGGTAATTTTTTTACATTGCATGTTCATCAAGGACAAGGATTAATAATTGAAAAGGGATGTTGGAGAGTTGCGACTCTTTGACTTTGATATACTTCGATAGTATAGGAGAACAGATAATAAGGGAGAATGTTTGATCGATTTTCAGTGACCTGTCACTGAATTTCAGTGAAATTCACGAATGATTTGAATCAGAAATCTGAGAATTATAGGAGTATATGGCCCGAGACTATTTTCAATTTTGTTAATCGAAAAATTCATCTGGTGGTAACCTCTTTGGGAAGTGACGTATTTATACATATGTAACCTCTTTGCGTTTTGTATCTGTAACTGTAGGTATGTTATGTTTGCTAATGGACTTTATTTTAAGTTAGAATAAACATTGCGCTTAAGGGAGATACACTTTTTATTTATTTCTAGTACCTACTCTACGTCTACAGTCTAGCTAGACCCTAGAGCACTGTGTACGTACAGCAATAAACGAATATGTTTGTTTATTATTGTTTACTCGTTGACGGAGCCAATAGAATGGTATGGCGCGGCGTAGTGGTGAAAAAAGGACACAATAAACAAATAAGGGAAAATTGTTGAATAGTATAAGCAAGTGTTTCAGCAACATTTCAACTCATCATCATCCGATAATATCCGTATACCTACTGATATTTTATTCGTATCGTAACTTAGCTTATCTTTCATGGTGTGTTTGACTTTGTGTTAGAAAACGGAGTAGGTATGTTTGTTGACCTTGAAAAGAACCTGTACGTGTTTTGAATATGAAATGATCGTAATGAAAACTCAACAGGTATCTGAGGACAGAGTTTCTCATATCACTGTTAGAGGGATACTGTGTAAATATAAAGATATTCCGGAAATTCAAGAAGATAAACAACGTGTGACGAGTTTACCTAGGACTTCGCTTCGCTGACATTGTTAAGTTTTTGCTCAGTCGAAAAGTAAATATATGTAGGTACTTCTAATGGGGTTCGCTATAAGACAATGGTTACCAATAAGTGTCCAGGGACTTCTCCTGATAATAATATAATCTTTAGCCGCGAGAGAGTATAGTTATTGTCATGATAAATTTAAGTAGGTTGTTTACAGACATACCTAATTACTTACTTTAAATAGATTTGTGCACTTAAATTAATAAATTAATATTTTAGTTATTCGTATTTATCAATTTATTTTTAGTTTGCAAAATAAATTTATATTACTTGAATGGATATTCAAGATTACAAAACAGTATAGTGATTGGCGTATCTATTTCAGGGTAAATTCATGAACACAATGAATGAAACCATGGAATCACCCCTTAACAAGCTCAGAAAGTGGACTGAAGGGTGTGGCTGTGGACTTCATGTCAACCCGAAAAAGCCAGAATTAGTACTTTTTAGTCTGATGGGCGAATTTGACTTCGATACACCGTACGAAGTACTATATTCAGATAGCTAGGGAGGACTGGAAAAAGAATGAAGTTTCGAATGAATATGAAATTTCGATTTATACGGCTGGTTCCAAAACTAAGGATGGTACAGGTTTAGGTACATACTCTAGTGCGCTGTGTGTTTCAGGCAGAGGTTCTGGCCGTGCTCCAAGCTGCGGATCTACTTGAAATGGGACCAATATCCAGCAAGACTATCTACATTGATAGTCAGGCTGCGCTAAAGTCGCTAGAGCCCTTCATCATTAAATCTGAACTAGTCATGAGCTGCCGCACAATGCTTATGCGCGCAGAACCAAGTCAGATTGTGTTGGGTACCCGGACACTGTAATATTGAGGGTAACGAAAGGGCCGACGTTCTGGCCAAAAACGCAGCAGAGCTTCCACAACTCGAAACTATTAATGGCATAAGACCACCAATAGCCGTGTCTAGGGCAGACCGAAGATGGTCAGACATTGTAGGTCACAGGGTCTCAAAGGCTCTGTGGCCTGAGTTAGATCGGAAAAAATCTGTAGAATTATTAAAGCTCAGCAGATCAAAGCTACGAATGACAATAGAGATACTCTGGAGGACATCTCCTCTGTGAATGTCAAGCCATTGCTCGGTACAGAAGGAAACACCTTGCAGGGTACTTCTTCGACAATTTGGAGGAGGTTGGCCTCACTAACAAAATTGAAACAATTTTTAGGTTGTAAGGAAATTACTTGCTTGGGCAAATTGGTTTGTGTTTTTGACCCTTAACGTTCCCCAGGGACACAATTAATTTTTAATTAAATTTTTATTAAAGCTACTTTTCATATAACGGTTTCATAAAATATATTTTTGTTATTTTTTTAAGCCCGCGTGAACAATAAACTTCAATTAATTTCGGACTACCTTCAGTTTACTACACCCGGCCGAGGTATGAAATAAACCGCATACCTACTGATAGAGTAATGAAATAATTTATTCGATAGATACATTTTATGGCATTTATAATGTATTCGGCAATTTAACAATATAGGTGCGACTCAGGACCTCTATCCTTCAGCTCCGATTTTCGAAAAAAAATTTCATCACTTGAGACTGCGTATGCGCTATTAGCTACCTGTCAGTGTTAGCATATAAAAACACCCGTTATATACCTAGGAGACGCGAATCAGTCGTGCACATTTTTTTCTTTCAACAAACAGGAACGTGATTTGAAAATAAAATTCTTTAATCAGCCACTGTAACATTTTTCTCACTTTCTTATCAAACCATTTTTATGAGATATCTTATCCGATTTCTCTCAAACTGAGCCCTAACAAACAAATGGAAAATAGGGAAATAAATTAATTATGTTATACAGACCTAACAGGAAGAGCAAACAATGAAACTGATCTATTAAAAAAATGTGTGGTCCCTTCGAGGATACCTACGATAAAAGATAGATATCTTCGGTTGACAGGGGAATCATCATCGATTTCTGTAATATTATCCGGTTTCAATCTTTTTAATGGTTCTTCTGAAATTCCGTACAAACAAAATTGCAACAGGTAGGATAATGGAGATTGCGGAAATTGTAGATGTGTCTATGAGTATGACGCAATCGATTTTGGAATCATAGATAGGATCTATGGGAGTATTTTTGTAGGTCATAAATTATTGCTTTTGAGAGGAGTTACTATAAGAAAATTGGGACAATTTTTCAAACATTTCCCCTTTTCAAATTAGCTATATTAAAGCGGATATAAGAGGGAGAGGTAAGCACTTATGCAATTGCATGACAAAATACAAAATTCGAGTTCATGCCTTAGGTAATCCATTTCATTTCAGGCAGCCAATTGGAGGTGGTCAACTAAGCTGTAGGCCAGTGGCCATGTCATTTGACCATAATCCGATTACCCGTAAAAAACGTAACAGTATAGAAAAGGTTAAATGTTTAGTGGACTATATTTGTATGCGGTAGGAATTAAGATAGATGCTCTCATAAGTTATGCAATTTAGTAACTGTTGTTAGATTTGAGACAATACTGACCAATGTTTGTGTAGCATATCCTTCAAGGGATTGTTAACCCAGACAGTCGAATGGGGCGGATGGAGATATATATTTTGTTCACCAAAACCAGCAGAAAAATGTCTGGGACTGTCACCACAAAAATTTAATGTAGGTATATTAAAAGACTTTTTATTTTAATATTTGAGAACATTTCAGCTGTTTTAATGTAACGTAAGTGCTGTACAACTGATCGTACATTCTAAGTATTGTACTTTGCGAAATGTTCACCATATTGAAGTAGGTATAGATATAGGTACAGGTACATACATATAGGTATATGAATGAACAAACAAATCAATAGTGTTAAGTTGGAGAGGCAAGTAGCACAAAAGTCTACAATACACCAAAATATTTGGTGTATTTTATGCATTTTCGTGATATGCATTTTCAATATAAAAAATACACCACTTTTTAGTGCAGTTTTTGCACATTTAATTTCGATTCAGTGTAAATAATACCGTGTTCTCGTATATAATTAACACCGGCTGTACAAAAATTATACCGATTTTCGGTATATAAATTGTGCTAGTGGTATAAAAATTGTTCTGGTTACTAGGATATAATATACTCCAGAGGTGTATATTATGTACTGATAATTAGCTCAAATTATACACCAATGGTAAACAGTTTACACCACATTTTGGTGAAAAACTTTTTCCTTGAGTGTGAAAAATACACGATAATTCGATTGATAAAATACACCATTAGCGTATTAAAATCCTAAACTTAGAATTTATTCTGATTTAAAATTTAAACCGAAGTTTATTTTTTGCATCGGAAACAGAGTTTGAGCTAAAATTTACACCGTTTTTTAAAACTCATTCTATGATTCTAAGTAGGTATTCACATTCATAATATAGACGTAAGAAAATCATGAATAAATATCAATGTGAGTGCCTAATTTAACAACGAAGCCCAATCTGTCGATTTATTTTCTGTCCTACCCCGTCTAAAAATCGAGCGCCTCGAAAATTTGAATAATTAAAGATTTTTTATTCGATGCGTGAAAATTAGTTTTTCGAAAATTATAATTTTCTGGTTGTTTTTTAAATTATTCAGAGACGTACTCTAAAAAACGAGTCAAAAATACAAAAAATGCGGCATGATTAAGTCGATATATATAGTAAAATAAATAATCATTGTCTTCATTCTAAATATGGCGGCCAGCCGAATCTTATTTTTTCCTAATATTCCTTGAAAAATATGGCCGTCGTCCAAAATATACACCAATTCCTGAATTTGGATATAAAAATGCACCAATTTAAAAGAAGAAGGAGAAAAATACACAATTGTAGAAGTTATATGCAATATTCTGTTTTCGGTGCATTTATTTTGCTGGAAACTGTGTAAAATATTCACTGATTTGTATCATTTCGTGAAATTGATGCAAAAAATGCACCAAAGTTAAAGGAGAAATGAGAAAAATGCACCATTGTGAAAATACAGTGCGGTTCACTTGTTTAGACGCACACATTTTATTAAAATTAGGCAGGAAAAAAGTGTTGAATTTTCAGAAAAGTCAAAAGTTATAGCTTAACTCTCGAAACGCTTTTGAAATCGTGAAATGGCTCATAAAATAGCTCGAAGTGAAGACTTGATAAGAAACTTTGTAAACAATAGAGTATCTTATGGAAAGAACTACAAAGCAAGGCTCGTGAAAGTTTTAACACCACAAAACAATCGAAAATTGTAAGAATAGTGCCTTATGGCGCTCAATTTACAAACAAAATTATAGAATTTGCTGGTTTTTTTTTTGTAGCAAATCCACTTGCGTTGTGCTATTGTCAATGCTTTATACCCAAATTTTACAAAACTACAAAAAAAACCAGTAAGACAATTATCTTCGACTATGCCGAAGCTCAAATACCCGGTACTATATTATTGTAAAATAAAAAAAATATTTTAGTATTAAAAAATTATATATTTGTATGGGAGGTATGGGTACTTTTTATTCAACCAAGCTCATTTTTTGTCAAAAATTTTTAAATATTATTAAAACAATATGTGCAAAGTTTAAACTTGCTATCTTTACTGTAGCTATTTAAATTTAATTTTTAACATAAAAAGCTATATAAATCTGATATTTTTGTATGGGAGGTAGTAGTAGTTTTCATCCGATCTTGCTCATCTTCGACCTTAGCCTCAGTCTGGTGGATAAAAGCTTACATACCAAATTTCAAGTCGATAGCTCTTAAATTACGGCCGTAATCGTGCGGACAGACGGACAGACGGACAGACAGACGGACATCGCTAGATCGACTAAGAAAGTGATGCTGATCAATAATATATATAGTTTGTCATACCTACAACGCCTCCTTATGGGCGTTACAAATGGAATGACAAAGTGAATATACCCTCACCACAGTGTGGTACCGGGTCTAAAAACACCGCCTAATCATGGATGCAAGAAACCCAGGCCTTGAATTTTCAAGGTCTGACATGGCATGGGATATGAACATTAAGGTGGTCTCCAGAAATTGAAGCAAAGACGACTTTTCGAACAAAAAGGAGTTTAACTTGGATGGTCCTGCAACTATAACTATTACTTTCATGATCTCCACAAAGAAAATATGTTTTGAACCGTCATCATTCAAAATTAGAGGTACTTATGGTATATGTGGTGCAATTTCATTCTTCGGCGCTTTTAAATTGGAAATCGTTTCCAATAAAATATTAGTATTTCTTGCAAAACTTTTTTTGGACACAGTTTTTTCCGTAATAAAGCACCTTTGTGGACTTATTCCATGGATATTCCAGAAGGATAACGTGCATATACGCACAATTCACGCCTTGTTAAATAATGGATTGTCAGTGAAAATATTAAAATATTGCACTGTCCCCCACATTCGCCTAATTTTAATTTTATTGAAACTCTTGCCCCGTGAAATTGTTTGAAGCAACAATCCGTATCAACACAATCAAGAGCTGATTGTAGCGATCAAAGCTTCTTGAGAAAATATATCCTTGAATTACCTACCTTCAAAGTTCATTATGGCTCTTTGAAGAATATAACTTTTGAGATTATATCCAATGGTACTGATTCACACATTATTAAAATAACTAAAAATTGACTAAAATAAATAAAAATATTGCAAACAATTTTGGTGTTTTGTTGTTTTTCGACTTTTTAACAGGTGCGTCTATTCAAGTGAACCAAAAAAAAATGCACACGTTTTGCATGGTGTATTAAGAAATTAGTAATGATTTTTTATAGTGTATGAATGTATCTTTCTGCCAAATAAGTTTTTTTTTCCTTTGTTCCACATAATACGAAAAAAACAAGAAATAAATCGTAACTTTTGTACGCCTAAACAAGTGAACCACACTGTAGCACTAATATTAAGTACACCGAACTCGGTGTGGTGCATTTTTTACCAAAAAGTGTATTAATTACACCAAACTCTCTGTGAAGTGTATTCAATGGTGAATATTTTACCAAATGGTGTATTAAAATCACCGAACTCTCAGTGTGGTGTATACAATGGTGCATATTCAACCAATGAGTGTATGAAGTACACCAACCTCTCTGTGTGAATTTTTTTAACCAACAAGCATTTACTGTGAAAAAAATATACAATGGACGAGATTTTCTTTCAGAACAATTTATATTTCCAAACATTTTTTTCAGTTAACAAAATACAAAAGTAGGCCAAAATTGGAATTTGCTACTTCGGAAGAGAGGTAATCCGTCAACATTGAATTTGAGAAGAGCTTGCATTGTTTGATTTAATTGACGAAATGCAATACGGAAACAGTTCAATGCCATAGTACCAATATCCCATTGTATGTATAGCAATATTCCGTGTTGTATGGAGCAAAGTACGTGCATCTTTTGGCAGTTCATTTTTTCCTTCAGTTCGCAATAAAACAGCCCAATCAGCTAATTTAGACATGAAATGAATATGTGCGTTCACATCATCAATGACGCAATCTTCCGAAGACAGTTCCAATTCGCGATATACAATTTCCGCAACTTCGTCATTATCATCCAAATCATCATTCGAAATTGATTCACTTGATATTTCATTTGCCTGTAATACATACAATATTAGGTGCATTTAAAATAATATTTTGTCCAGATAATGAACCATTTTTAGAGTTTTTGGGCCGAATATAAAAGTTGATGTTTCCCCAATTTCGGAATAAGTTTCGATGACTTTGCTGGATGTTGTTAACTGGTTTGAGAATGTTTTTTAATTTTTTTTAAAAGTTTTTCCTTCTACACTTCAAGTAATTATGAATCTTCAAGGTACTAATTTTTGTTAATATTTGTTAATATAAAAACGCAGTGCTCGTTAAGAATGCAGAGCTCGCTAAGAATGACATGCGAAATAATTTCAATAACATTTTGTTGTTTATTTTTCACACTTATGTAGTTTGGTGTATTTAATTTCCACATGGTGTAAATCCTTCACCGAAATATAGTTGGCCATTTCAAATGGTGTAGAATATCTACAAAATATAGTGTATAAAATATGCCATGTTGGTTGGTTTCAGAATCGAATAATTTTATGCACCATTATTGGTATATTATAAAAACAGCTGAACATCGGTTTATTTTTTGCACCGAATTTCAAAAGAAATGTTGAAATTTTGCACGGGAAAGACAATGGTGTAATTTTTATACCGATAATTTTGACAGATACACCAAAATTTTGAATTTTTCTTCAGTTTTCTCAATTTTGCACCAAAATTTACGAATTTACACCAATTTATACACCAGTGTGCTACTTGAGGGATTTTAGCAATTGTCTGTAGTAACATTTTTTGTCTGTGTTATTGTTATTTTCCGAATAATTCGGGGAAATAAGACATTATACCTACTGCGCTGTTACTAAAGGCTTACCAATAATTTCGAGACTTATGTATGTAGATACTTAAATTTAATTGAGTCAAGTTTCCGTTATTCTGTAAAATTTAATACTTAAATGTTTTTTTTTTTTGTTTTGGAAGAATGCCATCAAATAAATTGTATATACATACTATTATGGTGGCCTCCATGTTCACTATCATTATATGTAGATGTCATATTGGCATTGGCTTTTACAGTTTAAGTACATAGCTGGTTTTAATTGAGAGCACCTACATTTTCTCACAGAAGAAAAAACAAATATTTTACACATATTTTTAATTGCTAAATTATAAGATGCACCTTATACCAGATATCTCAATTGCATTGATTGGATGTATAGTATAGTCATAGTTTGATGCTCTTGGACTAAAAATGTAGCCTAGTTACCATCCTTCAACAACTGCAGATAGAGAAGTGTAATAATATAGCGATTATAATCAGTTGTAAGAAATCACGTCAAACAGTACTGGCTGCTGAACAGTTCCTACCGGCTTTGCTGTATATGGGGGTGGACCTGGTGCTCAACCAATAAGCGTCTCTGTAAGACCTCACCCAGGGAAGGCACAATAGGCTCCTTTGAAGAGGCCTCAGTGCCAGAGCCTATAATGTAGGCTCTCCCGACTCATAATTTAATCTAAGGTTAAGGTCCCCTTCCACTTGCGTGCGCCACCTGAGTCGGGGTCTTCCTCTACTGAGCCCCCTCCCCAGCCTGGATTCGAAAATCTTCCGCGCCGAAGCATTCTCGTCTATTCGCTCTAGATGACTCAGCCGCCTTAGTCGTTGGACCTTCACTCTCCGTGCCAGATCGATGTTGTTCGAGAGAGCAGAGAGGGCTTTGCTACTAAGTTGCTTACTTAGCCCAAGGAAATAACGATTTGCAAGAGTTATTATTCGTTTAATCTCAGCGCTGGTGTCATTGTGTCTGAGTTCATAGCCTAGGTAAAAAAGTCCTTAGCCACCTCAAAGTTATATAATGTCTAGACTAGTAACATTTTGTTCGAGACGTCGGTTTTGGGTATTCTTTCTTGTTGGCAGTATATACTTTATCTTGCCCTTATTCTACATATATTTCTTATATCCTTAATCATATTTTAATGGAAATGCGCTGCTAGCTACTCCAAGAATAGTAGATATAATATTGGAGCAATTGCCGGAATTAGATTAAGTCCAGTTGTAATATAGATATACTATAATGACCTAGTACCATAGATACAGTATATCTACTTTAGAATGTATCTACAAAAGTTCCAGGCGCTTGTTTATTCATACGAAATATTTCCAATAATGTCCATATGTACCTACCTATAAATTTAAGGGAAACAAACAGCCTTGTTTTCTCCAAATACCTCTCACAACTCACAAGTCCTCTGTTTGCTATAAATATCACGTCCTTGTTTACAAATACCTACCAAAAGAATTGATTTTAATTTTCTTGACGATCGCTGATCGACAATAAGGGCCTTAGTTTTCTTTGAAAAAAAAAAAAATTATTTATTTTTGGATTTTGGATTTATTTGTACAATTTATAGGTATGTCAATTTATATTCATATGAGATAAATAATATATCTGAGTAGGTAACTATAATATTATGTATGTATAATGTACATTACATACCTATATAGATATGCTCGCATTGGATTTTTATTGTCATAGTTTGGATGTTAATTCAGCTACGTGCGAGTGTTGGCGACCGATCGTTTATATAAATTAGTATTTCAGTAGCAGATACGATCTCATGTTTCACTCATTAGCAGTTCATTGTGGTATGTACCTATCTGCTGTAGATCAGTTTACCTTTTGGAATTATCATTAACTTAAGATCAGCGCTAAGAAGATTACACGCATCTTTTTTTGAAGCGCAGCAGAGCACAAGACCAAAAAAAAATTATCAATGTAATATGAAACCAGTTTTGAAAATGAAACTTGCTGCATGATTTCATTAGCAGGCACTATAATGCGGTATGTTGTGTATTATATTGTTATAATATTATTTCGATGAGAGCCAGACCCTGTATCGCAAGGTAATAGTGCGTATTTTCTTTTCGATTCGAACAAATATATTTGACACAGATTTTGACAGATAGCTGTTAAATGTATCTAATGTGTATTTATGTTAGAAATAAAAAAGGAAATTACTATACTAGACCTGCCTTGCTTCGCTCGAGTGTATAATTAATAAAAAAAACAACAAAAACCGAACAATTAGTTATACCTAATCTAAATTAATTTGATGTTGTATTGCACGGCAGCAAGCCACATAATGTAGGTACTTATAGCTGGCCATATATCTAGAAGAGACAGTCATACATTAAAGCCAACCATGCCATGTTCGGTTGTTGAACTCGAGCTTTATTTAAATAATGGATATAGCTAGTGATACAATCAAAATCTTCACTTAAACGAAGAATGATAGTCAGACCCGATAGTCAAACACCAATAAGACTAAAAAAAAACCCTATCAAAATAACTCCACTGCATTTACCTTCAACATGAGTCTATTGAATCGCGAACTCAGAACGATTTCTAAGCAGCGATTTCTATGAAATAATTTGTTGACAAAAGCGCACTCCGTACGAAAAAAAAGAGCGAAGTTTACTTAAGCTTCAGTGATGAAGAGCTTAGATATTCGGCACTCACCGCGTCAGCCCCAAAGATCCGCCACCTGATGCGAGCAAAGGCAGGACAACTACAAAGGAAGTGTTCCGCTGTATCGTCGTCCTCTCCACAAGCAGGACAGATGGTGGTGTCGCTCAAACCCAATACATTTAAATGTTTGGCAAGAGCTTGGTGGCCCGAGAGGACGCCACAAACAGTCTTCTGTCGATTCTCCTGAGAGACAGAAGGAAAGACGCGGACCTTTTGCAGATGTCCGGACGCAGTCGTTTGGTCTGTCTACACCCAGCACAGTCACGCCACCAACACTCGTGTTCACGAGAAACCCAAGTATCAATGGATGACCTAACCATAACCTAACCGGATGTGGGCAGACCCAACGCAGGTTCAGGTCCTAAGAGAGCTTTTTCTGAACTCAGCCTGGCAAGCTCATCAGCGATCTCATTTCCCTGGATACCAGTGTGAACTGGGACCCAAACAAGTTTGACCGTGTTTAGTCTACCGACCAAGTTCAGAAAAAGCTTGAGTTCGAGCAATAACTTGGACTAGGTGAGAGGGTTAAGCAGCGCTTTTAGTGCAGCTTGGCTATCACTGCAAACGCATAGATATGCTTCTAGCCCTCCACCTTTTTGTCACAATGTAGCGCATATCCAAAAGGATAGCGAAAATCTCCGCTTGGGAGACAGACGCATGGTTACCCAAGGGGTAGTGTAGTCTAATGTTCTCGCTTTCCACGACGACTCCAGAACCAGACCCCTGTCCGGTTTTAGAGCCATCCGTGAATTCACAATGGCATTCTTTCCCTGGCTCAGAGTCTTTGAGTGTATTTCCTCGGTTATTTCCTAGCCAGGGTTCGTTTTTATGACAAGCAGTAAAGCCGAAAATAATTAGTTTCTGTTGGATTCGGATGCGAGTTTGTACCGCAAGAAACCTTGCGAAGGTATACACAATTTCGCACATATAATATGCTATCCTGCAAACACTCTTGTTCAAGAAAATAACCTCAATGGATGTTAGAATCATCGTTTCAAAGTGTTACGACGCGTTCGTGATTCCATGTAGTAAAACAAATATTAGACTCGTACTACGTATCTACTACTAACTCACATGACATTTGCCTAAAATTTGGCGTGACTTGTATGCAGTGGAGGGTATCAATATCAAGGCATCGGCCAAGCCTGATATCATCCTTTTACTTGTTTTTAAATGATCCATCATACACCATACATGAATAGGTATGTTTTCTGCATTTGCATTTCTAAAATATTCCATGCAACAACTCGGAAAAAACATTGCAACAACTATTTTCTCACGTTAAGTAGTATCTGCAGGTCAATGTCATAACAATGTCGCATATACATATATCGAAATTCAACCAACAGGTAAATATTCGAGAATCCTTGATCTATTGTTAAAGTGATATTCAATTGTTAATAATTCCCATTGCTTGGTAACATAACCTTCTCTCGCAAACACTTGTACAAATATGTAGTTATCATGAATGGAAGCTAGAATCGTTGCTGAAAACATGTTACGACACGTTCGCAACTCTATACCTATAGACTTGCTATTGCTTTCGAAAATAGGTGTACCCAGCCCAGTGAAAATTAACACAATTAATCCTGACCTGAATGCCACTGAACGATTTTTTGAAAATGATACGTAGGTAGGTGTATTGTATACATAATAATACCTACTTGTTTGGTGTGCAAGTGCAATACTTTTTACTGGAGCATGTCTGTGCATGTTTCAAATGGATTTTTCATCCTGACACCAAGTCCGAGAAGCCATGGCTAATGGATAATCGAGTTCTTTCAAGAGCATTTTCCTGAAACCCAATAAAAAATCAAAGTCGATCATAAAAAAATATTCAAAAAAATAACCTTCCTATGTACACTACAAGACTGCACCTCAAAATCTCGGAAAGGGGAACCAGTAAGTTGTTGTTTTTTTACTTCCCATTTTCAAGCAGGCAGGCAGTAAAAAACTTGCTCAGAACTGGTTCAATTCCTAAACCACGGCGCGCGACGCGCGAGGCGGTTTGCGTTTGTAACTTTTTGCCGCTGAGATTGCTATGTTATTGCCTTTGCCGCGCAGCACTGTGCTATGCTATAACTTGGACCGTGCGTCGATGTAGAAGTGGATGCCATAAAGCTATGGGCGTACTATGCATATGTACGTGTACACGTATGGATTTACAAGCCTTTCCTTATTTTTGTTCTGTTTTGGTCCCTTTTCTCTGATGCATGATTATATCAGTTGTTTGCTGTAAAAGTAAAAAAAAACGACATTGGTTTGGTACAGGCGTACAGCATAAAAAAGGGTATTCTTAGCGTTGATTCAAGAACCGGTTGCTGTCCAAAAGGAATATACGCCAATGCTTGTCTCCCCATTTACTTTGGCACGGCTTCGCATCCACACCGCACGTTCACCACATGAGCTCCAGAAATGGGATGCTGTTGTGTTGAGATTTTGTCTTTTTTTTCAGATATACCTACTTATACATAGACATACATTCGAGCAGATATATGTAGTTTTATTTTCTTTTTCGTCGATTTGTCGTAAATAGCGCGCGGATTTGCGCTGTAATGAAATCGCCCTCTGTACACTTGTACAGTGGCTGGAAAAAATCTGTGAAATTGCAAAACGTTTGATTGTAGGTAGGTGTAGGCACTACTCTAAACATTATAAGTACATTACATACTCTTTGCAAACATCAACAGGTGCAAGCTGCAAGAAATCATTATTAGCCAGCAATCAGAGGCTGGAACAGAAATGCGTGACGTAAGGTGAGTGATGACTGTGCTGGGTCATAGAGATGGTGGAATGGAAGTGGCCTTAACTTGGCAGAAATTTGCAGTTTACCGGCGAAATGAAGGTCAGTGGTGAGTAGCAGAGCTTCTTGAAAAGTTTCATCACGTTTCCAAGTCATTATAGACAGTGCCAGAGATACTGCAGAGTTTAGTAGTTATTGCCTTAGAGGTATAGAGGGGTGTGTATTTGAATTGTGGCACTGGAATGAGAGTTGCGGCAAAGGTTAATTTTGCAAAGAATGAGACGTACCCTATAATACTAGGATGATTTTATGTATTTAAACAAATAGGAAAATTAAAAATTAAAAAAAAACCTACTTACCTACATATAAATATAAATATGTACATAATTAATTTAAAAAAAGAACATAGATATTTTTAATTTTTTGGTTTTGGGAGATCATGTTTTAAAAAAATGTTATAACACAAAAGAAAAGAAAATTTCAAAGGTCAATGGTTGACATTTTCACAGAAAAATGAAGTTACTTACTTACTTAAGGTGGCGCTACAGTCCGGGGTGGACCTGGGCCTCAACCAACAAGCGTCTCCAGCCAGCACGATCTTTGGCCAGCTGCCTCCAGTTTCGCACGCTAAGTTGGTTGAGGTCCCCTTCCACTTGCGTGCGCCACCTGAGTCGCGGTCTTCCTCTACTGCGCCGTCCCTCGGGTGTGGATTCGAAGATCTTCCGGGCCGGAGCATTCACGTCCATTCGCTCTACATGACCCAGCCACCGCAGTCGTTGGACCTTCACTCTTCTGGCTAGGTCGATGTCGCTGTACAGCCCGTACAGTTCGTCGTTGTATCTCCTCCTCCATTCACCGTCTATGCAGACGGGACCGAAAATTACTCGAAGAATTTTCCTCTCGAACCAGCCAAGAGTAGCCTCATCCACCTTTGATAGAGTCCATGACTCTGCACCATAAAGTAGGACAGGGATGATTAGGGTCTTATAAAGGGTCACTTTAGTTGTTCGAGAGAGGGCTTTGCTACTCAATTGCTTTCTTAGCCCAAAGAAACAGCGATTGGCAAGAGTTATTCTTCGTCCAATCTCAGCGCTGGTGTCATTGTCTGAGTTCATAGCGGAGCCTAGGTAGACAAAGTCCTTTACCACTTCAAAGTTATATCTGTCTATAGTGACGTTCTGTCCAAGACGTCGGTGTTGGGTGTCCTTTCTTGATGACAGCATATACTTTGTCTTGCCCTCATTGACCGCCAAACCCATTTTCGCCGCTTCCGTCTCAATGCCCACGAACGCGCCAGTGACATCACGCTGCGTTCTGCCGATTATGTCGATGTCGTCGGCGTAGGCGAGTAGGTGGACGGACTTTTGAAAGATAGTGCCTCTGGTGTTAGCGTTTGAGTTTTGCACTATTCTTTCAAGAACGATGTTGAAGAAGTCACATGACAGCGCATCGCCTTGTCTAAATCCTTTTTTGACATCGAAGGTCTCGGTGAGTTCTTTACCGACCTTGATGGAGCAGCGTGCATTCTCCATTGTCATCCTGCACAAACGGACGAGTTTGGCAGGGATGCCAAAACTAGACATTGCTCTGTATAGCTCGTCTCTATAAATGCTGTCATAGGCGGCTTTAAAATCGATGAAAAGATGGTGGGTATCGATTTGGACTTCCTGGGTTTTTCCCAAGATCTGCCGCAGTGTGAATATTTGGTCGATGGTAGACTTTCCTGGCCTGAAGCCACACTGATAGGGACCAATCAGGTTGTTGGCGAAAGGCTTCAGGCGTTCACACAACACGGCAGATAGGATCTTGTAGGCGATGTTAAGAAGACTAATCCCTCTGTAGTTGGCGCAGTTCAGAGGGTCTCCTTTCTTGAGGATCGGGCAAACAATGCTGAGGTTCCATTCATCGGGCATACTTTCCTCCGACCATATTTTACAGATGAGTTGGTGCATGCTCCTAACCAAGTCATCGCCTGCCGCTTTGAATAGTTTGGCGGTTAGGCCATCTGCTCCAGCGGCTTTGTTGGACTTAAGCTTAGATATAGCTATCTTGACTTCGTCCAAGTCGGGTGGGCGGAATTGTTGGTCTTCATCGTCCAGGTTGAATGGTTCATTCTGCCTGACAGCGGGATTTAGTTCGTCATCGCCGTTAAACAGTCTGCAGAAGTAATTCTTCCATATCCTCAGCATCGACTGCGATTCTACTATGATGTTCCCTTGTTCGTCCTTGCAGGCTTCGGTTCGGGCTCTGTAGCCTTGGCAGGTTCTTTTTACCCTTTGGTAAAACTTCCGAACCTCATTCCTGCTGTAGCATCTCTCTATTTCCTCGATCGCGCGCTTCTCGTGCTCTTTCTTTTTTCTCCTGAGAAGCCGGTGTTCATCTCTTCTTTTCTGCGCGTAGAGCTCACGAGCAGCTCTGGTCCTTCTTTGCAGCGCCGCTTTGTATGCCTCTTGTTTCGCTGCATGTGCTTGCCGGCACTCGTCGTCGAACCAGGGGTTTCGTTGTGGTGGTCGTGTGAATCCAAGCACATCAGAGGCGGCGTCTCTGATGGCTTTTTGGCAATGTTGCCACTGGTCTTCGATGCTTGATGCTGGCTGCATAGAACCTCTTGAGAGATTGAGAGAGACTCGATCGGAGAAGGATCTGGTGACCTCTTGCGATTTTAGCCGTCCGACGTCAAACTTCCTCACAGTATTTACTTGTATTGGCGGTGTTCGGGATATCCGAAGGCGTACCTTGGCTACAACAAGGTAGTGGTCCGAGTCAATGTTGGCCCCTCGGAACGTTCGGACATCCATAATACTGGAGGAGTGCCTTGCGTCGATCGCAATGTGGTCAATCTGGTTGACGGTTGATTGATCGGGAGATCTCCATGTGCCTTTATGACTATCGAGATGCGGGAACCGCGTACTTGCTATGACACCATTTCGCCCCGCCGCGAAGTCGATCAGCCTAAATCCGTTATCGGAGGTGGTGTCGTGTAGGCTGTACCTTCCGACAGTACTACCAAAGATGCCCTCTCTTCCTATCTTTGCATTAAAATCACCTAGGACAATTTTAATGTCATAGTTAGGGCACTGCTCGTATGTCTTGTCCAAGAGCTCGTAGAACCTCTCTTTGGTGTCGTCGTCTTTCTCCTCCGTGGGGGCATGGGCGCATATTAGGCTAATGTTGGCGAATTTAGCCTTGATGCGAATTGTCGTGAGGCGCTCGTTCACGCAGCTGAAACTTAAGACTTCTTGCCTAAGTCTGCCTCCAACGACGAATCCACATCCAAATAAGCGCTGTTTTTGTTGCCGATAGCAGTCGCCATAGTAAATGTCGCAGTTTTTCATTTTCTTCTTGCCCGGTCCATCCCATCGCACTTCTTGGATGGCGGTTAAGTCTGCTTTATAGCAGTTAAGGGCCTCCGCTAGCTGTTCGGCTGCACGCGGTCTGTTAAGGGACCTAACATTCCACGTACAGATCCGAAATTCGTTGTCCTTTATTCGTTTGCCGGTTCGTCAACAGTAAAATCATCCGTATCCGAGGCTTGTTGTTGCTTCGTAACTAGGTAGGTTTTCCGTAGTCGGGCAGTTACCCCGGCGTACAACCTCCAACCTGGAGGGCCAGGCCCTTTGTTGGACCCCTTGGACGAAAGGGGCCGGATTCATCCGGTGTCAGTAACCCACTTCGGGGATGTGAGAGCTGCCGTTGGCCCATAAAGGCTTCATCCGCCACCATCTCTATTTCAGGACCCTGACTAGTCATGAAAAATCCTCACTGACCTCAGCTTCAAATACGTCAAAGTAGCTCAAGTAAGGTAACTGTCATCTTGACTGTTGACGACACCGTTGATTCAGTCTAGTGAATTCATCCGCCGTACGTCCTCTTTCTGAGGAGCTCATGTAAGACTTCTGAGACTCGTTCAGTCAGTCTTTCCGACAGAGCATTATAGTGTTGCTATTTTCTTCGTGTTCAACACTCGCGCTTATAAGTTTAGCAAGCCAAGCCCGGAAGGGCGAGGCCAGTACCCGGTGGTTACCACGCGGAGGTAAAATAAGCACAATTGATGTGTATGAAAAAGTTACAACAGCTGGGCACCGCCAAGTTGATGCCAGTCAGCGCCTACCCGATTCATACACACCCAACCACCAAAAATGAAGTTAGCCTTTTTATTTATAACATTGAATGGACATATATAAATATAAACACATAGGTATACGCTTCGAGCGTTTACTACGATGCAGACATCTTGGGTTAAATTAAAAAATTCTAAGTAAATAAATAAAATCAATATAGTATATACTACCTACATATAAATACCTATGTATAATATTTACAAGGGATCAAATCAAATATCAGCGAAAATCCGAATACGTTCCGCCTGACAGGAGAACATTAGTATTCTAGGGTTAAAACATCTATGAAACCTGCCTATTGCTTGCGAACGATCTTGCTTCAAAAGTTCAAATAAAATAACTTTCAAGTAAATATACAATTAACTACAATCTATACTAAAATTGATAATAGTAGATAAATAAAAGCAAATAATAATAAATGTTTATGGAAGAAGCAGCGAAGTAGTTTTGGAAGTCAGCATAAAGTATGCGCAGTCGCTTAGATAGTTGTTAATATGCTGGATTAGTAAGTGATAGGTTCCAGGTTTGATCACAGAAAAACACAAATTACTTATTTAGGACTTTTGCACTGGCGCACAATTTAGAGCAGCTTCAATTAATCCCAGCGATAACCGCTAGTCGTAAAGTTATGAGATTTATAGGGCGCGGCGTATTGATTGGAAAAATCGATCAGTTTTCTTAACTTTGTTCATATCAAAACGAAATTAAAAAATGATTTAAACGACAAGATTATTCGTAATCGTATATTCTTCTGACCATATAAATGATTTATCTATTGTATTAAGCGACAATATTTTGATCGGAAATATGTATTAAACGACAAAAACGTAATTTCTTATTTCAATTTCGGTTTTCTAAAAATCATATATTTTTTGTATTGAAAATCCCTTTCGTAATAGATAGGTATGCTTATTCCTGCATGCTCATTCCTGCAAAAAAAAAAACTTAAATACCTAACTGAGCCCCGGAAAAACAGAAATAACATGTTAAGGCTTTTCCAACTACGCTGCCTCTCGCGAAAGTCTGACACTTCCGAGTGTATAATTGTCCTACAAACCCTTCTCAATTCAACCATTCGGACTCAGAATAAAATTGTATAGGTCCCCTCCATTCGTCACAAAAATAAAAACACACAAACAAATAGCTGTGAGAAGCTATTATTATTATTTTTTTTTTAATAGGTACCTAACTAAGCAAGAAGTGTTTTTCGTATCATATAAAACTTTTAAAATGTCGCTTAATACATTTTTTACGGTAAGGTATCGATATTAAAAAATATATTTTTTGGCAATTGATCAATGCACCACTACTATTCACATTTTAAACGTTCTCTTAAAATTCCATAAAAGCCAAAAAGTTCCACGAAAAGAGACGAATTGCATATCTATCTATATTCAAATCAGTCTCAATACCTATAGGTATCCTTCATTCCAGAAATTCAAATATTACCTACCTCATAGCAGACAAAACCGAAGGTAAGTATATGACAGGTTGTTTACTAGATATCTATCATTTTGGAAATTCCATAAAATGCATTTAGGTACATTCTTCCTAAAACTGACGAGTAAGACATTTATCACTAAAAGACGACATGCTCTAAACCAAACTCCAGCTAGGTACAGATCCCTTCCTAAATGAAATGAAAAACAACGCACGTGTTCTTAAAATGACATAGGAATTCACAATATTCAACTTAGAAAATGTACAGCGAAAGAGTATCTTCAAATCAAACATTTTCAATTGAAAAACAGGTACATCACCTCAGGAACGACATTATACAGGTCTTTGACTGCATCGGACAGGTACCTACCTAGACCTACAAGTATGTACGATATTATCTACAATATCTGAGTACAGTCTTTCCGTCACACTAATTTACGATTGACCGTGAAAATCCAAAAAGGAAAAACGTTGGTTCCAATTAAGTAACTATACGCGAGTTCCTTACTTTCGAGAAATTCTATTCAAAAGGTTCCAAATCCCTACTTGCATAGGAATTTCCATAATCCTTCCTAGCTATGTGTGACGAATCCGAAATAACTTCCCCTAAAAGAATTATAAATACTAAGGAATAAAGCATAATATTACAATAACCGAAATGTACAAAAAGGGACCCGCCATTCCCGAGAATAATGCATCCACAAAACAAGAAATAAAAAAATCTCAAATTCCGAGATTCGTTCGCGTCCCTTTCCCAACTTGGCTTGCCCATTTGAAACCACTTGCATATACATAAAATACATCAGCTCTACAGTTCAACACTAACAGTCAGTTCAGTTTCAGTAAAGAGCAGGTAGAGTAGAGGAGCAAAATCAAGTATGTATCTTTTTTCACAATCACTCACAATTCACAAACAAAACTCATCCAATCTGTGTAGTGTGAGTGTGTTATGTTTATGCCTGTGTTTTGTGTAGTGTTCTCTTCTCAAAACTCACTTTGCTCTCTCTAATCCAGCATTTGAATTGAATTTGACTTAGATACATTCTACGAACACCTGCATGAGCACGGCTTCTGATTGGCCACTGCAAGCCACTCTCAGCCTGGTATAAAAGAACAGACGAACTGGTTTCAAAATCAGAAACCGCTCAGCACTCGTTCAGTGAACATCGTTCGGACTGACGCAAAATAGTTTAACATATATTATACTCTCAGTATGTCTTTTCTTACACGTGAATATAAATTCGAAACCAGCACAATGTTCGCAGAGAGAAGACGATTCTCACCAATCCGTAGCTTAAGGAAAGTCCTGAAGCCACTGCTCCGTGTTATCAAGAAGAAGCAGTATCTAAAGAAGACCATTGGCGAAATTCAAGAAAATGACTACAACACATCTCTAGAAGACATGCGCAAAGATCAAGCAGCATTGGATGCTAGCGATGACAATGCCGCCAACGAAGCATTGGAGCAGCGTATACTAGCCGAAGTTGGTCAGTGCCGTGAGGATTCAGCTATCTACGTGCACCAAGGTGGTCGTCGCCATATAGTTCCAGTACACCGGGAACAGAAATATATCCCCGTTCACTTTGCCCGCACCAATAATGGAACATTTTTCTGGACCTCAATGGAAGCAGCTCGAGAGCAGCAGCAGCGACACCCATCACAACTTGATCGATGGGTTCAAGCTTAGAAAACTCGGAAGCCGATCTAATACAGTTTTGGAGGAATACGACGAATTGTGTGTCAGCTTTAAAGTGTGTGTTTGTTCGCATATTCGGTTTTATGGATATGGTGAACTAATCCAGGACTTCCATATTGGTGATATTAGGCTTAGCTAGGATTAAACGAGAGAGATATATATATTTTTTTTTACATTTTTGTGATTTAGTAGGGATTAGCTCATGTCTTCCATTTAAATAATTGATCATTGTCTTCCATTTTAGTTTTAAGAAAAATAGTAATAATTTGTTTAGAAAAATTACGAAAATAAATAAAAGAACTATACATAAAAGAAAATTGAAATTGTGTTTCCACTTATGAATTGAAATTCCATATCTTCGAGAAGAGAAAATGTAAATGAGAGCATACCGAACCGATCCCAATGAAGTGGCAGATACTGATCGTCCGACGCTCGTTAGCATATACTTTCTGTATATAAACAATCCGTCTGTATGGCACTTTGGAGATGATAAGGGGTTATGTTTCAGTCAGATGGATCCTATACCTAGATAACGTATCTGAATTATTCAAGTGTTGTGGCCGTTGTGTAAGTGCTTGCTTGTGCTCACTTATCGTTGATGAAAATGTATAAATATGTATTTGTTCCTGTTGCGGCACATTAGGTCGGGTTGTTTCTTTTTTGAATAGAAATACATATTTATATGTACTCGTATAGGTCTATTGATACTCGATTTATTCATGGAAAACCAATTCGGAATTCGAATAGAGGTCATAACCTGTTGCTGCAATGAAAGTTCGAAGTTTGATAGCGACAGCGGAATGCAGATAAACGGTAAACTATAGCTATACAAATACATTTTTTTAGGTACCTACCTACGTAGTTAATGAAGCATAATAGCATGATAATAATAAACAAATTGAATAAACGTGCTTCATGTTTCTGGTCAATCTCATTACCTAATCGTAAAAATAGAATACATACTTACATAATAAATAAATAAACTGAAATAAATATTTTTGCTTAAAATTTATTATTTTCAAGTCTAGAAATAGTCCAATATTCTGCATTCTGATGATTGCTAGCACTCTGCGTTTTGCAAATAATTTTTCTTTAATTTTACGGCTATAAGTTTATAAGAAAAATCCTGTTTAAAGAAACACGAACAAAATCATAGTGTCCTTGGCAATAGATGTAGGTATACTATTGTAATATGTATCCCTTATAAGAAACATGCTTATAAGAAAAACAATGATAAAAGAAACATTTCATGATTCACTAAATTTATATTTCCGTATAAAGTTGGTTGGTTACAAGAAACATCGAGAAATTCATTAAATGTAAACAGACCCAAGGAAAATAATAGATATACATAATCAAATTATATAGTAGATATTACTTTTTTTTTGCAAATTAATTATCTGCCGAAATGTATAATAGTTTATTGTACATACAGATACAACACACATCATTAGTAGCGCCGTCGGTCATCGAGATAAGTTAGTTATCCATTAGACATTAGAGGATATTCTATACTAAGGCCACAAGTAGGAACGTGGAACTCAGTAGGTAGATTAGGTTTGTACCAAATAGGAAAGCCGAGTTCATAGTTTGGCTTTACCCAAAACAGCCCAACGGATTCTTCAACAATCACATAAAAGGAGTCTGATGATGATGAAGTAGTTATGTACTACTTTGAAATAGCTATCATTCCTACCAAAAGTGACTGCGTCTCCGACTTGTCATTGTTGTTCTCTCAGCACTCATTTATACCTAAGTAAACTGAAATTCGACAATAATTTCTCAATAGAAATTGTCAAACCAAAATGGCGAGAATCGTTCTTACTCCTTGCTTCATACTCGGATTCATATGAAATTTGATTTGTCTCGTTAGTCTGGTGTGTACCTGTTTCTGTTTCTGTGTTTTGGACTAATAAGCGATGGGTTCAACCCTCGGTAGAACAGATATAACAGTTTAAGGTTTAATCCAAAAACCAATGCGCATCCTCTCGCGAACGTCTGGCAAACAACCGACATTAGTATATAGTAGTCCTAAGAAAGTTTCTCAATGCAGCCCTTTTAGATTCGGCATACAATTGTAGATCTTTTCTATTCGTTTTTCACATGAAGAAGCGGTTGTGGGGAGCTAAAGGCTCATGGGTCATGGTCTTATACGAAACTACTGTGATAATTATTATTCTTTATAACTCAGAACCTAACGGTTTTAAGAATGCCTGAGAGTATCAAAAACAGCCCCCAAATGCGACGAAACCAAAACATCAAAACATAGAACGCACCGTTTGGAGACGTGGTTGGTTGATCGACATCGACATTGAGTAACACAGTTATTCTGACATTCTGACGTTTCGCACACGTTCTCTGTGATTAACCTCAGACTTCTTCTTCGGTTGTTACCAGTGATGCCATTCTGACCGGATTCCGGTCATATCTGACCGGAATCTGTTTACTCTGACCGGAGAAAATTTTGAAATCCGGTCTAACCGTTTTTTGACCGGAACGAAAAATGTTTTTAACCGGAAAACCCTTTTTTGACCGGAAAAATAAAATTTCCCTACTGACTTAAATAAAGATAGATTTCTATAATTTTAATATAACTTTGCCATACATTACGAACATGCTCCCAAGTTCAAACAGAAACCAATTTAATGCGAATAATGGGACTACAACATCACGCATGGAATTCTGCTCCGGGAGCAGGATAATAAATTATCTTATAGGCTAATTTCTTGACGTTTTCTTTTGCTAGAATTTTGAAGAGGAAATTAAACAACGAATTTCAATTAATTAAAGTCTGAAATTCGATAAATCTCAGATTGGAGTTTGGTGAAATACTCTTTTCAAGTGTCAGAAAATTATCCGAGAATAATATTATTTAGGTCAATTGACACACGGCCTTAGTACATGGCCGGGCCATACACGTCCTCCCATGACTTTCATTTTCATTAACGATTTGGCTAAACATAAAAACCAGGCGTCATTGCAATGAAATAAAATTTGGCAGGTAAAATAATAGTGAAATAATTAAAAATACACAAACAAATTTTATGGTTAAGCCAAAGTGGACGAACGTTTTTGACGTCCTCACTCTATCAACGCAAATATCATGAAAATTTGTATCGAAAGCACAATGGAGCGAAAAAGAACGTGCCAGAATTATTTCTGAAAGTAGATTTTCTAAGCTATTTACCTTTCTCCTTTAATCACTCAAAATCTACCTCACAACGTTCATTGGAAGGCGTATATGGCCATGCACTAAAAGTGTATTTCAGAACTTAAAACATGTCATATAAAATGAAAAATTAGTTTCAGTAAATTTTAAACAAACGAAATAAAAAACAAGTTCACAAACTCAAAATTCACATATTATAAAAACGTTTTCTAAACATCGATAATGCAGGTGAACATAAAAATTCGTAAATTGTAAAGGTAGGTAGGTATAGGTATTTTCTATTTGACCGGGTTTCAGGTCAAAAATGCTCATTTTAACTTTTGACCGGAAGTTTTGACCGGATTTAGAAAATAAAAATCCGGTCATTCGGTCAGATTTGACCGGATTCACTTTTTTTTAGTGGCAACACTGGTTGTTACCCAACACGCATGGTCACAATTACGACTTGGTTACTCCAAGTACACAGAAACTAAGACTGATAACATATCTGACACAGCAAGTTCGATCCTTCTGATAATAGATTCAAAATTACGCTGATAAAAACAGTCATAGTACATAGTAAAAAAATATATATTCATATTTAATTGATCTTCAATTGAATGCACTTCCAGCTGAAAAATCAGAACAGAAGACCCACTAATTGAACGAAAGAGTTAAATTTGTTTGCCCAATATTCCCCTACAACAATTTTTGGCTTCCGCTTTCCATTAAATTCAATTAAAAGATTTTCAAATTTTGTGAGGGACATGGACCATGGTATTTTCAATTGGCATTTCTGATTGAGATTTATAAATAAGAGTGCGCTGGTGTGGTTCGATTTAATGACTTTGAACTTCTGTGCTCAGTGTCTGTATTTCGCCCCCTAACAATTAAATACGCAGATTTATTTATTATATTTATTGTAGAATAGATATCTTTTGAGCAACGAATTATATTTTACATTTTATAGAAAATTAAGATATAAAGATACAAGAGCAAAAAAATAAAAAAATAAAACAGTGGGAGAGAAAAACAAATTTTATTAAACTGTACAGTATTTAGAATTTATCCCAAACTGGAAGTCTGGGTATGCACAGAAGTCTTCCATTCGGGCAAAATGGAGTTCGATTTTCTCCGCCCAGTGGAATAACTGCTGATAGTATACCGATCATAATCACAAAGAAGATTCGGTGCGCTAATAATGCGACAACTATTAAATCGTTACTTCTGAACTGCATTGTGAATGTTTTATGGACTTAACTAACCGCAACACAACGTATATTCGTTTTTTTTATTAACGAGAAGCAACACAAATACCTATTATGCTGTTGACCCGACACAATTGTTTCTATTTAAGAGCAGCAACTGATTGAATACTTCAATATAATTCGTTCGATCAGTGCGCGGCGGTAACCAATTAATCATAATTATGAACATGACAGGGTTGTTTTTGATAAGGCTGCTATTCGACATAAGAAATCACTTATTTCTATACATATATGTGCTGCGAACTAGAATATCATTTTCTTTATTTATATTATAAATATCTAGATATGTTCGGCGTACTTTCATCTCAACATAATAATGACGTTTCTCCAATCGCACAATAAATATTGTATAAATAAACATTTGCTGACACCCCATTGCAGGTTTCACTCTTTTAACCCATTTAGACCCAGCGTTGCGTTTTCGCAACAGTGAACAGGATGTCACAACACGATTTTTTTTAAACTGCATTGTTGCTTGCAGTGAATTTTTTCTTGTTCTATTCTCTTGGGAGCGAATAATTTTGCACAAACGGATTGTATTTGTTGTTATTATTGCTTTGAGTTGTTCTTCAATTCGACTTTTTTAGGAGTGCATATTTTCTTGCGAAAAAAGCATAAACTCTATGGATAAAAATCATTGGTAAGTAAAAGTGGATGCAAGAATAAGAATATCGTTTAGTTGTTCGGTTAGTTTACATACCAAACATAAAAATAAAGGAAATCAATGCGAATAAATGCAATTGGTTTACGTTTATTGACATCGCAAATTCTGTTGTTGCGGAAACGCAACGCTGGGTCAATGTACCTACATATAAGCACATATTGTTTTTTTTAACCTTTGACTCTGTCAGATATTTTGAACGAGCTAGAATATAACAATGAATTTCCTGAAACTATTTTCTTGCTACCATACAGACGGTGCAATTACAGACGAAGAGTCTGGAGAAGAGGTTTGTGCTGACCCCAATAGAATGAATTTCAACCAGCTTTTAGCTAGGTAGAAGTAAGTGCAAAAAACAGAGCTGTAGATATTGAAGAAGAGTGGGTGAATATTAGTAAAATTGAGCAAAGGTGATGAGGATGGCTTACACCTAAACTTATTTTATTATAAATTCAAACCGTGGGAGGGAGCATTGTTGCCTCCTCTAACGTTGAGTCCTGAGAGCCACCCATTCGAGTTCTTCCAGCTCTTTTTCAATGAAAACATTATCCGAAGTATTACAAGCTTTACCATTACTTGTATGCAGCTGAAAAAAATAATCGATTCTAAGTATGGTTCTGCCCCAATGGGTGGTGGATGTCCTTCAAAAATTACCACGTTTCTTCGAGCTGGTATAGGTAACCATATAATGGAGCATTCTAACAAGAGGCTGCGATGTCGAGCTTGTGGAAGTCAAACGGTGAAAAAGTACGGAACTTGTGATGTTGCACTTCACGACAATTTTTCGATTATTCATGCGAATCTAAAATAGTCTAACTTTTATTTTTCTTCATATTTGTATAGTTTTCTTTAAAAGTGAATTAAATAAAAATAAAAAAATAAAAAAGTATGTGTACGTATGTACTTAGACCCAGTGTTGCGTTTTCGCAACACCTCATAACTCCACTTTCACTAATGGGAAAAATATTTCGACTTGGCTTATTGATTTTAGAGCAGAATACCATCGAAAACCTAAAAAACCATTAAAATTGGAAGGCAAAATTAATTCGGGTCTAAATGGGTTAATACATAGGTATATAATGTTCAAACGACAAATTATATCTTCTTCTTCTTAATATACATATACGTTGGTGCGTACGTACATAAGTCCGTCCATTGCGGCTAAATCACTGAAGCTATTCACCATAGTATATTCAAACGGATTGTTTTTGATAGACCCCCCCTAAGTGGCGATGGGGTCGCTTATTTTCTACAATAATTTATACACCGAGTTAGCTCAAATTACCATCATATAATCTATATATATAAAAATTGAGCCTTAAAATGTTTGTCGCCGATTCACGCTTTAACGCATTTACCGTTCTTAACCAAACTTTCGCACATCTTTGGTATTGGTCCATACATGAATCCTGTGAAGTTTGGTCAAAATTGGACAAAGAGGCGGGGCACCTCCCATACAAAAAAAACATTCAAAATCTTATATCTCGAAAACCGCCGAATTGATTGAGTCAAAATTTACAGAAAATCTTAGGTATTGGCCCAGGAGTGTTGCTTTGAAGATTAGTCAAAATTGGACAATGGGGCGTGGCACCGCCCATAAAAAAAAACATAATCTTATATCTTGAAAACCGCCGAATTGATTGAGTTTAAACTTACAGACAATCTTAGGTATTGGCCCAGAAGTGTTGCTATGAAGATTGGTAAAAATTGGACAAAGGGGCGTGGCACCCCCCATACAAAAAATATCTTGAAAACCGCCGAATCGATTGAGTTGAAACTTACATACAATTTTAGGTATGGGCTTAGGAGTATTGGTGTTAGGTTTGTCAAAATTGGACAAAAGGGCGTGGCACCGCCCATACAAAGAACATCTTCTATGGGGTGAAACTCGATGACGTTATAACTCAATAACCGCTGAGCCGATTTTCATGATTCTTTTTTTGTTTTGTTTGTATTGCTGTATTGTAGTTTACGCAGAAAGAAAATTCCAGAAAATCGATTTATTCTCATTTTTCGCATTTTACGAAAGAACATTATTATCTAAGATCTACAGTACAATCCCGATAAATCGTAATACCAAGGGACCTAGAGTTTATTACGAATTATAGAGGTTTTCGAAATAGCGAGATTACGAATTATTGAAGACTTAAAAAATAAAAATTCGATTTACCGGGATAATAAGTTTTAGCAGTCAGTTTGTGAATACATGTGTGAAAATGACTAACAATACAACAGAAACAGCACCCAATTGTAGTAGTGGTCCCATTTTACTCACATTCTCAAGTGTGAAAGTTTTCCATCTCACTCTCTCTTGCTTTTCCAAGAACCAAATTCTTATTCTGTCTTTCCAATTAAACATAAACCTAACAAACGTGGTTTCTTACGAATAACCGGGATTTTTTCAAGGGACCAGCAGTTTATTTCGAATAAGCGGGGTTTACGAATTAACGGGGTACGAATTATCGAGATTATACTGTATAAGCAATACAATTTCTGTGCACGGGCAAAGCCGGGCGGGTACAGCTAGTATTTAAATAAAAACAAAGTCTTTCGCAAAATTTGGACCCGATAGGTGGTGCTGGGGTGGAGATATTTCCCTGCGATTCCAGCCAAACTAAAAGAGCTAACATTTTTAAATTATGGTTGTTTATGGGCCATATAACTCTCAGTTAAATAAAATAAAAAGCATTGTTTTTCCATTTTTAAGGTTTTGTTCTCATAGGGACAAAACGGAACCTTATTGTTTTCGCTACGATGTCTGTCCCACTAAGTCAATTTTGTTCCTAGGTTTATCACACACCTTCAGGTGAATAGCCTCTATAGTTGAACGACAAATACCAATGATAGCGATAAATTGACTGGTTTTGGAGTACATAATTAGTAATTTGGTGAAAAAAATATTTTCGTTCATACAAAAACCTGTTAAATCTTGTAATTAGGTCTATCAAATCAAAGAACAACCGAATTTTCAAGTCACCAACTCTGGCTAAGTACGGAACCTTCGGTGCGCGAGTGCACTCGCACTTGGCCGGTTTTTTATATTTTTTTATTCGAAAAATAACACAACAAACAACAATTCAATATAGAAAGGTCATCAGGTTAGCACATGTCAGTTTTTTTATTTTAGTTAGGTTTTTAAGCCATGAACTTATTTCTAAACTTATGCATTTATTAATTTAAACTTATTTCAATAAATTCAATAATATGTCGATCCTCGCTTGATAAGAATGACCTCATAGATTTAGATTCCATTGGGAAGCGACTCGTATCTACAAAATATATAGGAGAATGGCTGACCAAGCGAGCAATTCCTTAAACTAGTTCCGCTTTGTTGGAATATTGTTTTCCAGACACATAAACTTTACGAACCAGCCATCCCCACCCCACACGTTTTCTATTATATTGATGTCAGGTGAGTAAGGCGGCCACTGCATTAAACTTACATTTTGGCCTTCAATCCATGACCACCGGGCAGTGTGATTTCAACACACTGTCTTGTTGAAAATGTCTTGGCAAGTTACCAAACAAATTTTTTAAATTGGGAAAAGCTGTTTCAAGTACGGTTTTGTAAGTGTTTGCATTCATTTTTGCTGTCAAAAACTGTAACTGTAACACGTACCATAGTAGGAAATGGCTCCCCACACCATCACACAACTGATGGTGTTCGTTCTTGCGAAGATCATGGAAGTAATAATGGTATTCGTCTGAACCTTCCAAATTAATTTTTTTTTCGTCGACCTATCCTCTTGAAGATTAACTCTTCCAAATTGCTGTTTATCTAGATTGAGATCCCTATACCGAACAACTAAGGAGACTCTGTATAAGACCTTAATTACCCAAGTCCTGTTTTCTGATAGTGCTGCTGCTTGGTCTCTATCAGTGGCGTGGCGTCCATATAACCCGATTCCTACCGGGTTACCTTTTAAAAAATTCAGTTTCAGCTACACAACAATGTTTACTTAAAAACGAGCAACATAAAACCCACTAGATAAACTTAATAATATGTATCTATTCATCTGCGCAAGCTACATACCCCGACCCCACCAACTCAATTGAACTTTATACACACGGAAACAAACACCCTTCGGGCCTTCTTCGCCTTCATTATTAGCACAAACCAGAGAGAATAGACCACCAGCTTCGGGCAAAAAAGAGTATTCCATAGAGCCAGTTTTGAAATGAGTAGCGCCGCCTCTTTTTCTATCTGTGAATACGTGTTGTACCACAGAAATAACTGTAAATGTTATTAGGTGCCAGTGTATGCGTGACCAATTCGCCCTCCATTTACTTTAGCATGGCACACATACTTAACCACCTAATAACTTTTTGAAACTGGCTCTATGGATCTCTCATTTTTGGGCGGAGCTGGTGGTCTATTCTCTCTGGTTTGTGATTATTAGTATTATAACTGCCCACACTCTCTGAGCATAACCCAAATCTAAAATAACCCGAAATATGACGGGTTATAAAATCTCTCACTGGATAGAACAAATTTGTCTCCTTCCTCTTTTGTACACTTGGGTTTATCTGAGTTTAGTCCTCTCTTTTCAACGCCCGCTTTCTTATGCAGAAAAATAACCCGCTTTTCTTCGGGTTATTTGGTGGGTTTTGTGGGTATCTTTTACCGCTGCGCTGTGGTGTAATTGAGTATATCTGGAAAATAACACGCTTACCGCCGACATATTTGGTGAATTTGAATTGTGTGTGTATCTCCTACCGCTGCGCTGTGAAGTGTGAACTGTGATGTAGTCATAGCTCTCACAGTTCACTTTTTTACCTAATACATAGTTTTCTGATTTTTTCTGAGGGGAGTATCCTCTGTTCATAGGCCGCTTTCTTATGCAATAAAATAACACGCTTTTCTCCGAGTTATTTGGTGAATTTTGTAAGTATCTTTTAAAAAATAAACATACTGATGTGTTTATAAAGTTTATAAACAAGTCGCTA
This sequence comes from Cheilosia scutellata, assembly GCA_955612985.1. Taxonomy (NCBI): domain Eukaryota; kingdom Metazoa; phylum Arthropoda; class Insecta; order Diptera; family Syrphidae; genus Cheilosia; species Cheilosia scutellata. Next base: position 74,630,145 of record OY015313.1, on the reverse strand, counting down.
AGTGAGAAATCAAGTGTTTTGAGTCTTGGCTATGATCTTCGTACCTAAATACGTTTGAAGAAATGTTTCAAAGAGTAAGTAGATGATTGTACTGAAGCTCCATAAAAACCCCAAATGCTCGATTTAAACACTCATTTAAAGAACCTTTATGTAGAAATAAAGGACAATATTATAAGACATGATATAAATCATGTTTACACGAAATACATGTGAAAGTTTTGCACTCAAGATGGAAAAATATCTTCATTAATTTAATTTCTTCCTGGGGCCTGTACCACAAAACTACAAGTATTGTACAACAGGCGAATTTTAACAATTAAAAACTGGTTTTGTACCAGAAAGCCTTTGTTAATTGTTAAAATTCGCCTGTTGTACAATATGTAGTTTTGTGGTACAGGCCCCTGGAGTTTTCGATTGTATGGCTTTAAAAAATAACTGAAGGTTTTGTATACATAGATAGGTACTACCTACATCTTCCCTTCGACATTTTGATATTTTTGGACTTCGACTTACCATTTAAAATTATTCACGCCACGCCACTGGTCTCTATAGTCGTTTGCTTTGACTGGCTTCGGAAGAGGGGATTCAACAACAAGCTCTAGGATTTGTACATTTGTACAGCAACATCGACATAGTCAAAAAATAGCGCATCAGCCGTCTAATATGGATAGGACATGTAGACATGTAGGATAGGAATGAAAACCAACGCTCGGGCCCAGACTCTGAAATTACACCTAATTTGTAGAAGTGCACAATGGACAACCCGCTACTCTTTTAAAGTGCAACAGAATGTAAGACAAGGGGATATTCTGCTGCCAATACTTTCTTATTATTTATTATTTGTTTTGGCTTCTCATAGTTCCTAGATATTATTCAAATAGGAAATTTATACTTTCCCATGCCAACATTGATATGTTACTCCTACTGCTGTATTATGGATGCATTGGAAAGATTATGATTAGAACCATTTTATCTCAGTTTCCTCTCTTTGTGTCGTCCTTATAGCCTTGCTTCCACCAGAGTTTCATGTTATTCCTTTGGCATATACTGCATGAGTTATTTGGAGTCAATCAGGTCTAGTTGCCGCTTAATTTTCCTTGAGTATGTCGAAGGAAATACTTTTTATCCCAGAGTTTAGAATGATAGGTACCTATACATGCATATTCCTGAATAGTATGAAATTCAGCATAAATAAATGGAACTTTTTCCCATTGACTTTGAAGTTGGCCTCATAGACCCTCAGTCTACTATAGATATTTGTATGGACTAGAGTTCCTCTGAATTAAAACTAGATGAGCCTGTAACGTAGCTCTTGGTAAATCTTGGTTTTAATCCTATTCGGATCGATTTTCGAAAAGCTCCCCATTTAAGTTAGGTGTGGATGAGCGCTCACTACACATCCAGGCTTAAAACTCTTTAAATTATGAATGTCCAAAGACAGCATTCTTCAAGTCTGTCAGTTTCCAAATTACATTATTATATTTTAACATTTCTCTTTAAATAATTTGAATTGACTGACACTATTTCAATAATATTATGTAAAAGAAAAGGTTTATGCTTATTCATTTCACACCTCTTTTTGATTCATAAGAACATCAGTCACTATTTTTTTTTTTTTTTTTATAAGAAATACCTAGGTACAAAAACCCAATTTACAAAACTCAAAAACACCCCAAAAAGGGGAAAACTACTGTTAACGATAGTTCTAACGTAACCCATCAAACATCCATAGTTATAAAAAAAAAAGACCACGAATTAAAATATGAATTGGCGTACCTGTCTCAGCCCGTTGAAAATTATCCCTAAACGCGTTTTTATTTTCAGCAACATATGGTTAACGAGGGTCGACTGCAATTTTCATTGAGCGCTCTTCATTTAGAACGAAAATACATTTATATAAACGGGAGTTTGGTGGGTTTTTTCAAAGGCACGTATAGATATGGATTTGTCAATAAGAATGGAATCCCAATAATAAAGCAAACACAATGCTTCTATAAAGTGAAAGGACAGCGCGAAGATAATTTTACCATAAACCGAAGTATACTTTCCCACGCTCCAAGTAAGGTTCATTTTTGCAGGTAAAATACTCCTACGTACCTGAATTCCATTAATCTTATACAGAGAAAGGGAGATGGAAATTTGAGAAAATTCCACCTGGCTTTTTCAGTCCTGTGATTGGTTATTCCAGTTTTGAACTATCCAAGCAGGTAGTTTCCTCAATACGAAAATAGTATAAATACCATGCCTCAGATACAGAAAAGTATCAGTATTCTTCTGTCATTTCCGATAGCAGCATTTAGAATCTTATATTTCTTTTTATATATTTGAAAATCAAAACTAAAAAAAATTAACAAAAATGGCCACATACGAAAATCTTGCTCATCTCAACTCGACCATCATCTTCGAAGAAAGCAGCCTAATTGCCTACACTAAGCCAGTCTTCTCACCATCTCATAAGATCAAGAATTTCCTGAAAACTGTTCGAAAATTCTTCAAGAAACCAAAAGTGTCTCCAATCCAATACAATGGTGATGCATCGGTTTTGGAAATCCTTCCCAATGAGCAGCAGCAGCAACCATCCGTTGACATCAGCTTCTTCACTGAGGAAGAATGTGATAACCAGGAAAATGAACGTCTAGAAGCTCAAATGGCGGCGCGTCAATAAATTCAACGCAATCAACCATCAAGTAACATTAAACTTGTGATGCGATAATAGATGAATAGGGACTTAAACTCGTCTACGAATGAAGCCCGTAGCTGTGAGCTAAATTTCACGTCGTGGAAACGTATAAAGTGAATGGAAATGGAAGCATACTGAATATCCATATTCCCGGAAAAAAGGGGAAATTGTTAGATTTTGTATTCGATAGATACGCGAATGAAATAAAAAAACATGTGTCAAAAAAACAAAATAAAAATATTGTATTCTAAACCTTGATTCTTTTCATTTATCGAATCTATTGTTGGGAGGTTTTTCAATGAACTCTGGGTCGTATTCTTTTTTGGGAAGAATTCCTTTTCAAACTCTCATTTTTTTTAAAATTCTATAGGCTCGTTTTGTACTTTATTTATTACTTTAAATAGGGTTTTCTTTTTTCCCAAGAACACATCTTAATATGAAGAGTTTTTATTTTTAGATATTCTGATATAAAAAAAAAACAATTTTGTACAGTCTGTTGCATGGTGTTTGGAAAATATAGTTATATCTGGGACTATACTCGTAGCGCCATCTACATATTGTGTATCGAAATGAGAGCAGTCCAATTGGAAATTATTGAAATAAGTTGGAACAATAGATCTTATTCGGGTGGACGTGAGTTTTTCATCACCGACGTATCTGAAGTTTAAAATTGAAGATTATTTTAAATGTGGAAAGACCATACCAAAATTGCTAAGCAGAAGCCGCTAGATATCTCAGTCTCACAGTTCTGTTAATCATTTTTGCAATAGATATGAGTTTGTCGTATCAAAATACCCGTTATCGAGAATAGGTACTTTCGTCTGAGTATTATAAAGTGGACCTTAAAGTCTCGTGCGATAACAAGTCTCAAGAAAACCAAAGTTCTATCTATCATACAAAATGTTGAACCTTGTTGCTTCGACATAATTTTATTCAACAAAATATTTGCATTTATTCATATTCAAAATTTATTAAAATTAATATTTATAGTGCTACAACTTTGTGTTTTTGAAATTCGCACATACCTACCCTTTTGTAATTTTGAATTACTTGAAGTAAACCAAATAAGACAGTTCTAATGTAGTATCTGCTATTTACTAAAGCATCGGCAAGTGAATTAACTTTATGATTCTCCCTTCTTAAACTTTCTGTTTCTGTGTATGTACCTATGAATTTAATTGTATTTTTTGTATATATAAAATTCTGTGGTATCTATTATAATTTTACAATAGTTATACAGGTTCCAGTTAAGGTACTCGTAATAAAAAGCTTCGGAGGATTATTCTGATTTCTTTGTATAGATTATTTTAAAAACGTTTCTTATGTTGAAAATAGTTCACAACTATGAGTAGATAATATATGTACATACAATCCTCAAATTATTACAAGGCTAAAGGTTGTATATTTTACATAGGTCTTTGTTTCAACTTCTAATAAACCACGTTGGCTAATAGAACTTTGTTTCAAAATTTTAATTGTATTTTTAAAGAAAACTATTGACAATGGAAACAATATTATATGTGATTCTGCATATTTATTTTTTGAAAATGAAATAAATAAGTAGTTGGCGCAACAGGCGTGTAGACAGTAGACAACCTTGGTCTAGCTTCTCACAATCATTCGTTTGTGTGAGTTTTTGTTTTGGGACGAATGGAAGGGACCTACAATTTAATGCCAAGTCCGAACGGCTGAATGGAGAAGCTTTTCCAGGACAGTTATACTCTCGAATGTTTGTCAGACCTATGTGAAGTTGGGCCGCACTTTTCCAAAAAAGGTTTAGACTTTTACAGTTCGATAGGCAATCGTTTGTAGTTGTTTGTAGTGCATTTTTTTCGTTTGTAGTTCCGCCGTTAGAAAGTTATGACCATTAGAAAAAATTAGAAAATTTTGAAAAAAAAATTAAAAATTCGATAGGCATTGTAGTTGTTTGTAGTGAAAAGCGTTTCTTTCTAAAAATTCTTATTTAAGAGATATTAAGACATTTATGTTTGCACCTATAACTCCGAATTTCCAAAACGAAAAAATTAATTGAGCCTACTGGTGCATAAAGCACATCCCCATCTTTCTAATGAAATAAAAAAAAAACATTTTTAGCAATTGGATAATGATTTATTAACAATTTAAGCAATTGGATAATGATTTATCCTCAATTTAAGCGAAGGGTTCGCGCAACCCGATTTAAGGCGGTGAATATTTTTATTACTGGATAACTACAAAGACAAAAATAATATTTTTGGTAGAAGGCATATCTATTCTATGTAATAAAATCAAAATTATAAAATTTTTTGCAGCGGTAAGCAAATTATATGCAGTTTAAGCAGACAACATCAAATCGCCGTTATCTCCAAAACCATACCAAATAAACTTATCTCTAAGTGATCCACCCTACCAATCTAACAAAATACAAATAGTGCCCATTGCCCCAACGGTTAATGATTTATTTCAGATTTAAGCAAAAAACTTCGAATTTCCATTTAAGCGGTTGAATTTCTCAAAAACGGTGTAACTACAAACGATCAAATTTCACACAGCTATTAAGTACATCCAACACAATCGATGACATGTACTTTAAACATCATCCGCACTACTGGGCAGCTTTTATGGGCATTTGTGAAGTTGGCCCGCACTTTTGAAAAAATAAGATTTCATAATTTTATTTGGTATGGTTTTGGAGATAACGGCGACTCAAGTAGCACACTGGTGTATAAATTGGTGTAAATTCGTAAATTTTGGTGCAAAATTGAGAAACCTGAAGAAAAATTCAAAATTTTGGTGTATCTGTCAAAATTATCGGTATAAAAATTACACCATTGTCTTTCCTGTGCAAAATTTCAACATTTCTTTTGAAATTCGGTGTAAAAAATAAACCGATGTTCAGCTGTTTTTATAATATACCAATAATGGTGCATAAAATTATTCGATTCTGAAACCAACCAACATGGCATATTTTATACACTATATTTTGTAGATATTATACACCATTTTAAATGGCCAACTATATTTCGGTGAAGGATTTACACCCTGTGGAAATTAAATACACCAAACTACATAAGTGTGAAAAATAAACAACAAAATGTTATTGAAGTTATTCAGTCGCCATTTCATTCTTAACGAGCTCTGCATTCTTAACAAGCACTGTCTTTTTAAATTAACAAATATTAACAAAATTTAGTACCTCGAGTTTAATAATTATTTGAAGTGTTATCGTAGAAGGGAAAACTTTTTAAACAAATTTAAAAACATTGTCAAACCAGTTAACAACATCCAGCAAAGTCATTGAAACTTATTCGGAAATTGGGGAAACATCAACTTTTATATTCGGCCCAAAAACTCTAAAAATGGTTCATTATCTGGACAAAATATTATTTTAAATGCACCTAATATTGTATGTATTACAGGCAAATGAAATATCAAGTGAATCAATTTCGAATGATGATTTGGATGATAATGACGAAGTTGCGGAAATTGTATATCGCGAATTGGAACTGTCTTCGGAAGATTCCGTCATTGATGATGTGAACGCACATATTCATTTCATGTCTAAATTAGCTGATTGGGCTGTTTTATTGCGAACTGAAGGAAAAAATGAACTGCCAAAAGATGCACGTACTTTGCTCCATACAACACGGAATATTGCTATACATACAATGGGATATTGGTACTATGGCATTGAACTGTTTCCGTATTGCATTTCGTCAATTAAATCAAACAATGCAAGCTCTTCTCAAATTCAATGTTGACGGATTACCTCTCTTCCGAAGTAGCAAATTCCAATTTTGGCCTACTTTTGTATTTTGTTAACTGAAAAAAATGTTTGGAAATATAAATTGTTCTGAAAGAAAATCTCGTTCATTGTATATTTTTTTCACAGTAAATGCTTGTTGGTTAAAAAAATTCACACAGAGAGGTTGGTGTACTTAATACACTCATTGGTTGAATATGCACCATTGTATACACCACACTGAGAGTTCGGTGATTTTAATACACCATTTGGTAAAATATTCACCATTGAATACACTACACAGAAAGTTTGGTGTAATTAATACACTTTTTGGTAAAAAATGCACCACGCACCGAGTTCGGTGTACTTAATATTAGTGCTACAGTGTGGTTCACTTGTTTAGGCGTACAAAAGTTACGATTTATTTCTTGTTTTTTTCGTATTATGTGGAACAAAGGAAAAAAAAAACTTTTTTGGCAGGAAGATACATTCATACACTATAAAATAATCATTACTAATTTCTTAATACACCATGCAAAACGTGTGCATTTTTTTTTTTGGTTCACTTGAATAGACGCACCTGTTAAAAAGTCGAAAAACAACAAAACACCAAAATTGTTTTCAATATTTTTATTTATTTTAGTCAATTTTTAGTTATTTTAATAATGTGTGAGGCAGTACCATTGGATATAATCTCAAAAGTTATATTCTTCAAAGAGCCATAATGAACTTTGAAGGTAGGTAATTCAAGGATATATTTTCTCAAGAAGCTTTGATCGCTACAATCAGCTCTTGATTGAGTTGATACTGATTGTTGCTTCAAAAAATTTCACGGGGCAAGAGTTTCAATAAAATTAAAATTAGGCGAATGTGGGGGACAGTGCAATATTTTAATATTTTCACTGACAATCCATTATTTAACAAGGCGTGAATTGTGCGTATATGCACGTTATCCTTCTGGAATATCCATGGAATAAGTCCACAAAGGTGCTTTATTACGGAAAAAACTGTGTCCAAAAAAAGTTTTGCAAGAAATACTAATATTTTATTGGAAACGATTTCCAATTTAAAAGCGCCGAAGAATGAAATTGCACCACATATACCATTAGTACCCCTAATTTTGAATGATGACGGTTCAAAACATATTTTCTTTGTGGAGATCATGAAAGTAATAGTTATAGTTGCAGGACCATCCAAGTTAAACTCCTTTTTGTTCGAAAAGTCGTCTTTGCTTCAATTTCTGGAGACCACCTTAATGTTCATATCCCATGCCATGGCAGACCTTGAAAATTCAAGGCCTGGGTTTCTTGCATCCATGATTAGGCGGTGGTTTTTTTTTGTAGTTTTGTAAAATTTGGGTATAAAGCATTGACAATAGCACAACGCAAGTGGATTTGCTACAAAAAAAACCAGCAAATTCTATAATTTTGTTTGTAAATTGAGCGCCATAAGGCACTATTCTTACAATTTTCGATTGTTTTGTGGTGTTAAAACTTTCACGATCCTTGCTTTGTAGTTCTTTCCATAAGATACTCTATTGTTTACAAAGTTTCTTATCAAGTCTTCACTTCGAGCTATTTTATGAGCCATTTCACGATTTCAAAAGCGTTTCGAGAGTTAAGCTTTAACTTTTGACTTTTCTGAAAATTCAACACTTTTTTCCTGCCTAATTTTAATAAAATGTGTGCGTCTAAACAAGTGAACCGCACTGTATTTCTCACAATGGTGCATTTTTCTCATTTCTCCTTTAACTTTGGTGCATTTTTTGCATCAATTTCACGAAATGCTACAAATCAGTGAATATTTTACACAGTTTCCAGCAAAATAAATGCACCGAAAACAGAATATTGCATATAACTTCTACAATTGTGTATTTTTCTCCTTCTTCTTTTAAATTGGTGCATTTTTATATCCAAATTCAGGAATTGGTGTATATTTTGGACGACGGCCATATTTTTCAAGGAATATTAGGAAAAAATAAGATTCGGCTGGCCGCCATATTTAGAATGAAGACAATGATTGTTTATTTTACTATATATATCGACTTAATCATGCCGCATTTTTTGTATTTTTGACTCGTTTTTTAGAGTACGTCTCTAAATAATTTAAAAAACAACCAGAAAATTATAATTTTCGAAAAACTAATTTTCACGCATCGAATAAAAAATCTTTAATTATTAAAATTTTCGAGGCGCTCGATTTTTAGACGGGGTAGGACAGAAAATAAATCGACAGATTGGGCTTCGTTGTTAAATTAGGCACTCACATTGATATTTATTCATGATTTTCTTACGTCTATATTATGAATGTGAATACCTACTTAGAATCATAGAATGAGTTTATAATTCTAGCAGATACATCTTTCATCAAAAAATAAAAAACGGTGTAAATTTTAGCTCAAACTCTGTTTCCGATGGAAAAAATAAACTTCGGTTTAAATTTTAAACCAGAATAAATTCTAAGTTTAGGATTTTAATACGCTAATGGTGTATTTTATCAATCGAATTATCGTGTATTTTTCACACTCAAGGAAAAAGGTTTTCACCAAAATGTGGTGTAAACTGTTTACCATTGGTGTATAATTTGAGCTAATTATCAGTACATAATATACACCTCTGGAGTATATTATATCCTAGTAACCAGAACAATTTTTATACCACTAGCACAATTCATATACCGAAAATCGGTATAATTTTTGTACAGCCGGTGTTAATTATATACGAGAACACGGTATTATTTACACTGAATCGAAATTAAATGTGCAAAAACTGCACTAAAAAGTGGTGTATTTTTTATATTGAAAATGCATATCACGAAAATGCATAAAATACACCAATTATTTTGGTGTATTGTAGACTTTTGTGCTACTTGAGGATTTGATGTTGTCTGCTTAAACTGCATATAATTTGCTTACCGCTGCAAAAAATTTTATAATTTTGATTTTATTACATAGAATAGATATGCCTTCTACCAAAAATATTATTTTTGTCGTTTGTAGTTATCCAGTAATAAAAATATTCACCGCCTTAAATCGGGTTGCGCGAACCCTTCGCTTAAATTGAGGATAAATCATTATCCAATTGCATAAATTGTTAATAAATCATTATCCAATTGCTAAAAATGTTTTTTTTTTTATTTCATTAGAAAGATGGGGATGTGCTTTATGCACCAGTAGGCTCAATTAATTTTTTCGTTTTGGAAATTCGGAGTTATAGGTGCAAACAGAAATGTCTTAATATCTCTTAAATAAGAATTTTTAGAAAGAAACGCTTTTCACTACAAACAACTACAAACGATTGCCTATCGAAATATAAACATTTAAATTTTTTTCAAAATTTTCTAATTTTTTCTAATGGTCATAACTTTCTAACGGTTGAACTACAAACGAAAAGCTTTTCACTACAAACCTTTTTGAACGAAACTACATCGAATGACACACAATCAAACTTTTTCCATACAATTTTCAAATGGCTATATCTCTCTAACGGCGGAACTACAAACGAAAAAAAATTCACTACAAACAACTACAAACGATTGCCTATCGAACTGTAAAAGTCTAAACCTTTTTTGGAAAAGTGCGGGCCAACTTCACATAGGTGTTTGTCAGACGTTCGCTAAAGGTGTCGCTGTGAATAAACCTTTAATATGCAATTTGTGTTTCGAACCTGTGACCCATCGCGCAGTATTCCAACACAATAACCACTGATATTTTTGGAAATATTAATTAAAAATACCAACACAGTTTATGAAAATCTTCAAATGCCAATATGTATATCTAAACATCAGTATCAGTGGGTTAAGTACTCACTAAGAATTTTTTTGACGTTTGCGAAAAAAATTATTTTTTTTTTTTAATTTTTTTTTCTGATTATTTTGAAAGTTGCCACTTTGCCCCATAATTAAATTATTTAAATTAAAATTAAAAATGTTACTTTACGGCATATATATTAATTTATTTAAATTTGACACGAAAATACATCTTCCGGAAGACACTTGACTAAAAGATTTAGAAATTGTCTGAAACTAAATAAATAAATATTGCCACAACAGACTGGTGAAAAATTATATAATAAGGCTAATATAAAATTATGCAAAGTATTATGAACAATATTCAGAAAAATGAAACATATTTTGTTTGTTAGGATAACCATTTATTCTTCATAGTTTCGTGATCGGAAGGTGTATGAAGATTTGGGTCTTTGAAGGCATCATCTGAAGATAAATCTTGAAAAGTTGACAAATAAATAATTTTGAATGTTGCGAGAATTTCTCACAGTTGGAGTTGCTCAGTGGGTATTGTGTGCTGTGCTACTGCACTAAGCAGACCCCTTGGTTATATATCTCCGCAAAGCTGGAAAAAAGTTGAACAGCGAGCATTAATAGTACCTATTGATTGAGTGGTGAAACGACATATCTCCAAAGTGTCGTTTTATTATCAAAATAATTATTTAAATTAAAAAACTTTCGGAATTTCGTGATTTTCTACGATTTAAAATGTGCCCATGACCTTTATTATATCTAGGGCCGTTTTTAACTTATAACGAAATAAAAAAGGTAACAGTATACGTGTATGACCCAGTTCTTCTGTTTATTTAGTCAATTCAACTTCAATGATATATTGTTCCTATAATATGTATATGATGTTGGGATTTGACAAATGACACTTATAAGCACGGCGATGGCAGTGGGAAGATATACAAATATAGCTTCAAGAATTAACTCAGATTAATTAGTATCCTGGAATTGTTTTTCAATTTAGATGTTTGGACTCGGTATATAATTGTAGGTCCCTCTCAATCGTCCAAAAAACTAAGAACTCACACAAACGAATGGTTGTGAGAAGCTAGACTTAGGAGGGTGCATATATGGACCTGTTACGCTCACATTACACATTATTGCGTTTATTTATTTATAGATAATGGATCGATTTTTTTTAAATAACTGAAACAGTTGGAATAAGTGTGTCTTGTCAGTAAGTTAAGTAGATTTTTTTTTCTTTGTCTTGCTACTATCCGATGGAGCTACTTTCCTATGGAGCACTCAGACACTACTGGTCCATGGACTGCCAAACATATGTCTTACTTTACTGTTCTTAGTTTTCCCGTCTTTCGAAGAAAGATGAGAAGGAGCTTCAGTGATGAAGAGCTTAGATGTTCGGCACTCACCACGTCAGCCCCAAAGATCCGGCACCTGATGCGAGCAAAGGCAGGACAAATACAGAAGAAGCGTTCCGCTATATCGTCGTCCTCTCCACAAGCAGGACAGATGGTGGTGTTGCTCAAGCCCAATACATTTAAGTGTTTGGCAAAAGCTTAGTGGCCCGAAAGGACGCCCACAAGCAGTCTGCAGTCGATTCTCCTGAGGGACAGAGGGAAGGACGCCGACCTTTTGCAGATGTCCGTGCGCAGTCATTTGGTCTGTCTACACCCAGCATAGTCACGCCACCGGCACTCGTGCTCACGAGAAACCCAAGTATCAATGGATGACCTAACCAGGCAGACCCAAGGCATGTTCAGGTCCTGAGAGAGCTTCGCCTGAACCCAGCCTGGCTCCTGGCAAGCTCATCAGCGATCTCATTGCCCTGGATACCAGTGTGACCAGGGACCCGACAAGTTTCACTGTGTTTAGCCTTCCGACCAAGTCCAGAGAAAGTTTGAGTTCGAGCACTAACTTGGACGAGGTAAGAGGGTTGCGCAGTGCTCTTATTGCAGCTTGGCTATCACTGCAAAGGCTTATGCTTCTAGCCCTCCACCTGTTTTTTACAATATAGCGCATATCCATAAGGATAGAGAAAATCTCCGCTTGGAAGACAGACGCATTGTTACCTATAAGGGGTAGTGTAGTCTGATGTTCTATGTATAAACGTAAAGATTTCTAGAAAGCCAGCATTTTGGGTAATTCTAAATTAAAATGTTTTTTGTACATAACGTTTTTTCTCAAAGTTTAGTGTATGGATTAATAAATAAACAATTGACGAAATAGTTCCGAATAGAATCCTATGCCTCACTTCTCACAACAATTCGTATATTTGTGCATTTCTGTGTGGATGCGCTACAGAAATTTGACGATTTCAAATTTACGTACAATTTGCGTAGTACTTGGTCTTTTAAGATATACAAACAACATTCCAGCTTCTCAATTCAACCGATCGGATGATATATTAAGGACGCACCCTCCATTTATCGCAAAAGTATAGCTAACATACACACAAGAATTATTATGGTAATATGCCGGGAACCTAATATGCAGAATATTTGTTATTTAATTTGTCACAATTACGCAATCAGTTTCCAAATGAGTTAGTTCGAATTAAACATAAATGTATTTATGTAGGTAGATACATGAATCAATTCTTTGTTTAGCTTAAAAAAAATCTCCATACGTAGCTACCTATCAATTATTCAATCAATACCAACCCGACTCTATCACACTACATTACAAACACTTCAAAATCTTCCTATACCTATGTTAACAATTAATATTTGTTAATTTTTTTTTTTAACCATAGCCATACCCATTTCTCAATCAAATTACTACTGCTAGTGCAACAAGTGGTTGAAATGCTCCTTTCAAGGGGACATCTCTACAAAAAAGTGTACCCAAAAATCATAAACAACCGAGAAAAAACTCACCAAACCTGATATATGTATTCTCTTTTCAATCACTTTTACTGATTTCATCAACATTATTTCGGCCCACACAGTTAAAAAAAGAACGAGGGTCTTCTTAATTTACATCTCTTCTCACAACAGAAAGAAACCAACAAGTGTAAACACAAAACCAATATTCAAATTCATAAGAGAACCCCTAAACTCTGATCGTGTTGAATCACGTTGTGTCTTCCTTTTATTCATATATACCCCCGCAGTGATTATTAGCATTAACCCCCTACAATCTCATAGCAACTAGGACACATTTTATACCTATCTACCAAGCAGGATCATATTACTTAACCGGTCTCCTTCATTGCACGCATGAACCACAATAGTTCCCTTCTCAACGCTGTTCCCCTACAGTGATGATGACTCAAAGGTCTCATATAATTAATAATCCGAAACTCTTCCCTGTATCTAAAGATGCTGAAACCCGAAAGTATCTCGGATCACGTAAAAACAACGTTAAATTACTTAACGGGGGTCTGAAAAAAAAACGATCCTTTTACCATCACCAACACCATATGGTGCATCCATCCACCACCACCAGAAATCACTTGTTTGTGTGTCATTAAAGTTGGGAAACACAAAACGATTGAAGAAGATTTCGTTGCTGAGACTTTCCCACGGTTTCCAAAGAGAGAAGGTCCTTTTTTGCTCTGTTTGGTTTTATGTGTTGTTTATTGTGTGCTGTGTATGCTTGTGCATACTAAAACTGATTGCCGATCCCTTAAACGAGTTTGTTTCTAAAAGGGATTTTATGAAAACACTTTACCAAGTCGGAGCCGAGATTATATTTTCCTTATTGGAATGTTTCGTGTACCTGATTCCCAGTCAGAGTGGGACTGGGAGAGGAGATATGAAACACCTGCTTAAAGCAGCCATCTCATTGGCTAAGACGATCTACAGAAATAATCTTGTTTGCCTGAAAAAGTATAAATACAAGTTGCGCACAGACAGGTCCCACATAAGATTTTGGATGTTCATCCGAGTTGCACGTACCTAATTTATTGTGAGTTCCTAGAAAACAAAAACAGACCTTGTAAAAATGACTGCGTATCATAATCACTCGTACAGCATTTATGCTCAACCTTCCGCGATAGTTGCGAGCAAAAAACAAAAATCGAAAGTGTCAACTTCGCGAAAAATCAAAAATATCCTCAAACCAGTTCTTGGAAGGATCTTCAAGACGAAAAAGGCGCCAAAGCGCAGTTCATACATTGCATCAGCAGAAAAGGATTACGATTTCGAGTGGATCACCGATCGTGAGAATTTAGCCAACGAGGAACTGGAGAATCGTATAATCGATGAAATTCATCAATGTCATGACGATGCGGCTATCTATGTTTACAACGAAACTGGTAGTAGGCGCTTGGAAGCAATCGACAAGGAGAACTACTATGTTCCAGTGCATTTTGCCAGAACTGATGCCGGCACCTTCTTTTGGACATCAATGCAACGTGAAACTATTGAACCGTATCAGATTGAATGGAATTTTCTAGATCGATGGGGACAAGCTTGAAAGGAGGCTGCTATGAAAAGTTTGTGTACACTGAGGCTTTAATTGGATCCTATTGAGGATTTGTTGTGATTTGCGATGATTTGTGTGACCTTCAAGTTTTGTGATAGTGGTGGCTGTGGAATTGGCACCGAAATCAACCGATGATGTTTGTCCGCACTTTGACAAACCATTTGTGTTTGATTTATCCTGGATAGGGATGTGAGAAGAAATTTACAATCAGAATAGTTTTGTTTTGCTTAGCATAATTATTTCGGTAATTATTGATTATTAAGAAAGAACAACAACAATATTTTGTACAGGGTTTGAGCTTTATTATTATTTTTTTTAACATAGACACAGTCTTCCAGTTAACATTGTATTTTGATGAAATAAAAATTGTAAATTCTAAGATTATTGTTTATTCAGGGATTATACATTATTTTAATACTTACAACTTATTATATAAGACATTTATATAACAAACAGTATGCATATAATAAAATATATATCTACACAATGTATTTAAAAAATGTTTTATTTAAATAATTTTCTTTTTTTTTTCTTCTTTGGTTTGGTTCTGCATTATTTAGCATTGAAATAAAATGGTTGAATTGGTACACAATTTCCATATATTAATTCGTTGTTCATGAAACTGGATCTTATTCTCATGAGAACCATGCCATTTTTTTTCCTAGATCGGACAGTCGATGGCTATACATCTTACGAGTATAATTATGTTATGATTAATATTGCTCGCATTGTTATCTTATCAGTCTGCTGAATCTTCATCATTTTATTTGGAGAACCGCCACTTGGTCGAATGGGTTTGTAGACGTCGATGAAGTTTGACAATGCATATTCGAATTACGATGTTAATTATCTGGCTCTGTAGGTAATATTAATTAAATTACATATGTCACCCTGGAAAAATAAGAAGGAAGATTCTTATAGTCGACTAATCTGATTATTTTACTGTAGCTACCCTTTAACATACAGTAATAGTGGTTTTTAAAAAAAAAACTATTATGAATTAACCAATTGGGTTATACAGTAACATCAGTAAAGAATATTTTATGTTTAACCAGTAATTGAAAATATTTGAACATTAAAGTAATTTTTCAGTCAAAGTTTGAATAGAATTAAAAAGGTACATTTTATTAGACTTTGGTAAGTACTGCCTACATGTAGGCTAAATGGAAGTAGGTAAAGCTGGATTCACCACATTCGAATTTCATCAAACAAAGTATATGGGATTGAGTTGATATTTAATTGCGGTACTTTTGATATTATAAATCATATACCGCTGATTTAATTGCTCTGGGAAATGTAAAAATTAACGCCAGAATTAACAAATAAAGTTTTAAAACCCCAGATCGCTGTCGTTCTCTTTTTTTTAAATTAAAAAAAAAGATTACCTCGTTAGAATTTTTCTGTTTTGAATATTGCAAAATAATTGCCTATGCCTAGGTTACTGAGTTAGGTACTCAATGTCAAGCAACTACTTCTCCGAATGAAGCGATCCATGATCGACTGTTTTGTCACTTTAAACGCATGTTGAGATATGTAGTAATGGATCAGGACCCCAATTCTCAAATTCCGCATAACGCAACTCGTATACGAGCAAATCCGCCTGAAATTTTCGCATACGAAAAAATTGGTATTCTCAAAGTTTTTTCCACCTCTGCGAAAATTGTATTCACCTCTCGCATGAGGTAGAATTTTACGTCGAAATGTACCTACTTTTTGTGCAAAGAATGGCATGAAAAAAAAAAAATTCAATTCAAATTGGCTAAGAAATATTGTGGATATGGGTTTTGATTTGCGATTAACAAAAACGAAAAAAATTGCGATTGTGTGTGATTGGTTCTAACTTCAGTTAATAATTAATTGTGTTTTTAGGTACAATGGCCACATTGGGGTAAATGAGATTAGCATTTTTTGTTCAGTTGGCAATGGAGCAGTTGGAGTAATAGACCGAGATATCCGAGAACCCCAAGACTCCCCAAGACTATTTTGAACTTTTCGACACAAAATTTATGAAATTATTTCGGTTAAACAAGCGCTTGGCACAGGAATTCATCGATTTCTTGACTACTCATATGATTGACCAATTTAGATCAAACGCTTTATGTAACTGCTGAAGAACCTTCTTCTTTTGTTTTCCTTCCATTTTAATTACTTTTGCTTCTTCACAATAAATTATTTCACACAGAAATTAAAAAATCAAATTGTCAAACTCACAATTCCGTATGCGAGAAGCAAATCCGCCTAGAAAAAGCAGACGAGTAACATTCGAAGAGAAATTCTCGTATGCGGAATTTGAGAATAGCAAATTTCAGTCTTTCGCATGAAATTGGATATTTTGACAGATAAACGTATGCGAGAATTTTTGAGAATTGACCCCCTGACCAAATATATCCTGATGATGACTGATGATATAGAGACTGCAGTGGAAGAGAGGTATGGTGGGTCCACTTGAACATCCTACCGTCATTATCCTTGCAATTGATTCATTATCCTTGGGTAATTGAAAATCATGATTTATTGTTGACTCTTTAGATTTGTAAAATCAATAATTAATTTACTCTCACTGTTTCTATAATTAGTGTAGTAAGTTCTAAATGTCTCAATAAGTTGCAAAGACATCACTTCTTGGTCCGCAAAACATTGCTTTAATTGTTGCTTTTATCGCTGCTCCTATTATCATATTTCAAGATAAATGCAACCTAAGTATATAAATAATCACAATACGCTGCTTAATGACTGGTCAAAAGGGAGGGAGTAGGTACTAATTTAGAAACATAGAAAATAAACCGTCTGCGTAGTCATGTCAGAAGAACTTCCAAAATCAATTAGGCTTAAATATCATCCCCTTATTTCAAAAGACCATTCTCAACTCTACCTCTTTTTGTAATTAAGATTATGAGTGATGCTTATGCGTTCGAGTTGGACTCATGGACTCATGATGATGTTTTCTTTGTATGCCCCGACCCGACAAACGGGTTCTGATTTTTTGTTTATCTTAAAGAATATTCAAAACTGGATTTCAGTGACGATTAATTGAGATTTTTTTTTTGTATAGGTACTTCTTGTCCCTAGGCTTCGTTCTGTTTGTAATGTGACCCACCGAAAATGTACCAACTTCGTTGCTTTTCAAGAATAAACGCAGTTGGAATCCCGCCCGCATCATTCTGGCATCACAGTGAAAATTTATAAAGGATTTAATTTCTGATATTTATTTGTGTATGCAATGCTTTTTTTGTGAGTTCATAGAGAAATGTTTAATAGAGAGTTCACTCGATAAATTTATTATATTATAATTATTAGGATTCAATTTAACGCCTATTAACTGCGCGTTCAATTATTTAAATGGCCCACTCACAATGTAGCGTAGGGAATGTATTCAGCATTCGATTGCAATAACCCACCAGATAGATTTTTAGTATCTCTAATCCGAAATGTGTTGTAGTGTAACATGTCAATTTTCTTCCCAACATAGTCAGCAGAATAAAATTTCTACAGAATATCATCATTGTTTTGGGAGTGGATACTTGTAATTTAGATGTAGACACATGTAAAGGGTCCGCCAAATAACTTTTTTTTTTTGAAAATGCTATAAAAAAAAAAAATACTGAATATTTTCTCAAATTTCTTTTTTTATTTGAAAGTACAATCCTTCCGGTTAATAATGGAAAATAATTTCATTCAAATGGCTGCCTCGTCTGGCCATGCAGTAGCCTATACGATCGGTCCAATTTTTAAGCACATTATCGATTGTGTGCAGCTGTATTTCACCAATGGCTTCACGAATATTGTCCTTTAAAGCGTCAATTGTCTCTGGCATGTCGGCGTAACACTTATCTTTTACGGCACCCCACAAATAATAGTCCAACGGTGTCAAATCGCAGCTCCGCGGTGGCCAAACGACATCAGCTCTGCGGCTGATAATGCGATCTTCAAAAACAGGGCGCAAAACATCGAGTGTAGCTTCGGCTGTGTGGCACGTAGCGCCGTCCTGTTGAAACCAAATGTTGCCAATATCCTCCTCTTCAATTTTTGTGAACAAAAATTCGTTCAACATGGCCCGATAACGATCGCCATTGACTGTAACGGCCACTCCTTGCTCATTTTCGAAGAAAAATGGCCCAATTATGCCTCTGGACCAAAGTCCGCACCAAACTCGGGTGTACGCACTGTTTTTGGCTTTTCACGCTTTGGTTTATCGATGAGGATGCCAGTTTCTTTCACTTTTTTCACAAGATAACGAACATACGGAGCTGACGGTGCTTCTCTTCTTCCAAAATCCGTACGCAATTTTCGCACACATTCTGCAACATTACCATGATTTTCAAAGTAATGCACCGAAAGAAAAATCATTGGTTGATTCAAGCACGTTTCATTGTTGACTGAAAATTGGCGAAAAATTGTGAAATTGAATACGTTTGTGATGAAATCAAATAACGCTGCGTATTCAATTCAACTAACTGGCCGTTGTTAATATTTTTTATCTTAAGTATCTCAAAAATGTTTGATTTAAGCATGTTTATAGTTGTTTTAAATATGATTTCATTTCAAATCAACAATTCAATTGTCGTTTTCATTTTTAAACAACAATGAACGTGATGGACGGAAAAACTGGCTAGAAATTGAAAAATTGAACACGTTTGTGATTAAAACAACCAACGTTTCGTATTCAAATCAACCAACCATGCGGTGTTTAATTTTTTTTTTTTAAATATCACAAAAATGGTTGATTTAATATGTTTGTAGTTGTTTTTAATATGATCTCATTCTAAACTAACAATTAAGTTGTTTTTTTAATTGTTAATCAAAAATGAACGTGGTAAAAAGAAAAGTAGATGTAGATATCTATTTCTTACATCTATTTCATCTATTATAACCCGTTTACATTTGCAAATTGAAAGATCGAATTGAAATAGAATCCAGAATACGTGCATCCTATTTATTGTTAGGTTAGGTTAGGTTAGGTGGCAATTATCCGTTAATACGGAGTAATTCACTTAGACCAAGTAAGATCCATTGTGATAGCACATGTATTGTTTATAATAACAAAAATTACGTGACATGAATCCGAATTCAATCCGGGCTCAATAGCTCATATAAAATAGGTAAAAGGTATAATACAAATATTGGCGATGAAGTTTTTTTTTCTGGAAGTCTAATTTGGAAGTCATTTTGTATGTCCGATTCAGCTAAATTTTTCAGACATTCTTAGGTATTTGCCCGGGAGATTGGTCAAAATTGAGGAAAGGGGCACTTCCTATACAAAAAAAAAAAAAAATTCAAATGCTATTTCTCGACACTCATAGGAGCTAAAGCTGTAAAAAATTGATGTGCATTGTCCAAACCACGACCCTTACAACAAAGTTATTTAAAGCACCTTATCTTCACCAAAACTTTATCTTTGAAATTTGGTAAATGGACACATGGACCTGAAGCATTTTACAAAACCGAAGTTTACCCGGTCATCTAGTAGTAAATAAATTCATATATCTTCTCCTTTCATTCAATCCACTTTCTACCATCATATTATTATTTCCGCCTATTGCTCTTTGTTATTTGCAGAAAGAATAGTAGGTATATTGTGACAACACTGAAACTGAAGCTGAAATGGTCATCTAAATGGACCTTTAAACGTTTTTAAGTAGACACTGTTCGCGGAGCTGAATTTATCATTATTGATAACGTTTCGGTTTGATTAAGCATTTACATTGTGAAATGATCACAATAATTGTAGAATTAACACAAACGTGTTTAAACCTTCCATTTTCTTAGCTCGACTACCACGTACGTGATCAAAAGGACGCATTCATTATAACGGAATATGCACATGCAGAATGCTCAGATGAAGTTTTTGTTTTTGGAAGTCTAAAGCATCGTTCACATTAATAAATATTTTCGTTGGCCACACCGTGGTAAAGTATTTATTTAGACCCAACATTTATGTCAATGCGGACGTGTGGATTCACACACATTTTTTAAGAAGGGGGTTGCTTTTCTATATTCCACAATTCTGTATAAACAAAATGCTGTATGAACAAAATACAAACAATCAAAAATACAAACCTACATTTTTGATAAAATTTGTATAACAAACCGTAAAGAATATTTGCGTAAATGTTTCAACTGTTTTTGGTTTCAGTAAAATAAAGTACCGATTTTACATTATGTATTACAAATTCACACTTACAGGGTGTTCCAATTTTCAAGGGCTGTTGCAATATTATTTCCATTTGAAGTAGTAGAAAAACCGAATTTTGAAATAAGAATTTTGTATACAGAATTTTGGTTCGTTTAGAATTACATATGGCTAAAAACCATATGTGTTCGCGTGAACAAATTTCAGGATCAAATTTGACGTTGTAAAAATTCTGATTTAGACCCACAAAACACTCATGCTGAAAGGTTAGTTAGTGCATGATTCATGCATGATTTTTTTTTTGTTCTATTCTATTTGATTTGGTTTAGCAAAAAAAAAATCGGAAAACCTCAAATGAAAATCGAAAAAATCGAAATTTCCATTTTGTATGTAACCGATTCAGCTAAAATTTGCAGGCATTCTTAGGTATTTGCCCGGAAGATTGGTCAAAATTGAGGAAAGGGGCACTTCCTATACACAAAAAAAAAATACATTTCAAATGCTATTTCTCGACACTCATGGGAGCTAAAGCTGTAAAATTGTAAGTACATTGATGTGCATTGTCCAAACCACGACCCCTACAACAAAGTTATTTAAAGCACCTTATCTTCACCAAAAGTCTTCACCTAAATATCTCCTCCTTTCATTCAATCCACTTTCTACCATCATATTATTATTTCCGCCTATTGCTCTTTGTTATTTGCAGAAAGAATAGTATATTGTGACAACACTGAAACTGAAGCTGAAATGGTCATCTAAATGGACCTTTAAACGTTTTTAAGTAGACACTGTTCGCGGAGCTGAATTTATCATTATTGATAACGTTTCGGTTTGATTAAGCATTTACATTGTGAAATGATCACAATAATTGTAGAATTAACACAAACGTGTTTAAACCTTCCATTTTCTTAGCTCGACTACCACGTTCGTGGTCAAAAGGACGCGTTCATTATAACGGAATTTGCACATGCAAAATGCTCAGATTTTTATTTCATTTGAAGAGTAAGTGCCGGCTGTAAAACGCGAGTGTTAAAGAGTAGAATATAATATCATTTATAATATATGTAATATAAAATCCATTAGTTGTTTGTTATTTCATTTGAAGAATAAGTGCCGGTTTTCATTTTACGCTATTTTGGAAATAGAAAAAAGTGTGACTTTAAGAATTACAGAGAATTTAGAATCAGTTATTTGGTAAGTAATGGTGTATTTTTGTTTTCATCTTATTTCATTTAAATTCAATAAAATTCAATATTTAATTAAAAAAGATTTAATCAAAATCGGTTCACAAAGACTAAAATCATAATAAAACACAACGTCGAAACTGTTAAAAATTTCTTAAAAGTCCAAAAAAGTATGTGCAAATGAAGGAAACGCTGTTTTTTACCAATTCTAGTGAGAAACGCCGTAAATTTATTTGCGTGTAAAAGTTGAAAGGATCCAATTTGGCTTATCGAAAAGTACCTGCGCTTCGTAGACGGCATGTCCCGCACATGAAACTTAGGGGCTCCGCTCGGGGTAGGTGCATTTCGTCAGACAAGCGCATTTTGAAAAGTTTTTTGTAGGCTCAGGTATTTATGAATCGATTTTGATGAAACTTTTTTTATCAATTAACTACACATTTCACGAGCAAAAAAAAGTTTTAAAAATTTGACCACTATTCCATAAATGTTGGTAGATATCATTTAATAACACATGGCCCTATGTCGCTTTGCCAATGCGTCATAAGGCAATTATGGCCTTATGTCAATTTCAAGTTTTTCTCAACTTTTGGCAGCCACTCGTGTTGAGTGGAAGGGATTTATCCCAAACGTCAATTTTTAATAGAATTTGTATAGGTTAGGTTAGGTTAGAGTGGCAGGCCGCATTAAGTGCAGCCTCACTTAGGCCAGAGGAGGCCCATTGTGATACCACAGGATCTAATGATCTCACAACTACCCATTGAACCAAGAGGAGCTGAGAATGAAGCGCTGGAGGCAACGTATGCTTGTATTAGCGAGTTCGCCAAGATTGTCGAAGAAATGTTCTCCTAGGTGTAGTTTTCTGCGTGCTGAGAGGGCTGGGCACGTGCATAGGAGGTGAAGAATTGTCTCCTCCTCCTCCTCGTCCATGCAGCTTCTACAGAAGTCATTGGAAGGGAGGCCCAGTCTGAGAGCATGTCTCCCAATAATGCAGTGTCCCGTGATGACACCTACTAGTGTGCTTATGTTGGATCTTTTTTGTTTTACAAGATTGTTGGAGCGTTTAGGATCCAGCGTGGGCCAGATCTGTTTCGTAATGGAGCACGTGGTGCAGTGTGACCACCTTCGATTGGTGGCGTTTATTGCATTTTGTTTAATTAAAAGTTTACACGTAGCGAGAGGCATATATAGATTCTCCTTTTCCGGTAGAATCGACAAAGTTGTGCCATGCCTAGCGAGTTCGTCGGCCCTGCAATTCCCCGGAATGTCCCTGTGGCCCGGCACCCATATAAGGTGAATGTTGAATTGTTCCGCCATCTCGTTAAGAGATAAGCGGCAATTGAGGGCGGTCTTGGACTTGAAGATGACCGAATCCAGGGATTTAATCGCGGCTTGACTATCGGTAAAGATTACGATATCCTTAGCAGATATTACATTATACCGTAGCCACGACAGGGCCTCCTTGATCGCCATGATTTCCGCCTGGAACACGCTACAGTGATTAGGAAGACGGAATGAGATCATACAATCTAAATCTTGGGAGAAAACACCCCCCCCTACTCCTGTTTCCGTTTTGGACCCATCTGTGTAGAAGCAGACGGATCTTTTTTGAGACACTACATCACTCTCCCAGTCAGTCCTGGAGGGTATGCAGGTTTCGAAATTTTTACTGAATTGGAATTGGGGGAGGGTGTAATCAGTATCTTTTGGAATGCATTCTATTTTATCTAGAATAGACGAGTGACCAGTTTGTCGACTAGTCCACAGACGGATTGCTTTCATGCGGATGGCTGCATTCGCTGCCACTTGTTTGCAATAGAGATCTAGCGGTATTAGGTGGAATAGTATGTCCATCGCCGCTGTTGGAGTGGTCCTAAGCGCGCCACTGATGCACACACAAGCCGTTCGTTGAACACGACTAAGTTGTTTACAGTGAATAGCCTTTTCAAGCGCAGTCCACCAGACTACGACGCCATATGTGAGTATAGGTCTAATGACGGATACATAAAGCCAATATGTGGTTCGAGGCTGGAGTCCCCATTTGCTACCAATAGCTTTTTTGCAGCAGTATAATGCCGTGGTGGCTTTCTGAACCCTCTGCAGTATATTGGGTTTCCAGCTCAGTTTGCTGTCTAGAGTGAGGCCTAAGTACTTAGCCGTATTGGAGAGCACCAGTTGGGTGCCATTTAGTTTTGGGGGAATGAAGACGGGAATTTTGTACTTCCTTGTAAAGAGAACCAATTCAGTTTTCTGAGGATTGACACCAAGTCCACATGTTTTGGTCCATTTAGAGAGCCTAGAGAGGGCGTTCTGCATGAGATCCCTAAGCGTATTGAGGTGTTTCCCTGAGACAGCGATAGCAACGTCATCAGCATAGGCAATTACCTTGCACCCTTCCCCTTCCAGTATTAGTAGTAGTTCATTCACTACTAGGTTCCATAGAAGAGGTGAGATCACACCACCTTGTGGCGTACCCCTACTGACGAACCTCCGAGCCGATGCTTCGCCCAGTTTTGAATTGATGAACCTTAGAATTTGTATAACAAACCGTACAATATAAACCTCGAATTCAAAAATCAATATTCAAATCGTTAAGAATTTAACTTTAACTGAGCAAAATAAGGCCTACAGGGCTCTATGACTTATGGCCTTATGTCACTTTGTAAAAGTGTAATTATGTCGCATGGCCTTATGTCACTGCAGACTGCACCCATTTTCGAAACCTTAAGAGAGGGCCGCGTCTAAACGGTGAGAGAGTACCGAAAATTGTTTTCAGAAAAGCAAAATATGGGCGTGTGAATTTGGATAATATTCAGCACTGTTAAATTTTTCCGATGTTTTTTATTTCTTAGTCTTGTTGCCACAATAAACATGGAAGAGCCAAATGATGAAAATTTCATACATTCACCACAAATCATTAAACAAGTAGACAATATGGCTGAGAATGAGATCGAAAATTCTCACTAATTATATCATGCTTGGCAACACAGCTGAAGAGGAAGTGTATACAGTTGATGCTGAAATGTATCAATTACTTTCTTCATGGGGATTTGTAGATTTATACGAACAATTTTCAAATCAAAAACTGAATGTAAATATCCTCAAATACATTGGCAATGATGATTTGAAAGAACTTTTCGCAAATAAGGCGTTTGGAATAAGAGTTGAATTTAAGCATAAGCTTAATCAATGGCGAAAAGAAAATGTAAATACTTCTGTATCATATCTATTTTAACAATTTACTTATATATTTGTTTTAGGGAATTGAAATTCATTTAGATCCGTCGGAAGAAATTTTGAATAATGTCAAAACTTTAATAGAAGAAGAAGTTAGAAAACATCTAGGGGAGCATATGATAACCTATTCCAGAAGTCATGAACATTCTTTAATAAGGTCACCATCGCCCTCATCGAACGCTTCAAACGTTTCAAATCCTTCATCACCCAGCATTTGCTTTGCAAACTTTGTATGCAACCGTTCTTAAAAACTTCTTAAATTCAAAAGAGTTCCAAATTTTAATACCTATTTCTTAACAATATTTTAAAGGATATTAACGCGGTTCTTGAATCGTATCCATCGGGAAACTACGTCATCAATGATTTTAACAAGAACAATAAAATTGGAGATTCTTCCCGAGCAATATTAGGTAATTGAGAGCATAACAACGTGGCTCACACAGAATAACAAATCTGTCTCTCGTAAGGATTTCCAGTATATTGCCACAAGAATCCACGATCGATTTCATGAAGACCCCGTAAGTACCTATTATTGTTATAGGCGAAATTTTGTTATATTATACTAACACAATACATGCATTGCAGAACATTTATTTTGCACCACCTATGAGAGGCTCGAAAGAAAACCCTGCAGGAAGATTATACAGCCGATACTACAATTTAAAGCGCCGCCAACGAAAAATTGGTCTAGACTTTAGCAAAATCGAACGAATCTCTAGCCCAAGTGGCAATTCTTTTAATGAAAATTGTACCGAAGAAGAACTTCAATTATTAAGAGGTACTTTGCGAACTTCAAACAACTAAAATTTGTTTAATCTTTCTCACTATGTCTATCTTTTTTGATTTAGAGGACCACTCGGCAGATGTTACGTGGCTCCAAATTCATAAAGAGCCTTGGGATGAGGTAAAATCTAAATGGAGGATTACTTTCAGGACAAGACAACATGAAATTAAAAATCACAACTTTACTACAATTTTAAACAACTGGCCTTTATTTAAGCACTCTGCTGGAGTTACTTTGGTAATTTTATTTTCTATTTATATTATTATAATTACATACATATTTCGTACTTACTCTTATGTATACAATACTATTATTATAATATTAATTCCGATTTTTGTGTTTTGTACATTTTTGACCCTAGATAAATATTGATTTTGAGAGCCTATTTCCTGGGAAGCAAAATTGTCTAATAGAATCGTGGAATGATTTTAAAGCTGGCATAATTCCAGTTTTAAATGAAAAAATTAAAGACAAAAACTGCCAAGAGTTGCTTGGTCTCCTAAATAAAAATGATTTTGACAACGGTAATTTCAGTAAAACAATCTTTTCAATATGCTTTTAAATAATTATTGTTATTTTGTTCAGAGCCAGAGGACGTGTTGATCACCAATCTTCTACATGCGATTCTCCCACCTTCAGCCAGACAAACAACAGTTCCATCAAGCAACGAACCTAGGAAAAGAAAATTCTTTAAACCAACAATTAAAGATTCCCAACAAGCTTTGATTGTAGCAGTTGAAGATGCAAATAATTTTAATCCAACCATTGACACACTGGCAACCAAGGTGAGACAATTTGGACAAAGCTTGCAGCCATTGATAATATACTGCAAATTTAATAAATCATTTATCGTTTACTTCAATGAAGTTAAGTACAAGTTTGAGTCATTACTGCCTGCACTAGATACATGCTTTAAAATTTTTTTTGTCCTTAATCTTAAGTATCCTATGGCATGTAAGTCAGTTTGGCTTTTTATTCAAAAGTATTTTTTTAAAATTGAAACCTCGGAAAGAGTACCACCAGATGTTCTAATATTATTTGATATTTAAAAAAAACATAATGTATAAGTGCCATTTGTGCTTAACAACATCCTTTACCACTGTAAAAGATCTTGTTTTTCATTATAAGACTGTACATTATTTAAAGCAATCTGATGATTTTCACTGTTTTAACTGTAAACAAATTTATAATTTAAAAAGCTTTAAAAGGCATTTCCAACGTTCTTGTAAGAGTCTTTTACTCAACTCGGTTATCGTTCCAAACTCATTGAGAAGAGAAAATCGTACTCTTTCCCAGGAAGCTACAGATAATGATGAATTTGAAAAAGTAGCAGAAAATGAGAGTTTCTATGAGAAATGTGACATTTTTAAAACAATAGAAAATTCTGCTATGGATTTTGTATGTAACTTGTATGGAAATCCCAATTTATCTCGAAAAATAGTTGAAGAAATTATTGCAGATTTGACAGATGGATTTTTTAAAATTATTTTCTCAAAGCTATATAAAGGCTTTTCTGACCATATGCAAACTAAAAATAAAGAACAATTTAAACAAACTCTAATTTTTTTACAGAATCCTTTCGAAAGTGTAAAAACTTTCTACAGATTCATTTAAAAAACAAAACAAAACGACCTATATAGGGATCCTTCCAGCTATGTTATCAATAACGAGATTTTTGTTAAAAGTGGTATAACACCCTCTATCGATGTTATTGAATCTGATGGTGTTATATTACCATTAGAATTTCAGTTCCGAAAGTTTTTTGAGCTACCAGGAGTTTATAAGTCTGCAATAAATAATATGAAAAATCTTGAAATCAATGCTATTCCTCATTTGATTACAAGCAAACTTTGGAAAGATAGAATTTCAAAATTTCCAGAAAACAAGCGTGACAAAGTTATTCCCTTTAACTTATATTTCGATGATTTCGAATCAAATAATCCGTTAGGATCCCATGGTGGATGCCATTCTATCGGAGCCGTGTACTACAATTTTCCAAGTCTTCCCCAATACGTTAATTCGGAACTAAACAACATTTTTGTTGCAATGTTGTTTTATTCAAAATATAAGTCGCATGGTGAAAATTCAATTTTTTATCACCTTGTTGATGAAATCAAAAAGCTGGAAGAAAACGGAATTTTAATTAAATTGATATCTGGTGAAACTTACCAGGTGTACTTTGTATTAGGACTCATTACAGGTGATAACCTTGGGCTTAATTCCATCTTAGGTTACACCAAAAGTTTTAATTCACATTATTATTGCCGTATTTGCAAATCTTCTAAGACTCAAATGTATTCAATGTGTTCCGATGATTTTAGTAATCACAGAACAATTGAAAGTTACAATAATGATCTTTGTCTGTACCCGCTATTAAGTGATAGAGTGATGAATACCGGCATAAGAATTGAATCAGTTTTTAACACCATACCATCATTTCATGTTGTTCATAACATAACTGTTGATATTATGCATGACGTGTTTGAGGGAGTATGCCATTACGATTTATGTAAGCTGTTAAATCAGTTTATAGTTCATGACAATTTTTTTTCTTTAGACGTTTTAAACAACAGAACACAGTTTTTTAAATATGGTGAGTCTGAAATCGGAAATATTCCACCATTGATAAAATCTGAGCATATTCAAAAGCTTAAATTGAACATGTCAGCTAAAGAAATGTGGACGTTTTGCAGATTTTTGCCCTTAATCATTGGTGATCTAGTTCCCCAAAAAAACATTCATTGGGAACTCTTAACCCTTCTCCATAAAATTTTAAATATTGTTTTAAAATCAAGTTTTCAACAAATTGACCTATCTAATTTACAAGATCTTATATCAACACATCACTCGACATATATTCACCTTTTCCATGAAAATTTGAAGCCCAAATTTCACTTCATGACTCATTATCCTTATGTTATGCAAATGCTTGGTCCCTTAAAACACTACTGGTCCTTCAGGTTTGAATCAAAACACAAAGTGCTTAAAAGCTATTGCAATAATATTACTTCTCGTAGAAACCTACCACTGTCTATAGGGATTAAAAGTTCTTTAATGTTTTGTAAAAGAATTATTTCTAATGTGGGAATTTCCCCAGAAAATTCAAAGATATCTGATAGTAAACTTTTGCTCATGAACCATTCTTGTTTTCATAAGATACAACACGCTTTTGGGTATCAGAATCATTTTAATGAAACATTTTGCTACAATACTCTTACATTCTGCAAAATAAACTACAAAAATAATGATTTTGTCAGTAGATCTTCAGATATTTATCGGATCGAATGTTTATTTTTGATAAACAAAATTATTTATACAGTTTGTGAAAAAATTGTAACATCAGTGTACCTTGATCATTTCAATTCCTATGAAGTTTTAAATGCCACTAATAATTATTTCGTGTATAACATAAATGAATTTGACGGCCCTCCTGTTTGTTTATATTCGAATCCGAATGGCCGCAATTATAGATACTTTTATTAAGTTGTTTTAAATTACGAATTTAAAGTTCTGTTTTTTGTTTCAATAAAAAATAATATGTTAGTTTTTAAGCAATATGTATATTCATTGTTGTACTTGAATAGGTATTAATTAAAAATAAAAAAGTTTTTCAAATACAAAAAAAAAATCTTTTTTTATATACCTATATTTTTAGCAGGAAAAATAAGTTGAAAGTAAGTATAAAAAAAATGGAAAATGTATCATTTTGATTCAATCACAAATAATATGAATTAACAACAATTCTAGTTAATTAAACATTCAAGCATAGTTAAGTGAGCATGGCCATTAAAGAATGAGCACAAATATTTTACTAAATTGTCATGTTTGATTAACAACGATAATGGTTAGCCGATCATGGATGCATATAAATGCAAGCAGGATTATCTTTAACTCAACACAAACATAGTTATATGACCATGAATATTTAAGTTTGATCACAAACGTATTTCCAAATTATCGTGTTTGATTAACAATGATTATGCTTAGTCTATCATGGACACATACAAGCTAAACACAAACATTGTTAATTCATCATGTTTAGGGTTCAAATAAAATTCTGGCAAATATGAACGTACTCACGAAACGTGGTAACCTAACTATAGACGTGATCCTTTTTGAATACGCAAATTTTAAGTTTAACACGTTAATAATCACGCTAAAATGCTTGATGGTTATTCAAACACGAAATCAACCATAAAAATTGTAAAGTTTTGATAAAAAAGTTGACAATGCAAGCTTAGTTAAAATAACAACGTTGCTTGGTTGACGCAAAATCAAACAAGGATATTGGTTGATTTTACCAACGTTTTTCTTTCGGTGTGTCGCAATATTTCCCAGCGTTGTTCAAGCGTATACACAACCATATTCGTTCAGCGGAAGGATAAAACTAATTATCTAAAGAAGAAGTCAACGAATTATTATTTGGACTGTCCCCCACCAGTGGTAATGGTAAATGATCTGTAATCAATTCATATCAAATAATTTAAATAGTAATTTGCAGTTTATTTTTTTTTTTTAAGAATAAAAAGTACACAAAGGATAAACTGTTTAAATGAGATATTTATACATTATATTTTTATATTTACCTATATTCGGAGTCAAATAAGTTTTATGTTTGAGATTTGGGTTCTGACTGAAGAATAAGGTCACAGGTACAAGCTGCCGAAATGAGATTTCTTCGTTGTATAGTATAGGTGACTCCTAGAGATGGTATAGGAACATCAGAATAAATGAGGAGCTCATTCCAGAGCAGCCACGAGAGCTCAAGTCTAGCGAATTTCCCAAACTGAGTTTCCAAGACGTGCTTGGAATCCGTGGTGCATCTATGTATAGGCCAAGAATGAGATGTTTGGATCAAGCTCGAAATCTGTTCTGTATTGAGTAGGGTGGGACTACTTGGGCATCTTGTTACTTGAAGTCTCATAAATATTGACTTTTTTATAGCAAAACTATGAAGCTTGGATCAATACAAAGAAAGGACTTCGTGCTTCTTAATATGTTATTATAGAAGAATAAGTAGGTATATGTAATACTATGTATTACAATTAATGGAAATAAAAGGTGACTCCAAGTCCATACGAGTACTTAGTATGGTCCCACTTCAGGCAAGTAGATAGGACACACTACCAACCCAACCCTCACCCGGCAAACTCTCTGAGAATATTTTCGCGCCCATCGATCATATTCTTCTCTTCTTCCGAAGAGGAAGAGGAAGGAACTTGATCTAGCTGGCCCAACTTACAACTCCACAGTCCTCGCCTATGGTTTAATGAACGTATTGCATATTAAAAAAACAATTTTCATACAAATAAAAACTGCATAGAATATAAAACCAAAAATTCGCCCTGGTTGTCCATTTGCTGATACAAGGCACTGGAAACAGGTTTTACACGTGTTGGGTAGTGGTAACGCTTCATTCGTTCATTCTTATATGATCTGTTGTACCTATTTAGCTCTTTGTAAAAAAAAACAAACTAAAAGCTAAAAGTGTTATAATCAGCCTGGCCGATGCTTTGATACCCTTCACTACATACAAGTCATGCAAAATATTTTCCGTGTACAATGTACATGGATCTAATATTGGTTTTGTAAGATTCGAATAACTTTTGGAATATTCAATTTGTGATTTTCATATTTTGTCTAAATAGATTAAATATAATCTGTGTGGTACAATCATTAAACATAAAATTAATATAAACCACATTAAAAAAAAGTCTAATGAAATATCATACAAGAGGTACCTAATTTTAGAGCTATTGGCTTAACAATATCGGAACTCTAAAGTGATTTATCATCTCATACTTAATCAAAGTAAGCTCCAGTTCATGGGAAATTGTTACAAAAACTCCTTCTACATTCGCCCCTTTTCAAAGAAATTCCTTAAGCACATAACCACCCCACGCAATGACTATACCAAGATGTACCTAGACCTACTTACTGTGTAATTCCCTATAGCGAAGAATGATACCCCATGGTACAAGGATACACTCATTTATCTGAATTACAAGGGAGTGCGATTGTCGTGAAATGTAGCGCGAGTAACAACCATACAACTATAATCATTTGGTACAAAAGACACACGAATGAGTAAAATTTAGAAATATCCCAATTCTATTTTCTGATATACACAATGTATAGTGCTATACAAGTGTATACCCGATTCTCTCCCTCAGAACAAAAATATCAAACACGTGCGCGATCCAACAACTGGAACTTAAGTGTTAACTCCTTCAGTAAGTCGCAACAGATAAATCCTAATCAACAAATATCTCAGATACAATATCAACTGCGCCACAGGGTATTCAATTTATAATTATAGTGGCCTGGCCAAACACTCACTGCATGAACATTATATTTCTTTAAAAAAAAATGTAAAGGAGTAGGTGACGGCAACTATGTTATCATATCAATCGCCTCCTCTCAATATTTGTCATTTGAGATATATTTTGTAGTTCCTAAAAATGTAGGGGTTGAGAAATTATTCTTACTTTCCCACGATTCACACAAAAATATAACAAAAAAGGACCCCTAACCTGTCTCTTTTTTTATATGTTTGTCAAGATACGAAATTTGAAAAGATAAGCAAAGAAGGTGAACAAGAAAACAAAATCAAAGAAAAATCGAAACCAAAACAGAGATCCCTTGCCCTTCCTTATTGCGTTGAGAAACAGGTCATGTAAGGGATGAAAATTTCGAATCCACTATACATTTCTTCCTCAAAATTATGTACGAGTAGAACCGAATTTTGTGTATAAAAGGAGCGACATCTCTTCTGAAAAAATTAGTCTAACTCATAGTGCCGTCGATATTAGGTATCTTTGGCTAGTGTGGCCTATCCATATGGATAGGTCATGGTGCAGTAAAAACAGCGAAGCGTTCCAGAAAGCATCTACTAGAGAAGATCTCTCAGTAAGATGTATTTGGTCACCCAAGGATGAATCCTGTAGCTGCACACTTCGAATAACCACGGACGGAATAAAATTCTATTAATCGATCAAGCTTTAAACGAAATTAATTAAAACTTCATACAATTGAAGTAGCTGTGATAGCAACATTAAACATAAACATTTAATCTATAAGAATCCAATGTCTTCCAACATTAGTTATAAAAACATTTAGCTTAACTTAGCTTTAAGAAACGAAACAAGAAAATCATTGTCTTCCGGTTTGTTTGTTTTGCTTAAAAAATTTTATTTGTAAATAATAAATTTTTTTGTATGTTATTACAAAAAAAAAAAAAAAACTAAAAACAAAATCTTTTAATCTGTTATGGGTTTTTGGTGGGCTTTCTTAATTTGTTTGTGCAATTTGATATGAAGCATATGGTCGTTGTGGTGAAACAAGTCTTTGGCATTTAGATAACTGATCATACTATCACGTTTTCATTGGTATTCAATATCAACTCGTTGACTGAGGACTGAGGTTTCAAGAATTTGCATTGTTCCACGGGACAAACTTGTTTTTTAAAGGCTTCGAAAATGTGTGCATTTCACACTTGTTTTGTTTCCCAATTTATTTTGAATTACCCAATATTTTTTGAGTTGCAAATAGGGTAATTGGGTTGTTGTAGAAATATAATATTGGTAAAAATTAGTAAATTTAGTCTGTATTACGATGGTAGAGGAACTCAAGAAAATGGGCATTTCTGTCAATTTTTGCGTCTGCTAAACTGTAGTTTCAGTAGTAAGTAGTTTTAGTTATTTTAAGTGTAATGTACTATACATTCATTAATTCTTAAACTCTAATAAACAATAGATATTCCTGAGCAACAGCTCAACATATATTTTTTTTTTTTTTAATTATTTTCCAGAAGTCAACCAAAAGGAGGCTTTGACACCGTTGCTGAAGAAGCAATTGACAGTGTCAAATCCTCCTTTATCAGTTAAAACTAATTTTGATGCTTGTTTATTAATTTGTTCTTGTGTACCTACATTTCAATTAATTTTATTAAGTAGTATTTTTTGTGACAAAACATCCTTACGAATCTATCAATATTGAAGGAGTTGACATTTTGATTAGAAAAAAGGCTATACTTAACTATAAGAAAATTATTTAAAATGACAAGTTAATGATGGTTCTTTGTTACTAAAATGACAGTTTTATGTTAAATTTAAAAATTTGAAATTATACTTGTATCTAGGTTAGGTTAGATTAGATGGCAGTTATCTGTTGCGTAAATCTGAATAGCACTAGCTCTTTTTTACCCGAGTTTATATACTGTCCGAATTTGTTAGCCCATTTGACCAGCGTTGGGAGGGCCGATTCCATCAACTCCCGTAATTTTGGGAGGTATTTCCCTGTAAATAAAATGGCGATATCGACTGCATAGGCTACAACTTTACAGCTGTTTTTCTCCAGGATTACAAATATTTCATTCACTGTTAGCAGTAATAGCTGCGGTGAACGTACTCCACCCTGCGGAGTGCCGCGTTGCACTGACCTGACCTTCTCAGTTTGCAACATCCAAGTTCTGAATTGATAACCCTATTTAAAAATATTTGGTTGATTCAGTGACTTAGACTAGCATCAATCTGCACGTTTTCAAGTGCGATAATTATGGCTCTCATTGTAAATTCCCTGACAACTAGTGATTTTTCAACAGTGCCGACAATGGAGTGCAGAGCTAAGCCTGAAGTTCTTTGGAGTGGTGTGAGAGGTTTTTCCCGTCTTGGGTAAAAAAAAACACTTTCACATCTCTTGTATTTGGCCCACCCTCTATATTATATTAATTAATATTAGTCAGTCAGTCCTCGCTGAAATACATCAGGTATTATTCCGCATCATTCTTTTCTGCTGCGGTAGCTATAGCTTTGATAATAATCAAAAAGTTATAGCATTTCAAGGTAAATCCAAAGGTAATCCATCAGCCTAATTAAGAGAAACGGAATGACGTCCAGTACAAAAACTATTATTATTAATAATTATTACATGCCATACTGCCGGAGTACCTAATTACTGCGTTATTGTAGAATGTATTCGATGACAATTACGTGTACAATTATACATGTACACTTGTACACTTAGCTTTCCTTTTAGACGACTTTTCCAAAAACGTTCCTTGTATTGTATTTTGACAATCGGCATCTTTGAAAATGAAATGTCACTGTATCAAGTGATCTGAGGTTTAAACTGCAGAATACTGTCGTTTAACTTAAACTACATCATGAACTCTGTTCAAGGTTTAAAAGAGAACTGTTAAACCGAATTAATTGTTGAACTGAAGTTTAAACTAAAAGTGTGGTTTAAGATTCCACAGTGAAACTGAAACTGGTCTGTAATTGAAAGTATTCAAACAAAATTGTGTTTTATACAATACGTACATATATACATTTATTTATTTAATTATATACAACATTTTTTTATAAGCAAAACAAACAAACCGGAAGACAAAGATTGTTAAACTAAATTAAAATTCTTAAAATGAAATTAAGCATATAATATCTAGCTACTTCAACTTGATGCAAAGCGCATATTAAATCAAATGGAAGACAATGATTAAAGCTAAAATTATTCAATGTTACACTTTTTTCTATCACAGTTACAATTCAATATTATATTACTGCATTCATGTTGCGCATGGGTATGCATTTTTTAAAGCTATTCAATACAATAACTCGGTAGCACGAGAGCTAGTTCCAATGGCAGTGCTGTTCCATGTCCAATTAGTGGCACAAGCTCCATTGTTGTTTCTGGCAGTATTTACGGAAATACCTCTTTTTATGCCACTTTACTGAGCGCAGTTGCGATAAAAAAAGAAAACAGCCAATGGTTTGGAGCGGAGTATAAACGGCGACAGGTCCAACTGGTTCTTATGGCTCTTTGGGCTACCATTAAAGGCACTTCTGGTGGAGTGCCAAAAGCGTGTTGGTTTAATATCTGATCGAGATGATCGTGATGTAAAAAAATCCAAAACCAGTATGAAGTGTGTGGATTTGATCGTGCGCAACGAGTGTGTACAGCTATGCTGTACAACGCTCTGATGCAGACACAACTATCCGAGATAGATGTTTGAGTTAGACTGATTTTAGGGGTACAAAAGTGTGCCTTTTATACGATGAATTCATTGGAATGTATAATATTTCTTCCATAGATTCTAGGGGTTAGAAAGGGAAAACAGGTAGAAATGTAGGAGGAGTATCTGCCATAAGGACGAAGCAGATTCTTATTGGTCGACTGGGAGTTATATCCCTATTCAAAAAAAATTAACAAAGTACAAGAAACCAATTTCATGACCCATTGCAGTGTTTGTAGGGATAGGCTGTAAGAATTCAAATAATTAGGGAAAAGTGCTATCAATTTGAATACCTCCCTAAGTGAATCGATTGAAAAGTAAAAATATTCTTATCTGGTAAATGTATTTTTTTTTTGTTTTAAATACTTCTCTCGGGAAAGGCAAACCTATAACGCTTTAACAGCGCCCCGAGATGCTTGCAGATGTATGTTAGTTCTGCACTTAAATTACTGCAAATTGTATTCTTCTAGAAATATATCCCCAGGAAGGGAGTTCCAAAGTTTGCTTGTCCTGTAACAGAAGGAGTTTTGGAAAGTTGATGTCCTCGCGGTTGTCAAGTGTACTGTATGGTCATGAGCATTAGCAGCCTGTCTTGTGGAGCGACCGAAAGTTGCATTTCGAGGGATAAGATAGTAGGCGCGCTATTTAAAGAGTTCCCCAGAAGGCCTAATCACTTTTAGCGTAAAAATAAATCACAGAAAACATGCATTTAATACTGAAATATGCACAAATATACCCTAACGAATAGGGCTCAAATTGCTTAGTTTTGTATAAACACACATTTTTTTATGTATTTAGGTATATTTTAACATAACATGAACATATTTTTTGTAAAATTGACATCTCTAAAACGTGAACAAATCATAAACACTCTAAAACATGAACAAAAATTTCTGATCCAAATAATTGTAAAATTCAAGCAAGAAGCAATTTAAAATTAGTTTTTCTTGGTAAATCATCGTATTGTACACTCTGTAGTTGCACAATATAAATAGCTACCAGAAATTTCATAGGTATTTTGTTATTTTGTCCTTTGACAATCATAGAATACGTCGATCTTCACATGTGCTCTAAAGGTGCTAGTATCTACACGGTATGTAGCACGCCACATATATATGTGGCTCTGACGTAATTTTGACGTCAGCGAATGGAGCCAATGGCTACATGCCGTGTACAAGCTCTCTTTGTGCACTCTCTCGTGATGTCCCCCTTATACCAGAAACATGAATGTGCAAAAATGAAAATTTCGGGAAATCATGTTTAAATGTTAATTGCTCTCGTAAAATTAGAAGGTTTGGTTTCTGAAACAAATTTTAGTTTGTAAATTACTTCCACATTTTGCTTTTTAAGATGACATAGTTCTTATGTTGGTACTTCTTTTCTACCCCAACATTTGGCACATTCATCTTTCTGGCACAAAAAATAGACAAAATAATCCCATTCATTTTTTTACCTTTCCTAAAGGTAAATACAAAATTAGCGCATTAAATTCAATTACACCTACAGCTGTGTTCATGAAAATAGTAGTGCATCTCTCTAAAATAGCCAAAAGTAAATAAATTTTGACCGAAAGTAACGGAATTTTGAAAAGTTTATTCTCTTCTTTGCATTCTAAACAAAAAGTTTGCATCCTTATATTTTTCAACGGAAAAAGTACCGTTTCATTTGGTTCAAGTTTTGTGTAGAGCAGCACTACTATTTTCGTGAACGCAACGTATGTGTACGATTTATATTAAACTTTAAGTTTTGTTTGAACAGCATTAAATTAAACAATATTATTAAATAATCGCTTAGTTCTCATTTTGGAATCAGAATCTTCTGAAAAGTTGGGTTCCGGTAAGGCATCACGAACCGTCACTGTTGTCCTTTAGATTTTTAAATTTCTCGTATACGTTGTACCTAAGAGAACGATATTGTTTTCGTACAAAATTTCGAACTCGAGATTTTGATCAGTTCTGATATTACGATGATAGGGGAACTCAAAAAAGTGGGTCTCGCAAATCTGTCCGTCCGTATGTCTGTCTGTCCCACCCCTGGGGAATCTAAACCCTTGGACGGATTTGTTTCAAACTTCGTATTTAGAGTTTGTGGGCTTCCCGCTAGGAGGCGATTTTTTGTTTTTGTGCCATCCCTAATATTAACGGTACTTCCCATATAAACATTTTACGAAATATTAAACGGCTCTAACGATTTGAACCAAAATTAATAGTTGAGTTAATGTAGGCATGTTAAACATGGTTGCATACCCAGTTTTTCGCTAAAAAGTCCAGCAACGGCAGTTTTGAAAATTGGCTTTTTCTCGAAAACGGTCAAAACGATTTAAAAAAAAACTTATTTTAAAGATACTATTGTCATTCTTAACTTGATAGCAAACTCAGTTTTTCTCTAAAAATACTGCGTCCATATCCACCCAAATCCCTAATAATAGTGATTTAAAAAACTGCTCATATCTCAAAAACGCCAGTATGTATTACTTTTTTAATTTACAAGGGTTCAGTTACTAAACCTGAGTACCTACATCTTAATTGGGTATGATCTGCTGAAATGACTCTGAGATTCTGCTAGATGCGCAATAATCGAGAAAGTTTCGTGCGACCCAGTCGTGCACATTTTTATAAAAGCGATGAAGTTCTTTTGGAATTACCATCGTTTCACACTTTTTTTTTTAAATCTTTGAGTTTCGCCTCAGCAACAGGCAGTGCCTATGAATGAAGCACCGTTACTAAAACATTCAAGAAGTATACCACCGACGCGACGAAACGTTTTAAATGTTGATATTGGTAACAATGAGTATGAGTGTGAGCTTTTTTCATCTATCTTACTTTTTCCAACAAATAGTATTATCACTATTATGCCAGATCCACGAATGTGACACATTCGTGTTTCTGGCTTAACTTGATGGGACTGAAATCTACATTCATGTAATTGACATTATAAAATAATATGGTTTCCTTGCACATAGAGCATTCTAGGTTTTGGTATAATATAGAACACCCAAACGTTAATCAAACCAACCAATTAACTCAAAATCGGAAAATTTGCACATTCATGTTTCTGGCATAAGGGGGACGATATATATGTGGCGTGCTACATACCGTGTCCTATCACCTTAAATAAAATACATTCATTGGCATGTCGGGTTCCGTGCAGCGTCAACATCTACAGCTGATGAAATTCAAACAGTCAAATCTTTTTGGCGCGAACGAAAACTCCCTTTGTTTGGAATTGAAAATTTCGTTATTAAACTCTTTTAAAGCTTGTTTTCTTAATACAATTTGATAGATTAATTAATTATCCTACATTTGGAATAGTAAAATGTGCAATTTCTATTTATAAATGCATGTAAAGTATTATAAATGCATGCAAAGTATTTTTTTCTGATTTCGCGCCTTTATTTCAAGTGTGAAATATCACAATGACGTCGTCGTAAGTTTACCATCTCGATTTTCCACCCAAATTCGCGCAGTAAGTTTACCATCTAGTGGTAAATGATTTCACATACAAATTTTGACAGTTCATTTATCACGTCGTAAAGTTACCAATACTAATGTCGTTTTCGGTTGGTCGCCCAGAACGGTCAGGAAGAACTCTTCGCGATTCTGAATTCAAATCCAGAAGAAAATTTGTCTTCTTTTCAGGAGAAGAACTGTCAGTTGGGTGCCAATCGAACGCTTTCAGAAGCGTTCGGATTACTTCCAGACGGTTCTGGACGACCAATCGAAACCGGCATAAGTTTACGACGTTGCATGAATAATACCCCTAATATTTAGCAAAACTAAAATCTAGCGCAAGTTTGCAAAATCTAGCGCTTTTTTGTAGGGTTTTCATGTAATTTCAGCGCAGAACTGTACCTCAGAGTTGGCAGCAGTGATTGTACAGTTTTTAGGGAACTACAAGACATTTCGTATTGTATTTGGTCTGCTCCTAGTTGTCCCTTGCATTAATTGTTATAGATTGTCTTGTCTGCTCATTTCTCGCTTGTATGAATGCAACTGATTTGCACAAGTTGAAGTCATTAGTTATCGGAAAAGCTAAAAACTCACGTTCATTTCAAAATTTTAAATGTCCAGGAGACGGCTATATTGATTTCATGAATCATTTGCGACACAAGTGTGTGACTATAAAAGCCACTTATAGATTACTATTGTCTGTTTTTTGAGGTTACGTCATTTATAAAAAATCAGAATCTACCAGTGAAGGCTCTTCTACTATTGAACAAACCTTCTCCGGAAAATGAGTTAACGTCAGATGATCATTGTATTACTGGTATGTTTATGCTGCCAAACCCGTTAATCCAATCCATCATGGATCAAAATGCCATCAAAGCTTTACTATAGAATTAGTCTACTAGTCTAAAATAAACAAAAATATATACATTTTCAAATGACTTTCTAGTATAGTATTATCCTATTCCTTAGTTAAAGTTCAACCTTCGCAAACGTGAACTCTCTCGCAAACGTGAACTGGCTTGGTTTTTAATTGTTCACGTTATCGAGGGTCTACTGAATATTCAAAAAACATGGTTGAGTATGAATCCGGTTGTCCTAGTAATCACTATTAATTTATCACAATATCACTGCAACACACTTATGATCCCTTGTTGCACTGATAATGAATTGAATGCATTAATACACCTCTTATTTAACAGGCAAAATGAAAAAATGATTTAACTTCATATTAACAAATCCTTCAAAAATACAAAATAATTAAAGGAGTACCTCAAAACTGTATGGCAACATCCCACATAATCAAATTCATTTATTTGCTCTCAAAAGCTTTAAAAAGCAACAAAACCCGGAAGTTCTTTGACAAATCCATAGAAAAACCCGCAATGATATTTTTGCAAATGAATATGGTAACACTCTTCTGAGGTGCTTAAAAAAAACACACACCAACACCACACATGTTTATTTTCGGTGATAAAATAGCAATCGCACACGAGAAGATCACCCTCATCGTCGTCCTTCTGCCATCAGTTGTGTGGCAGACTGGTCATGGTGGAGTTTATGCCCCTTTGACGAAAATTCCTTCATAAACAGACTGATCATGGTGGGTTTTTCGTAAATGACAACAACAATTCCTTGGTAAGTCTTGGTATTTATTTCAGTGGCAATACTGGCAATTCTTGTGATTGAGTACCGTGAGAGTATCTACTGGCCTGGCTGGCACCATTGGTAGTAAAAAGAGCTTCCCATAAGGCCTGTACTGAAAATATAAATTGGACAGAGTATAGACATTCGTAATCTCCTATGCTTCATTAGAAGCTCAAACTGGTTCAACGAGTAGGAACATCTTCTAGATTCATGTGGTATCAGAAGACGGGACCTTATAATGGTCTAAATGTTTCGGCCTTTTGTCGGCAGCCATTTCAACTTAACCTAACCATGTATGAAATATTGGTTTTAGTTATAGGATAGAATAGTTTGGGGGACTTAGTCCCGAGCCATGCCCTATCATTATATTCGCAAAATGCAAACATTTCGGCGTTCTACCTTGAAAAAGGTATGTACATTGATGGTTTTTGAAAATCTACTCCCGTTTTTTCCTATCTTCAACGTTGCCATATTCACAGTTTTAACTGTAAATTACAGTTTTTTAGACAAGCTTACAGTTTTTAAAATGACCTCCTAGTACAAATTACAGGTTTTTTTAAAGTTCAGATTTGAAAGAATAAATTAAAATGTGCTTTAAATCGTAGTGCTTCGTATTTAAGCATGTTATTTTATTTAAAATGAATTGTTTTGTGTTAATTTTGTTTAATAAAACTAAAAAAAAAATTTTAATTTCAAAAAAATCGATTGGTTTTTGAAGGTTACAGTTTTTTGGTAGAAAATACAGTTTTTTTTTTGGGGAATTTACAGTTTTTGGAAAAAAAATCTGGCAACATATCTACTCCACTTTTTTAGGCAATTCTACTCCAGAAAATTTTTCAGAAGTGACATCGCTGGTCTAATAATAATAACTTCATAACAAAAGCTCTCCAATAAAGCAATCAGTTCCTAGAACTGTAGTTATGAACTAGACCTGCTTTAATTTATGTTGGAAATCGTATGATCTCTACAAAATTATATTTTGACTATGTTATACAAATCATTCAGTGTCAATCTGTCAGACGGCTGTTGACATTGTATGAAGACTTAATGATGAAATACATAAATTTTATTACAGAGCTGTAGATGAGGTGTTGTAAATTTCCATTTTCATCATTAGTTCTGAATTTGAATATCTATTCAGTGCATGAAGTACATAAGTTCACATACTATTTGCTGATATCCATAATACTCTCTCTTGCTCTTGCTGATGAGCATGGTCCTACAAGCATTACAATACATAGTAAACTATATATATAAATTAAACTGGTTACAACAGACTTGCTACAATGCATTGAAATATGTAAAATGGTATACAATATTATTATGTTTAGCGCCTATGTCTGTACAACATTTAAAAGAAGATACCTAATGAAATATGAAAGTCAACAACGTAAGTACACTATGCGTTTACATAATTGTACACTGTCACTGCGACATTAATATCGCCTCTAGAGACAGGTTAATGACGACGAGATTTGATCGTTAATGTAATAAAAGTATAAGCGAAACTCTGGGCACACGCTGAAGAACGCGATTTGAAGCCTAAGTGAAATTTAATGATTTGGAGAACAAATAATATGTATGACGGGTTTTAATGGCATGTTATTCTCTTACATTAAGTTAGATACATTAAATTCGTATGCAAACTGCTAGGAAGTGCATATTTGCATTGACATGCGTTGTAGTATTCTATATTTTTATAATGATTATCTGATCGATGCATAAATAGTAGGTACATATCAGTCAATTTGTTTTTGTCTTTCCAGAATATTAACAGGAAGTTAATGAACTTCATTAAATTCTAAAAAAAAACCGGCCAAGTGCAAATGTCACTCGCGAACAAAAGGTTCCGTACTTTAGTTCATAATAATATGCATGCATAGTTAAGGTATTGTTCCCTAACGTTCGGTCGGTCGTCGTCACTAGTCAGGTTTGACCTATGCCTACTTGGATCTTCGAAAACGAACTATGTAGTACCATTGTAGGTATATGAAAGTAGTACCTATATATCTACATACCTTTACTGACCTACCCCCTAAAAATGCGAGCAAGATATTTCATTGCAAAATCATCGGCCCCACCAATCTCGTATCGTAATATGTAATACAAATGAACAGAGAGAGCACACGTGCAACAAAAATGCATACACGAACACGATACAACGAATATTCAACAATGCGATGATCGTGGGGAGAGAGGCCAGAGCACAACCCTCCATCGCTCCATCCTCCATGACATCGACCGAGACGAGATGCACCAGTGCTCCCAGATTGTAGGAAATTTCCCTTTTTGAGGGAATTTTTGTACTCGAAATGAGCTGAAAGGGAAAAAGGGAAACTTTCTGTTTTCCAGAACAAACATAAGGGAATTTTTGTTCTTTGAAACTTTACTTTAATTTTATTGTTCAACTTCAGGAAGACAATTTATTTTATACACCTAACTGATTTCATGAAGATTGAACAAGCGCTTGTATTGACACAAAAAGACAGAAGACCTGGGACCAAATAACGTAAAATGAAAACGACTAATCGATATCGTCTCTGTCTATTACCACATATATGATAGAGCCATGTTTACTGTTTAGTGAGAACGAAAGCGGTTTTCGTTTCGTATTTTACAGAATCCCACCCCTGTTTTTTGCAATAATAATGACTATCCTATCCTCGCCTTTTATCCTAGCCAATAAAAGCGGCACGTCGACCTGATTAAGATCTACATATTGTACCATACATTAGAAAGAGGGTTTAGGCTAGGAGGTTCTTCACTTTTTTTATAAAGTTTATGATACTGCTGCAGAGGATTTTTTCAAATCTTTTGGTCAAGTTGGTCCCTGGAGAAGATCTTCCTTCGAAATTAGCATATAATGTTGTTTCGTCTTCTTCCATACATAACCTGCTCTCCGATGAGTTGGCTGGATTTATTTAGCTTAGGTGGTATTGTTACACATGATACCCTATAAGGAATCCTATACAAGCCTATTCTGGCCAATTCGTCTGCTTTTCGTTTCCTTCGAAGCATTCACGGACAGGAACCCACCAAATTTGGTTCTGTTCCCGAGGCTAAGGCCAATTTCAAGAAAAATCTTTTATGTCATTTAAAATCTCGAATACCCTATCACGAACTTATCTGCCAAATGAACATCAGCTTTTGGTTTCAAATGTCTTGGATAGTGATATCTAACAGTTAAAGTCTATAGGATAGCCTATCACAGTTTCAGAGCATTTTTTCGTTGACGAGCGTAGATTTCAGCCACAACATTAATTTGAATTTTTAGAAAACAAATTTCTACAACAGTCTCTATGTGAAAAGTAATTGGAACAATTTTATCATGAACAATAATAAATATTCATAATACATAAACACTATGACAAACAAGTTGTATATAAATAATTGACAGACAAGAATCTTAGAAACTAGTATCACAGGGATTTTATTGCACACTCCTTTATCTATTGTTTAGCGTTATGTGTCGGATAA
The DNA here is from genome assembly GCA_955612985.1 of Cheilosia scutellata. NCBI lineage: Eukaryota > Metazoa > Arthropoda > Insecta > Diptera > Syrphidae > Cheilosia > Cheilosia scutellata. The sequence goes on along the minus strand of OY015313.1, from coordinate 74,585,646 downwards.
TATTATCCGAAACTTTTCCCGGAACCTTTGAAGCTGGCCCTAAGTCTTTTAAGGGTGTAGAAATAGTCATAGTGTAATACTGATTTGGATCCAATGTTAGGTGAGCTAAGGGCTTTTATAGCTGCTTGATTGTCCGGGAATATATAGATGTGAACGGCTTCGGAGCTAATTTTTTGATGTGCCTGGCCTGGCTCATTCTTGAGTATAGCGTGGAGCTTTGCCTGTAATATACTTAAGTTTTTCCCCATAGTTATTGAGACTGTTTTTTTGTTTCGTTAATTATTTGTTTTCCTTTCGTAAACTATGTGTGGGAAAATCTGAGGTACTTTTTCGAGCCAGGCGAGGGAAAAAAGGGATTTTTTTGGCACTTGCGTGGGAATTCTTATGACAAAACACTAGCAGCACTGAGATGCACAAGCACAACAAAATATATTCACCATCACCATGCTATCCCATTCCCATCAAACCTCACAAATGGTATTTCTCCTCAAGCACATCTCATATTCTCAATTTCTCATATTCAAAAATCCTATATGAATTATGTCTCTCACTTAAGATCCGCCTCCTATCCAACAAAAATAATTTTCTCCCACAGCAACCACCATCCTTCACCAGTGATGGAAAATTAACTTTTCAGATTGTACTTTTCACAAGTTGTAATTGTAACTTTTAGGACTGAAGTGTATCCTCATCGTTTTGGAAATTGATAGCTACATTTATGGGCAATTGTATAGTTTTGAGATCACCTGGTTTTTTGGCTATGAAAAATCCAACATTAGACTGATCTTCAATGATTTTTTTTAAATGTTCGTTTTTATGGCGGATTTATAAAAAAAAATTAGAAATCTAAAAATATCAATATTTCATTAGATTTTAGCTTTGAATGCTGAAAAAAATTTAGTTTTTCACAATTTTTTTACGATACCAAATTAACTTTTTAATCTACACAAAAAAAACTAACAAATTACAAAAAAAAAAAAAATTAAAATCAAAGTTATGAAAATCGACCTAATTTTGGATACCTATTTTATCGACAAAAACAAGGTGAACGCGAAAGTATACAATTAAAGCTATATGAATATTAAGACTCTTCTCTTAGTTCATGATATAAAAACAAATAATGTCCCTCTTTGCCCTTATATAAAACAAATGGCTATCATTTAAATTACAATAAAATAATTAAAAAGTTCGTTCAGCAGGTCCGTATCACATCTGCAAAAGCGGTCTGTGACTGTGACAATAAACGTATAAACGTAAATTGTGACTATTCGTATCTCGATAAAAAAGTTTGCCTTTTTGGCAGATTGTGCAGAAACAAACGAAAAAGAGTTCTCGGAATATATTATATACACACGATCAATGTTACTTGACAAGTATCATTGACGATTTTTTTCATCAAGTATAACATTGATGATAAATCGCCTACACACGTATCAATGAATATTGACAATGTTTTTGGCTGAATTATGTTCAGTCGTTTCAAATATATGAATGAGGATGGATTATGCTATTATACATAATTTTTATCTGCTTGAACTGCTTGCAGCCAGCGTATGTTTAATAGATATTAAATGAAAAAAAATCGAAAAGGAATAAAAAAAAGGGGGTTATCTATTGAAACGACAGTTTTATGGAGATTGTTAATTTTGAAGGACTGGAAGTGTATTAAGCCATATGAGCACCTCATTAACACACGTTTTGTAGCTAGGTACTGGCAGAAACTTAGAGCACTTAACACTTCTATCATTTCAGAGACCTGACGTTCTATTGTCGACCATTTTCGTAATTTGGACATATTTTCACCAAGATTACCATTTAAAAAATGACAACATTGACAAGTAAAATTGATGCACCCTACGCACGTTCAATTAAAATTGTCAATTAAAATTGACGAAAACCAAAACAATTTTGGTTTTCATCAATGTATCAATGTTACTTGACGAGAACATTGAAGAGCATACAAACGATCAATGTTGCTTGAATGATGAGTCATTCAAGTAACATTGATCGTGTGTAGGGCCCTAAAGGATTACATGTATTTTTGTAAATTTAAAAATAAACAGTTTCTTGTGCGAATGAACATTTTTTTTCCACGAAATTAAGAATAACTACAAAACCAGGAGATGGATTGTTAATATTGGTATTGTTGTCCATTAACTAGAGGTTATACCTGATACTGTGTGCAAATGCCAGCCTTCTACGTCAATAAGTTCTTGAGATAGACCTAGGTACAAAATTTTCTTATTTTATTCGGACAGACATCGTAGCGAAAGCAATAAGGTTCCTCCACATGGAAACGGAACCTTAAAAATGGTTTGTATGTAGAAACACTTTAAGTAATTGATTACAGATAGGTTTATATTCGGCAGGGGCGTAGCGAGGGTTCGAGCCGTGAGGGTGGAGGGGGGTGACTTTCATTGAAATGCCGACTTATTTCAGTAACTTGCCGACTGTATATAGAAATCATGAAAATCGGCACCGCGGTTATCAAGTTATATCTAACGTCAACGAGTTTCACTCCATAGAAGATGTTTTTTGTATAGGAGGCGCCACGCTCCTTTGTCCAATTTTGACCAATCTTAACAGGAACACCCCTGGGCTAATACCAAAAGGACCATTCACATAAGAGCGACCAACTACCTACGATCGAACGACTATTCGCAAGTTTTGACAGTCCGTTCACATGAACACTGCTTTTATAGGTCGCGGCAGTTCGCGAATTTCAGCCATCAGTTTCTACCCACAATGTCTAGTTTGAGGAGGTTAATTTCGAACGAATGTTTAATTCCCTAGTTTGTGAAACGCGTATTAAATGATGTGGATTGCGAATAAACTTTGACAATTCGCGCCAAGGCTGTTTTCGTTCGCGGGAAAAAGTTTGGAATACGAAATTTCGTTATTTAAACTGTTTATAAACTTACTTTCTTAATACATTTTGATGGGATAATTAATTATCCTCCTCTTGGCCCACGTTTACCGCGAATTGTTAAAGTTTGCAATCCACATCTATAATCGAAACGAAACTCGCTAAATTTTAAGAATTTCAGTCGGCAAATTTACCGATTCACCGATTTTAAGGAGTTCATGTGGAACCTTTGAAAATACCGACTTTTGTATACATTTACAAGTTTAAAAACCTATACCTAATGGAAATCCAAACTTAAGACCTAATTTTTGAAAATTGATCGTTGATTTGCCGACTCTTGAAAAGCGTGGGGGTGCGACACCCCCACCCCCCTCACTCCGCCCCTGATAATCGGTAAAAGGCAAACTCTGTCCCCCAACAGGTGGCACATTGGGTCAGTGCGACAGGGGGTACTTCTCGCCAACCAACAAAACAAACTTAACCTATTCGTTTAATTTAATTAAATCTCAAATCTTTTCCACATGGATTAGGTAGGTACGTTTGTTCTCTTTTGCAGCCAGTTTATAATAAGCCTCTTGCTTTTCTTAAGGTGGAATTGCACTACATATATCAATATGGTAATATTGACAGATACAATTTGGCACAATTTGCCTGATATTATATATGTATGATGACTGCTATGTTCTGGTATATTACACTAGGTATGCCATATAGGTACAGTATAATCTCGATAATCTCCCGCTTATTCGAAATAAACTGCTGGTCCCTTGAAAAAATCCCGGTTATTCGTAAAAAACCAGTGCATTTTGGTCCCCTCGGTAATTCGCAATAATTTCCGTATGACTTTGCCATTAAACGTCTTATAATTCGTAAGTCTGTGTTGAAAACCCCGTTTATTCGAAAAAAACCTCCTCTCTCTTCAATGCTCTGAAATACGTTTGTTAGGTAGGTACATGTTTATGATTAATTGGAAAGACAGAATAAGAATTTGGTTCTTGGAAAAGCAAGAGAGAGTGCTTGAGAATGTGTGTAAAATAGGACCACTACTACAATTGGGTGCTGTTTCTGCTGAAATGTTAGTCATTTTCACACATGTATTCACAAACTGACTGTTAAAACTTATTATCCCGGTAAATCGAATTTTTATTTTTTAAGTCTTCAATAATTCGTAATCTCGCTATTTCGAAAACCTCTATAATTCGTAATAAACTCTAGGTCCCTTGGTATTACGATTTATCGGGATAGTACTGTATATGACACCAAAATCATCGCCATATATAATATGTTGCCATATAAACATTTCTATTACACGTGTGTGCCATATTTATCTGACAAAATTGCCATATTTATATGCTAGGGTAACACCACTTTCAAGTTCGTTCGTCAAACCTAGGGTTTTCGTGGTGGTCGTGCGAGACCCAGCACATCAGTCGCGGCATTAGGTAAGTCATAAATTATTAACCAAGAGTCATGAGCATATGACCTTTTAAATATGTATGCATGATTCTGTAAAAGAATAGATAGGTAGGTAAGGTACCTATACGAGTTCATGCGTTCTACGGGATATGTTAATTGTGTAGTCAAAAAGTCATATGGAAGGAAATGGACTTCCGTATTCCGTCTCGCCTGAAAAGGAACTCAGTAATAGTATTAATCAGTTCGATTCGATTACCGATACCCGCATTTGTAGACCTACCTAACCTAGTCGTATATGTACATACGTTTAGCTTTTTGGAATAGTTATTTTATTGTTATTGGTGTTGTTGGGAAAAAAGCAAGAGTTTTTGTTGCCCCGTTTTTTAAGCAAAAAATAAAGAGATTAGTCTATGAAATGTTGAGTACATTATTTGCTTTTATTTTCAAACAAAAGTTTTTAATCTCGGCCTATATACAAAAAAAAAAAAAAAAGTGTACCTAATCATCGGCCTGGCTGATTCTTTGATATTGATACCCTCCACTACCTACATACAAGCCATGCAAAATGTTAGGCATCGTAGTTAGTACGTACGCAACACATGGGTCTAATATTGGTTTTATATATGGGAGGTACCAGAACTACTCGACCGTGTGTTTTCAACAGACAGACAGACGGACATGGCTAAATCGATTCAGAATTTGATCCTTATTCAGAATGTATTTTAGTGAGGCGGCATAGTAAGAAAACTTTGTGATGAAAGCATGAAATTTTTACCATGGAGGACACATTATATGAAAATTATTTTAAGATATTGGGGCACTTCAGATTGCGCCCTAAAGGGGTAAAAGGGGGGGTCAAAGTTTGTATGGGAAAATTTTTATTTTTCATCCGATTAACTTTAAGCTCGGTTTATGTACTCTCTATGAGAAATAAAGAAAACCAATTTCTCCAATTTTGGAAATTCAACTCTTAAAGGGGTATTTAAATTTAAAAACCTGGGCACTCATTCCGTAAGTCAATAATCGCATGACGATATCGTTTCGACGATAGTCTTGTATCACGTAACATTGAAAATCGTTATCGTCTCGACGACATCGTTTCAACGATCCACCATTTGCTTCTTGTAGCTCAATAATCGACAGAGCACTATCGTCCAGACGATAGCGTTTGCACGATAGCTAATTAGGTATCGTCTTGCATTGATTTGTTTATTTTGCAGACAATCTTAAGCTTTTTATAGGAACTTTAAAGCGAGCAAATGAATTCAGATTTTTTTGCGATTTAAATTACATAATAACTCATCCCACATTATAAATCATCAATTAGAAACAAAATAAATGAGCAAGATTTTGTGGGTGACTGTGATTTAAATATTCCGTAAGCACAAAGTAGGCCACTGTAATTTGTCAAATGTCATTTATGACAATTACGATGACGTCTAGTGCTTATTTCTCCTACAGTTTGTGAGCTTCTGAAGGGTACCAAAAGTTCTCAAACTTTGTGCAAAATAAAAGATAGACGATACGATGGTGGGAGAGTTTCGTGAAGCAAATAAAAGACGATCTCGTGCACTACAATCGCTTGGACGATTATCGTCTTAAATTTTACGGAATGAGTACCCTGTACTGTACATCAGAACTTGCATTTAATACCTATATAAAATTATAAACCATTCAAGATTTCGCAGTCCCACAAAAATATTCTTCTTATTCGAATACAAAACTCGTACCTACCACTTGTTATGATATTTAATGCTGTAAAATTTTGTATTGCCGATTGTTTTTTTTTAGATTCCAATTAAAATTGTCATTTAAATTCGGGATTGTAGATCACCATGGGAAAAATATAGATATACGCAGTTGCACAGCGAATAGAAATTTTTAAAATTTATTAAACTTTTAAATATTTGGCCAATTATAATATGAATGTCAAAGAGTTGTATGTTTTTCAAAATGCTATTTATGATGTTTAATTTGTTAATTTGTTAATACATATGTATATATTTTCCATTAATGTAGGTATGCAATTATTATTATTATTTATTATTTTTTTTTTTTAATATTTTGTGTTATTTTCTGAGTATTTTAAGATTGTACGGTATGCATTTTTTGTTAAAGTTCGCAAAAAAAATGGAAGTTTGAGATCTTATTTTACTTACATTATTTCCAATTTGACTTCTACAATTCACCTTTTGATTATTTATTAATTTTGGGCTTAGATTTCTTTTCGCAGATCGGTATTTTTTCAATCTATCAGTTAATTTTGCACTGGGTTGAAAGATTTACCTTTAAAGGATGTCTTGCATTATGTTCTAGATAAATGTTAGTTTTTTTAAATGGAGTTTGATATTCCGATAGTCACTTAGGGGTCAATGGAACGCGGTCAACATAATTTGGTCCGATAGTTTGTTTTGTTTTTTTATGAATTTTGGCTTAATTATATTATCAATATTAATACATATTTGTTACAACTGTCCTTAAATTAAAAAAAAAAACCTTCAAAACAATAAATATTATTAATTCTTAATGTTAAATATACATATATTCTGTTTTCTTAATATTTTTTTCAGTTTGGTTAATAATAAGTTTACATTTAACTTGTATATTCATAATTGTATATGTAAATATTATAGACAAAATGTTGATTTATTTAATGAAACTCGACACATATTTACCACAATTTTTTTTTTTTTATTTTAAATAACCATCCACAGATAAGCTATTTTATTTTAGTAGATAATGTACTTACAAATAATCTGAAGCAAGAGTAATGGAAATATAAAAAAAAATATGCGCTTCCATGTTATTTAGAATACACGACTTATAAGTTACCTATTAAGTTAAGAAGAGTTCCAGCCCCATGTACAAATCGAAGACTTCCAGTAGTTTCAAATAATAACACCTCATTACTCGTGTGTGTGTGTGAGGAAGACTAATTAATCAAAGGGCACGGAGTGCCCAGACAAGTTATCGAGTAAAGACACACACCCTTTTTACAGGAAAAAACTCAGGATGTTTTCGACCCCCCTCTCACTTCGGAACCAATTGAGCTAACAACTTCAAACTTAAAGCATTTACCGAGCTCATTAGAAAGGTCCACCTCATGAAATTCTATCCATCAAATTTGAAAGAACGATAGGACTTGCAGTGTACAGAAAGGAACAAATCAAAAATTGTATATTCCCCATCCAGTAGGCATGGTGTCCGCCCACTTTTTAAAATCGGTTATTATTTATTTGGGCCACTTCCGATTCCCGAATGTTGAAATTAGGTAACGCGGTAGTATTTGCAGTGTAGGTACAGAAAGGAGAAATATCAAAAATAAAAATTTTCCATTTAAGGGGCCTGTAGTCTGTCCACTTAAAATATTAAAATATACAGTCAGTGGCAAAATTATTTGCACAAAAGTAAAGTTAATCTACTCATAAATTTGAACTTACTTCATGTAAATTTTGGCATCAATGGAAAGGTCATTTAAATTCCGTTTGAATGATACAAATCTTTCTTGGCCAATAAACCTACCAATTTTTTAACAAGTTTGAAAGAGTTTTTTTTTTAACTATGCATTAGCAGAACGTACTTAATTTAAAAATAATATGAAAGAACCTCCCTGCTTTCAAAAATTCTAAAGTCGTTTACCTATTATAGGTGTTGCCTTTGTTTTTTAATATTCACCCCAATCATGGAATCCGACGGATTGACTGCGGAGGGAGTAGCACTTGTTTTCCGATTTCTTGTAATCATTGAAACCGTCTGATTGTAATTGAACGGATGTCGGTAAGGAAGGTTTTGGACATAGCTATCATTGTAAACACCGACGATCCGTCATTCATACAATAATTGTTTGTGTTTTCAATCCGCACCAAAGTAGCTGAGGATTTATTTTCGCTTTGTATTTATAAAAGAAACCATGAATAAGAAGTAAGTTAAAATCATTACAAATGTTTTCAATTCAATTTAATTTCTTATCAAAAACTAATAACTGTGTATTTTTATTTTTAAGAAAAGCAACTACTCTCCCACAATTTTTATCAATGGTGAATCAAATGAAAAAAAAACATCCTGATATTGCCAGGAATCTGACCAAAAAAGATCCTGAAACGATTCAAAAGTTTTTGGAAGAGTTAAAAAAGCAATTGGAATACCTTTGGGCCTCCTTCTAAAGAAGTTGCCGAATGGTAAATTATTCAATCGAGTTCAATTTGGGTTACATATTGTTAAAACTGTTATATTTTAGGTTTGGTCAGATCATAAGTCAGCTCTAAGAAAGAAATTGGCCCATCAAAAACGGGAACTAAGAGCCACAGGCGGCGGAGAGAATAAAGAAATATTCTTTACTCCTCTGGAGAATGAGGTAATCGAATTGGTGTGCTTGAAAGATTGCGTAGAAAGGTTGCCCGAAACAATGTGCTATGGTTCTCCACTCATCAAAAAACCTCTGAATGAAACTGTTGTCACATCCGTTGTGCTCGAACAAACAGAGGTTCTACAAAACGTGGGCACTGATATGGGTTCTGCAACATCTATGTCGCATGATCTCAACACCTCAGTTACTGGTTCAGAAAACAACCCAAACAACTCCAATATTTCCCCCACCAAGAGCGCAGACAGAACCAGGAACCATGCATTACCAAAGCCGTTACAGCTTCTTCAATGACAAATAAATATTCAGGTAAACTCTACGAAAAAATTTCCGAGGGACTCACAAAAATTAAAGATATAACTGAAGACATGAATTCGTCATCAAAAAAATATATCGTTCGTTGGATCGCTTAACTGATAATCGAAAAAAGGCCAATGAAGTCCACCAATCTTAAATTGATGAAACAAAGAGGCACAACGCACAACGAGCGTATGGAATATTTTGCCAAAGAGAAAAATGCTACAAAAAAAAAAACAACTATTATTATTAGAAATTCAGTTGTCACAAATTAACGCAGAAATTGGGGATTAGTTGTTTAGTTTGTGTTTGTTATAGTTCAACGAGGCTGTTTTTATGCTTTTTGCAAAGCACGAAGTATGTTAAGTTTTTTTTTATCTTGCCACGAAGGCTGATTTACTTTTGTTTATTTTTTTATAAGTTATCTAGTTTTTGTTTTCATTCCTGCCACGGAGGCTGATTTACTTTGCTTCGGTATTTCTTTTTTGAATCAATAAAATATATAGCGCAAAATTTCGTTACGTATTCGACTTGCATCTTCTGAGTACGACTGGGATAGAGATTGTCCAATGTCCCCATTTTCTTCCACATCAGCGTCTGCTTCTAAGTAATCCAAAGGCTCGTTACCAACATTGTAGTGTATGCGTATATTGTGAAGTGCTGCACTAACATTCACAATCTGTACTGCCTTCTTTGGTGAATAGTGTAACTGACGAGCTCCCAGACAACACCGAAACCAATTCTTCCAAACGCCGGCCGGCCAATAGTTCGTTCATTCCACAATATTACGACCTTTACTATAACTACTGTTGAATTTGCTCTTTGGAGTGTCGAAACCAGCATTTCTAAACGGGGTGATCAGCCATGGCGAGAGAGCGTCTCCAGAATCTCCTATTACGATAAGTAATTAAATAGCGATTTATGATACCTAAGTAAATAAATTAAAATGTATTGTACCTAGTAATCGTGTATTTCTGTCTCCATTTGAAATAAAGATACGCTTCACTGTTTCCCCATATCAATGAATATCTGATACGCTGCTTATGATCGCATATCTGAAAAAGGAATATCGCATTACAAGAAATATGTTCATAATAAATTTGTGCAGTTTCTTACTACATATCATAGTATTTAAGCTGTAGAAACCTTTTCGATTATAAAAAAGTTGTGTGTTTTCACCAGCGGGCTTTAAAATGTTTATGTGCGTACCATCAACGCACATTACGATTCCTGGAATTCCTGACTTCTCGTAGAAATACATCTTTGCTTCCATTTTTTCCTCCTCCGACATTTTAAGGCTTATCCACTTCGGACATAATGCTTCTTCCAAAATGTTTAACACTTCAGATAAGACTGCAGATACCGTGGATTGTGCCAATCCAATATTGTAGTCTTTTCCGGTACCAGTTTGATAACCTAAATAAATAAATAAATAGGCGGCGCAACAGGCGGTAGACACCCAAGCCTAGCTTCTCGCAACCATTCGTTTTGTGTGAGTTTCATTTTTAGAACGAATGGAAGGGACCTACAATTTTATGCCGAGTCCGAACGGCTGAATTGAGAAGCTTTTTCAGGACAGTCATACTCTCGGATGTTTGTCAGACGTTCGCGAGAGGTGGCGCAGTAGAAAAAAACCTTAAGATGTAATTTGTGTGTTTTCCGGGGATCGAACCTGGGATCCCTCGCACAGTAGTCCAGCACACTAACCACTGCGCTACTGCGCCCACGTTTGATAACCTCCTTCTGCCAAAAATCTTAAAAATGCGGCTAGCTTGCATTCAGGTGTTAGTGATGAAGATCTAACAAGGTGTTGACATTTTGCTTTTAAGTTCTCCCAAAACGTACTGGTATGCTGATTTGTTGAGCCTAAAGTTTTTCACAAATCTAAAAATAAAATGTGAAGTGAAGATGTAAATGAAATTGTTTATTTTCAATTTACATACTGAGTATCGGGTAAATGCAGTATGTCTTCTGATCGCATTCTAATGGCCTTTCGAATGTGTCTGCTTTCAGGTTCTCTTTCCAAATTAAAAAAAAAAAAAAAAGCAATGGTATCCATTTCTTTATCACTTTATTTTGAACCCACAATTTCTTTGAAAATATTTTCATTTGACAGCCGAACAGTTAATTTCGAAATTAGGGTTTTGCGGTCCGATAATGTAGTTCATCCGGCGGTTTCTAAGTTCCCTCCGCAGTCAATCCGCGGAAACCATGATTGGGGTGATATTTTTTTTCATTTTAAATATGTATTATTATTTTTAATTTTTAATTACCCCTCCCGCCTAAACGAAGCGAGATAGACCCCCTCCCATAGTAAAAAATGCTTTTATTTAACCCCTCTACACCCGTTATCAATTTTTTGCGCCTGAGTTATCATACTCGTGCCAACTTATTTCTCAGCATACCTACCTAGAGTAACATACTATTATAATCAGTAGGGTTCACCCAGCTCTAACAACTGTAAGCCTAACCTAACATATTATTATCTTTGTTTATTTTAGGGGTGCATGTCATAACGCCCAGTGTCATAACGCCCTGTGGCGCTCTGACACTCATTTTTGTGTCATAAGGCCCTCGGGCGCTATGGCACTTTTAAAAGTGTCATTACGCCCACTCTCAATTTGTCATAGCGCCCTCGGAAATAAGACCCCAAACCTTCATCTGACAGTAAACCCAAGCAGGGAGGTTGCAGGGGGGCAGCATGCCCCCCCATACATTTCGGGTATTATTTCATTTGGGGCGTTAATGCACTTCTTATAGTGTCATAAAGCCCACAGAAAAGTGACTTAAAGCCCCGCGGGCGATATGACACTTTTAAGAGTGTCATAGCGCCCGAGGGCCTTATGACACAAAAATGTGTGTCATAGCGCCCCAGGGCGTTATGACACTGGGCGTTATGACATGTACCCTTATTTTAGTTTTCTTGATGTCTATTGTCCATATACCTACATACCTAACTATTTCTAGGACAGCACAACTTACAAAAATTTGAAAGCAGAACTAACATTCAACTGAACGCATCTCTCTATGTTGAAACGTTATTATTATGTGTGCCTAAGACAAAAGAAAATGTGCCTAAGAAAATTGTAATACGTCAAAATCGGTGCGCTGGGTTTAATGCTTAACGCTTTGAATATTAATCTATACTAGAAGATGAATTGCATATATTCATACAATTGGGATAAAGCTATCTAATTATGGTAATTAAAAAAAAATCCCGTATTAAACACCAAACGTGTACCTATTTGTATATTACTAAATTTTTCAATAGCTTCCCATCCAAACACTATCTATCTATTTATATCTTATATTGCCTTATCTCACCATCCGCAAACTACTTTCTTAACACACTAACGTACACAAATGATAAATAAAAATGATGACGCTGCAGAAGGACCTATACAAAAAATAACCATTAATGTCTTCCCATCCATGCCATCCACAAGTCCCAAGTGCGTCAAAAGTAAGACAACCAAACGCTTCTGCACAGAAAATCCATAACATAAAAAGGACTAATAATAATAAGGATCAGTAAGTTGACCCTTTATCATCGACCACGTCCAAGACATCATTCCTAGCGCACGAATGACACGCCAACAAAAGTACAACAAACAGTCATTCCGGGTATCCTTTCACACATACAGCGAATAGGTACATATATCTCATAATTCCTACGTAAACACTCCCTCTGCCTCAGGAGAATATTAAAAAAAAAACTACTTCAATGAACACCTGTGTAAATTAAGGAAATAATTTTCCCACGATATTCCAAGCAGTGAAATCAATCAACAAACTTGCATCAAGGATATTTGTATTCCTTGTACACATACTTACGTGGATGCTTAACGACTCCGTCGCAACGAATTAAGCAAGCAACCCTACTTTGTAAACTCATCACGGATTCGTTTAGAATTGATATGCAAGAATAGTGTTTTGTGGTTCCCTCTATAGGTACATATATTTGGGTTCCTCCAATCAGAAAATTGTTAATATACAAAAGATCATCAGCGAGTGAAATAAATATCAAAGGTAGGGGACAAGACAGGGTCGTATTGTACATTGTATTGCATTTTCATCAGATATGATGAGTGGTGGAAGTGGAACCCTCTTATTTGAGTGTTATGTTATAGCCCCTTCGTTTTCGACGCGGTTGGTGAACACCTGAATTTTGCCTTCTTTATAACTTGATGAACATATTTTCTGGTTGGTTATATTTACGATGTGCGATTGAAATGACTGTCAAGCTTCTAAAGACGTATTTAAAAAGGGTGCATATTAATTAGGAGGTTTGGATTTAGTAAGTATACCTGTAAGTATACATAATGTACGAGTATTTAAATACATACATAGATGCAAGAGGGCTTTCAGAGGTACGAATATAATCATCAAATAACTGACATGTTTGATAATATACTGGTAGCCTGCAATACAGCTTGATTGTTTGCTTTTATCGGAAGCTATAAAATGAATCGATAGTAGGTACGCTACGCATACATTATAATTGTAAGTAAATACAAGAGCGCAAAAAAGTTTGCCATTTCACCATGAATTCAACTCGTGTATCGTGTTTGCCATTTAACCATGATTATTATAATTATACGCGACCCCAGCGTATGTTGCGGATCAGTCGATAATGATGTTTTAAAAATATACATACAGTAGTTTCTTTCCGCAGCTTCGCTCGCGCAGCCCTCAGGATTTTATCAACAGAGATTCCTTTGCTGATTGCAAATTAGTTAGTTTCCTCTTTTATTTAAGTTTAAAAGAAACCTTCCCATGAAAGTACCCTAGGAGTAGTTAGTATATCAGTGATCTAAAAATTCGTAGCGAAGTATTGCCTAAAAATGGTTTCCATTTTATTTTGTATTGATTTCGTGACTATACATATATTTTACTTCTTTAGCAATGTAAAAAGTTTCAAATTAATATCTACGGCGAACGGTACGCGAGTTATGTTTAAACGAAACGAAAAGAAGTACATTCATGCCATATATAGGCGTCCCAAACTCAGCGTCAGCGTAACACGATTTATTGAAGAAATGAATACAATGATCAATCACCATGTCCTTGTGCTATTCGTTGACTTCAGCAAGGCCTTCGACACTCTCAGTCAAGAAAAGCTTATGGAAAGCTTAAACAGAATTGGTGTGAGGGGATATTTGTCCGAATGGCTCAAGAGCTACCTAACTGATAGGACGATTAAGGTCAAGGTATCTACAACCTTGAGTTCAGAAAAATCTACCGTATATGGTGTTCCACAAGGATCGAAATTGGGACCCATTTTGTTTATTTTGTTCACGAATTAACTGTTACGGTTATTTAAAAACAATGCAGCCTATGCATATGCAGACGATATAGCCATCATAGTCAAACACAAACATTTAGACTCAGCAATAGAAATACTTCAAGAGCATCTAGACTCTGTATCCAAGTGGTGTCATGACCATGGACTAGTTATTAACACTACAAAAACAAAAATAATGCACATACGCCATCCATCAAAGCGGGAAGAAACAATCAACATTTATTACCGAAACGAATACTGTCCACTGTTAGCAAACAACAAACCAATCGAAATCGTCAAAAAGATGAAGTATCTTGGAGTCACCATAGACGAACACTTTCTTTAGCGTGAACGTATAAACACTTTGCGTCTTCAACTCAAAAGCACAATGTTTGCCTTAGTTTATCTTAAAAGGTTTTCAAATTTTGAAGTTCTGAAGCAAGTCTACTACTTGCTAGCAGAATCACGAATCCGATATGGAATCCTGGCCTGGGGAAATGCTGCAAAAACACACCTAGATAAGATACTGAACCTTCAACATCGTCTTGTCAAATTAATTAAACCTCCTAATACGCATTTTAAAGTTTTGGATATAAACGCAATCTATCGTATGACGGCAATACAACATTATATGGATGATCAACGATTTCTACAACCAATAAGACATAACCAAAACACTAGAAGAAGAGCGCATATGGGATGTTTGAATTACCGACAACCTTCAACGTATACGGGAACAGAGAGCTTAGATATATTATACCGAAGATATTAAATGAAATACCAGGGAACTTTAAAAATATTAGAAACTTTAAAAAACGAAAAAAAGAAATAAAAAAATATTTTCTAGAACTGTATTTTGTTAGATAGAAAAAAAAAAGATTCTCACTAAATTTTACACTTAAATTCTCTACTTAGTTTTTCATTATATAAACGAAATATTTAAGAGATATTTGAAACAAAAATATTAACTGAATTACTTCAATCACTTAAAAATTAAATAATAACAATGTTTTATAACCGCCTGCAGATAAGCATTTAGCTTTGTGGGTAAACTATTATAAACTGAAATTATTGTAAAAATAAAGAAAGTTTTGAAAGTTGAAAAAAAAAAAAATGAAAAAGTCCTCATTGGGATCATTTTCAACAACTCGGGCCCAAAGCAAAATACATATTTCTTATATAGACTACACAAACCGAGTTTGAAGTCGATCGGATGAAAAAGAAAATGTTCCCATACAACCTTTGGCTCCTCATTTTATCCCTTTATGGGTTGAGGAAACCTCTGTGCAAAATCTCAGGTTTTTTGGGCAAAGGGTTGCTTTTATTTGCCAATTTCCATTTGAAAAACAATAGCCGAGAATCATCGTCGTTGAGTTTGAACCATGAAGAAAATTTAAATATAGATATGAAAAGTAAGCGGTGCGTATTTGAATAATGAGAAAACTCAAACTTTAAAAATTTATTCAAATACCCACCGCCTACTTTTATTTAATATAAGAAAAGTGGAGAATGTTACAGAGTCAGTAATGGTAAATTTATAGATATATAAATAATATATTATATATGATGATAACTGGGTAGGTATATTTAATTTAATATTTTGTCGTTAAATATGTGTTCTTAAAACCTAAAGAATCATATAACCAAACAGCTAAATAAATTAAAAGAAAATTAGTTTTAAATACATATAACAATTTATTTCGATTCAGATTGATTGATTTAAATCGAATCGACTTACATTCAACTTAACTGAATTTGTGGTGGGTACCTGCGCCGTCAATCGCTACATATAGTAGGTATAACATGGCAAATACATAACTAAAACGAGAATAAAAAAATTCTATATTCGCACTTGCCAAAAAACCTGGCTAAGTGCTAGTTCAGGCAACAATAGATTGAATCATCGGAATAAGTAACTGCAATGCAATATGCAACACTAAATTTATTGGGTATTATATCTATTAAGATATATCTAATATTTTTATTGCGTTTTTTGAATAAAATAAATGGCCGCGTTCCATTGACCGCTAGACATTCTTTGCAATTGATCAATGCACGGCCCTACAAACTAAGTCCCAACTGGAACTAACTCCCACTAGCCAAATGAACAAAGTCCCACCAAATATGCAGTGGGATGTAGTTCATATATTTGGGAGATAGTTCGTAGTTCATTATGAACAAATTCCCAATGAATTAAGTCCCAATTTGAGAAAAGTGGGAGTTAGTTCATTTAACTTGTTGCGACGAAAAAATAGTTCTTACATACACCCAACCTCGCAGATAATCCATATCCCCCCCCCCCATACATATTCCACTGTGCCTAATGCGAGATCCCCCCTGCAACCCCCTGCTTGGGTTCAGATTTGGAGGTTGGGAGTAAGTTCATTTGGAACTTAGTTCATAAAGAACAAAGTCTCACTATTGCGTTTTAATGCATTCTTATTGGCACTTTGTTCATTCTTAGTTGGGTCTTAGTTCCTAAAAATCATGGGAGTTAGTTCATATGAACTAAATCGCAAATTTTCGTTTTGGCTAGTGGGAGTTAGTTCTAGTTGGGACTTTGTCGTAGGGCCTCAATGCACACTTGCGTTATTTTACCGCAAAGTTCAAGTAGAGGTATGGACAATGAAGTATAGAAATAAGTCGTTTCTTTTTATAAAATTTGATTGATGGGAGCTAAAAGTATAATACTACAGATTGTGTCGAGCGGGAAGAGCCCGCACGTGTGCATAGAAATACTGCGGCGTCGCTGCGGACCCGCTACGGGCCCGCGCGGGAAAAAAACGCAAGTGTGTACCGCACTTACGGTACGTAGGCGTGTTCATTTTGCTATTCCATATCCCATAATGTGTTTACAAAAAAAAGATTATCGGGGCTGTTCTTTCTACATAAAACCTTAGCAGCACCCATCATTGGAATTCGGAAAATAGGTAACTCTACTTATCGGGCTCCCGACCCGTGAAGAGTCTCTGCCTGAGACACTGCAGCCTTCCATCCTCTACGATCCCGGGCACGCTGCTTCCAGTTGTCGAGACCAAGCGCTCTGGCATCCGCGATGGCTTGGTCTTTGAAACGGAGGTTCGGTCTTCCTTTTCTTCTCGAACCTGGGGGCTGGGATTCGAAGATCCTCTTAGCTGGAGCATTATTGTCCATTCGCTCGATGTGGCCGAGCCAATGTAGTCGACGTGTTTTGGCTTTTTGGACTACATCCACATCTTGGTACAGCTCATAGAGTTCGCGGTTATATCTTCTTCTCCATTCGCCCTCCTCGCACACAGGACCAAAAATCCGCCGAAGTATTTTTCTTTCGAAGGAGCCCAGTATTAGCTCTCCCTTCCTGCTTATCGTCCAGCACTCGGCGCCATAAAGCAGAACTGGCAGGATAATGGTTTTGTAGAGCACACATTTCGTCCTTCGAGTTAGGAGTTTTGAACCCAGTTGTTTTGCCAAACCGAAGTAGCAACGGTTTCCTAGGGTAATTCTTCGCCGGATCTCCACTAGGGTGTGGTTCGTGGAGTTCATATTTACTCCGAGGTAGGTGAACTCCTTAACTACCTCAAAGTTGTTGCTATCAATAGTGACGTTTTGTCCTAGGCGGTGGACAGATGCTTGTTTGTTTGTTGATAGCATGTATTTAGACTTGTCCTCATTTACTTCAAGGCCAACGGATTTCGCCTGTTCTTCAATCGCCGTAAACGCTTCTATCACGGCACGCTGGGAGCGACCGATGATGTCAATATCGTCCGCATAGCCCAGCAGCTGGACGGATCTGTTGAAGATAGTGCCTTCCGTGTTCACACCTGCCCTGAGCACTATCTGCTCCGGTACGAGATTGAAGAAATCGCATGACAGCGCGTCTCCTTGCCGAAATCCGGTGCAAGTTTGAAATAGATCGGAGGAGCTGCTTCCAAACTGCACGTTGCAGCGCGTGTTTTCTAGCGTCACGCGACACAGCTGAATCAGTTTTGTCGGGATTCCGAATTCGGCCATCGCCATATAGAGCTCCTGACGATGTATGCTGTCATACGCGGCTTTGAAGTCGATAAATAGGTGGTGAGTTTCGACTTGAAATTCGTTGGTCTTTTCCAGGATTTGCCTCAGTGTGAAAATTTGGTCTATAGTCGATCTGCCGGGCCGGAAGCCACACTGGTACGTGCCGATTAGTGTGTTGCAGAACGGTTTAAGACGTTCACACAGTACGTTGGATAGGATCTTGTATGCGACATTAAGCAGGAATATGCCTCGATAGTTCTTGCAAGACATAGGATCGCCCTTTTTGTAGATGGGGCATATGGAGCTGATAGTCCAGTCATCGGGCATGTTTTCTTCCACCCATACTTGGTTGATGATTCGGTGCATGCTCCCTACCAAAACATCACCACCGTATTTAAAGAGCTCCGCTGGTAAACCATCAGAGCCTGCGGCTTTGTTGTTCTTAAGCTTTTTTATAGCTAGGCTAACTTCTTCTATACTAGGTGGTGGAACTAGTTCTTCATTGACTGGACGCGGGTTCTCTTCTTGCCCTATCACTCTCTCTACATGATGCCCATTTAGCAGTTGCTGGAAGTGCTGCTTAAACACATCTACTATTCCCTGCGCTTCGGTGACTAGGTTTCCTTCGCTGTCTCGAAGAGCCTGCGTTCCGGTTTTGTAGCCAGCAGCCAGTTGCTTGGCTTTTTTATAAAACCGCCGGATGTTATTACGATCGCGCGACTCTTCGATCTCCTTGAGCTGGGAGGCTGCGTAAGCCCTCTTCTTCCTACGCAGGATCTTCTTTTCCTCTCTTCTCCTGGCTCGATACTCTTCTCTCGCTGCCCTTGTTTTTCGCTGCAGCGCTTTCTTGTGTGCGTCTTCTGTCACCTTTTTCCTGTACACGCATTCATCATCATACCACGGGCTCTTTCTCTGGGGTGGCTGGTACCCTACAGTGGTTTCGGCTACCTCCTTGATGATGTCGCGGTACTGGCACCACTGATTGTTGGCGTCTGTGGTAGGTGAGTGCACAGAGGAGAGTTTCATGCTCAGGCGCTCGCTGTAGGCTCTGGCTACTCCAGGTGTGCTAGCTAAGGCGTCCAACGTCGAATTTCTTCTTCTGGGCGGTTCGCAGCTTCTTCTCGTTGGACACCCGAACTCTGAATTTTGCTGCGACAAGAAAATGGTCAGAGTCGACGTTTTCCCCTCGGAATGTGTGCACGTCGAGGATGTTGGATGCGTGCCTCGCATCGATTAGCACATGGTCGGCGGTTCGACCGTCTGGAGAGCGCCAGGTTGCTGTGTGGATCCTTAGCCATGGAAACCTAGTGCTACTTATCACCGTATTACGAGCTGCTGCAAAATCGATTAGTCGGTAGCCGTTGTCTGTTGTCGTTTCGTGGATTCTGTGCTTACCAACCACCTGCCAAAGATGTTTTCCTTTCCGACTTTAGCATTGAAGTCCCCGAGTACAACTTTTACATCGTACTCCGGACAGGCTCCGTAGGCTCCATCCAGGAGGTCATAAAACTCCTCCTTGATGGGATCTTCAGCCTCGTCGGTAGGGGCGTGTGCACATATTATGCTTATGTTTTGGAAAGTAGCTTTGATGCGGATCACAGAAAGGCGATCACTTATCGGCTTGAAGTCAATAACTTTTGTCCACGACGAATCCGCATCCTAATACATGCAGTCTTTTGTTGCAGCTGTAATAAATGTCGCAATCTTTTCTTTTCATCATGCCTGATCCTATCCATCGTATCTCCTGGATCGCGGTTATGTCTGCCTTGTACCGCGTGAGAACAGACTCAAGTTTTTGAGTAGCACCTGGGGTGTAGAGCGTTCGTACATTCCAGGTACATACTCTGATATCATTGTCCGTTGACGTTCCGGGTCTGGTTGCCGTTTGAGGAGTTCCATTTTCCGAGGCTGGTTGTGTCTCTCTCATAACTATTCGTGTTTTCCATGGTCGGGAGGTTACCCCGACGGCACAACCCCCAACCTGGAGGGCCAGGCCCTTGTTTTTTCCCTAGGACAGCGGGCCGGAAAAATCCGATGTCAGTAACCCATTTTGGGATTTGAGCGCTGCCGTTGACCCATCGAGGGCTCGTCCGCCACCGACTCTTTTCCAACACCCTGGCTCAGTATTGGAAGTCCCTATAGACCTGTTGTTCAAATATGTCGAAGCAGATCATATAGGGATTACACTCTTAGTAGTTCGATCTGACTGGAACTGTAGGCGCCACCGTTGATTCCATCTAGGGAATTCCTCCGCTGCCGCCTAAGAGTAAGTGCCTTAGTGCGAAGACACTCCTCCCCCTCTCTCGTTCGCTGCCACCAACGACCTTCCACAGGGGATGGTTACCCCATCTCAGGTCGAGGCACTAGGCACCCACCAGTCACCAACGTGGAGGTGAGAGTAGGAGTTGATAGTGAGAGGCTAGAGTGAGAACGCTTGTGTTCTCATATAATCGCATCACTACCCTTAAACCTTAGGTAACTCAGCATTATAAAAAAACACAAG
The DNA here is from genome assembly GCA_955612985.1 of Cheilosia scutellata. NCBI lineage: Eukaryota > Metazoa > Arthropoda > Insecta > Diptera > Syrphidae > Cheilosia > Cheilosia scutellata. The sequence continues at coordinate 74,564,924 of OY015313.1, read as the reverse complement.
AAAAAAAGATTATGCGAATAGGTAGGTACACAAACAAAAACAAATTCACAAATAAAAGATTCGCGAAAAGATTTTCCAAACATGCAAAATACAGGTTAACATAAAAATTAGTAAATTGTACGTATATTTTTGGCAAATGTTTTTTTATTTAATTGATTTTCTAATGTCAAAAGTCATTTATAGCTACGGTGACCGACCATCCGTCCCGTATTTCCCGGGACAGTCCCGTATTTCAATCGACTGTCCCGAATAAAATTTGTATTCCTGTATTAGTCCCGTATTTCCATTATAAACTTTTTAAATTATTATTGAAACTCTTTATTAATTAAAAAAAAAACATGCATTTCCATATAACTAAGGTTCACTATTCTATTCAACATGAGAAAAGCGGAAGGTGTTTTTATTTTTATTCTAAACTGTTCTAACCTCATGACTCAACGATGGATTTGCGTTCACAATTTTGTTGGGATTAAGACAGGGCAACTATCGTGTCAGCTAGTAAAGATTAATAATTATGAAGCCTATGCCTGTATCCTGTTTTTAATTAAAGCTACGACGTGAATAGATACCGATACTTCCCTTAAGATGTAAAAATTAAGCTAAGCAAAATGAGGGTAAATTTGGATGGGGGCTTAATTTTATTGCGGACAGCGTAGAAGTAAATCGATTTTAGGGCCTTGTATTGGGGGGTTGTTCCCAAATGCACAGCGGGTAGGTATATGTATATTGGGGTCGCGGATCGCATAGTTTGTGTCACAAACTCTAGTTTGTGGTTTCTGTATTCATATTATCTGAAAAAGTTTACTGAAATGGTATTTGGGGTTTTCTTTATTTTCTTCTTCTTCATTTAAAAAAATCGAGAAGTGACTGAAAGACAGTTTTCAATGTGTTCAATATGGTTTGTGCCTATTTTGTTGTTTTTACTTCATGAAGGAATTTATAGATTATGTCTTCCCTTCAATAAGTAATAATTTATGGAATAGTCCAATACAAGAGTTTTGTTTTTTTTTCTGTTTGTTGGTATAATTTTTTTGCTAATATTTTTTTTTTGTCCCGGGTTTGGCTTCTAAAATATGGTCACCGTAGGCATTTATAGCACAATCGATAGCATTTTTCGCTAACTTTTGAAACAATGATAGCACAGTTTTATCGGGCCTAAGTTACAATCCGCGAGAATTATTATCCGGGATGACGTTTGTATGGAAATATTTTGCTAAGACTAGGACAGGATAGCTAAAAAATCACCCCTAATGTTTAGGACGAAGAAGATTGATACAGTGCTTAAAATTATAGGTACATAAAAAACCAATTTGGTAAAGACATAAACAAAAGAAAAAATAATAAAAAAAAGTAGCGAATATGAAGTTAAAAAAAAAAAAAAAAAACAGTGACAAAACTGGAAAACAAATATTTAAGCCTATTCGGCAAAATCTGTTATTCTGTTATGAATTTTCTGTTATGAATCATAAAAGATCTAGACCATAAAAGATCTTTTATAAATCGTATTCAGGGTTTCGAACTTTTATGAAAATCTGTTATGGATGTTCGAAACTTGAAAATCTGTTACGAAGCTGTCAAAATAAACCGCAGAGTTTTTTTTTATGCATAGACGAAGACGGTGGTTGGGTGTGTATGAATCGGGTAGGCGCTGACTGGCATCAACTTGGCGGTGCCCAGCTGTTGTAACTTTTTCATACACATCAATTGTGCTTATTTTACCTCCGCGTGGTAACCACCGGGTACTGGCCTCGCCCTTCCGGGCTTGGCTTGCTAAACTTATAAGCGCGAGTGTTGAACACGAAGAAAATAGCAACACTATAATGCTCTGTCGGAAAGACTGACTGAACGAGTCTCAGAAGTCTTACATGAGCTCCTCAGAAAGAGGACGTACGGCGGATGAATTCACGCGATTGAATCAACGGTGACGTCAACAGTCGGCATGACAGATACCTTAATGGGCTACTTCGACGTATTTGGAGCTGAGGCCATTAAGGATTTTTTTTTCAATACTAGTCAGGGTGTTGAAATAGAGATGGTGGCGGAAGAGCCCTTAATGGGTCAACGGCAGCACTCAAATCCCCGAAGCGGGTTACTGACTCCGGAATATCCGGCCCCTTTCGTCCAAGGGGTCACAGAAAGGGCCTGGCCCTCCAGGTTGGGGGTTGTGCGTGGGGTTAACTACCCAACCACGGAAAAACAATATGGTTACGAAGCAACCAAGAGCCTCGGATAAGGACGGATTCACTGTTGACGACCCTGCAAAACGAAATATGGACAATGACGTTCGGATCTGCACGTGGAATGTTCGAACCCTGAACAGACCGCGTGCAGCCGAACAACTAGCGGAGGCCCTAAGCTGCTACAAAGCAGATATCACCGCCATCCAGGAGGTGCGGTGGGATGGGCCGGGCAAAAGAAGGATAAAAAACTGTGACATCTACTACGGTGATTGCTACAGAGAACAGAAGCAGCGTCTATTTGGATGCGGATTCGTTGTAAGCGGCAGACTTAGGCAAGAAGTCTTGAGCTTTCGACACGTTAGTGAACGCCTTACAACTATCCGCATCAAGGCTAAATTCGCCAACATCAGCCTGATATGCGCTCACGCCCCTACCGAAGATAAAGACGATGCTACCAAAGAATGTTTCTACGAGCTCCTCGACAAAACATATGAGCAATGTCCTAAGTATGACGTTAAAATCATCTTGGGTGATTTTAACGCCAAAATAGGAAAGGAGGACATCTTTGGTAGTACAATCGGGAAGTACAGCCTACACGACAACACGTCTGGAAACGGACTTAGGCTAATAGACTTTGCTGCGGGACGTAATGTTACTATAGCTAGCACACGGTTTCCTCACCTCAATATTCACAAAGGAACATGGCGGTCACCAGACCATCAAACGGTCAATCAAATTGACCATGTTGCGATCGACGCAAGGCACTCCTCCAGTATTCTAGATGTTCGAACCTTCCGAGCGGCCAACATAGACTCGGATCACTACCTTGTTGTAGCCAAGGTACGTATGCGGATATCCCAGACACCACAACAACGAGGAAATACTGTGAGGAGATTCAACGTTGAACGGCTACAAACGCAACAAACCGCCAGAACTTTTGCCGATCGCGTCTCTCTCAACCTCTCGAGAAGTCCTTTGCTGCCTTCATCAAGTGCTGAAGACCAGTGGCATCGATGCCAAGAAGCCGTCAGAAAAGCCGCAACTGATGTGCTCGGTTTCACCCGACCACCACCACGAAACCCTTGGTTTGATGAAGAGTGCCGGCAAGCACATGCAGCGAAGCAACTGGCCTACAAAGCGGCGCTGCAGAGAAGGACGAGAGCAGCTCGTGAGCTCTACGAGCAAAAAAGGAGGGAAGAACACCGGCTTCTCCGGAGGAAAAAGAAAGAGCATGAGAAGCGCGCGATCGAGGAAATAGAGAGGTGTTACTCCAGGAACAATGTTCGGAAGTTTTACCAAAAGGTAAAAAGAACGTGTCACGGGAACAAGACCCGAACAGAGACCTGTAGAGACGAACAAGGAAACCTTGTAGTGGAGTCACAGTCGGTGCTGAGGACATGGAAAAACCATTTCTGCAGACTGTTAAACGGCGAAGACGACACATATTCCGCTGTCAGGCAGAATGAACCATTCAACCTGGGCGATGAAAGCCAAGACTTCCGTCCACCTGACCAAAATGAGGTAAGGATAGCAATATCTAAGCTGAAGTCCAACAAAGCTGCAGGACCGGACGGTTTACCGGCCGAGCTTTTTAAGGCAGCGGGAGATGACTTGGTAGAGAGCATACACCAACTTGTTTCTAAAATTTGGTCAGAGGAAAGTATGCCTGATGATTGGAACCTCAGCATCGTTTGCCCGATCTACAAGAAAGGAGACCCTCTAAACTGCGCCAATTATAGAGGCATCAGTCTCCTCAACATCGCCTATAAGATCATATCTGCTGTACTGTGTGAGCGCCTGAAACCATTTGTCAACGAGCTGATTGGTCCCTATCAGTGTGGTTTTAGGCCCGGTAAGTCCACAACCGACCAAATATTCACACTACGGCAGATCCTGGAGAAAACCCAAGAAGTCCAAATCGATACTCACCATCTATTTATCGATTTTAAAGCCGCATATGACAGCATTTATAGAGACGAGCTATACAGAGCCATGTCTAGTTTTGGCATCCCTGCCAAACTTGTCAGATTGTGCAGAATGACGATGGAGAACGCTCGCTGCTCCGTAAAGGTCGGAAATAATCTCACCGAGACCTTTGATGTCAAAAAAGGATTTAGACAAGGTGATGCGCTGTCATGTGACTTTTTCAACATCATACTTGAGAAAATTGTGCGAAACTCGCAAGCCAACACCAGGGGCACAATTTTCCAAAAGTCTGTGCAACTACTTGCATACGCTGACGACATTGACATAATTGGCAGAACGCAGCGAGCTGTTACTGGTGCGTTTGCAAGTATTAGCACAGAAGCGGCAAAAATGGGTTTAGTGGTGAATGAGGGCAAAACAAAGTACATGCTGTCATCAAGAAGGGACACACAACATCGGCGAATCGGACAGAACGTCACGATAGACAGCTATAACTTTGAGGTGGTTAGGGACTTTATCTACCTCGGCTCCGCTATAAACTCTGATAATGACACCACAGCAGAAATCAAACGAAGAGTTACACTTGCCAACCGCTGTTTCTTTGGCCTAAGAAGGCAACTGACTAGTAAGGCCTTGTCAAGAAACACTAAGGAGACTCTATATAAGACCCTCATCATCCCAGTCCTACTCTATGGCGCAGAAGCATGGACGTTAACAAAGGCGGATGAAGATCTTCTTGGTCGTTTCGAACGCAAAATTCTTCGAGTGATTTTCGGTCCCGTTTGCGTTGACGGGCTTTGGAGGAGAAGATTTAACAGCGAACTCTACGAGCTGTACAGCGACATAGACCTGGTCAGAAAAGTGCGTATCAGTCGACTAAGATGGCTAGGACATGTAGAGCGAATGGACACCAACGCTCCGGCCCGAAGAGTCTTCGATTCCAACCCGGAGGGACAACGCAGTAGAGGAAGACCTCGCCATAGGTGGCGCGCACAAGTGGAAGGGGACCTCAACCAACTTGGAGTGCGCAACTGGAGGCGGTTAGCCAAAGATCGGGCTAACTGGAGAGGCATGTTGGTTGAGGCCCAGGTCCACCCCGGACTGTAGCGCCATCTAAGTAAGTAAGTAAGTAGACGAAGACGGTAGGCACCTGATCTAATTTGTGGAAAAAACATATTAAAATGCAGTCTGAAAAGAGTATGTTTTGAATTATTACAAACTAAATAATTGCGTAATAAATACTGGAACATCTTTTTAGGAAAAAGACAACAAAGAAATATATTGCTCTTACATGGAGCAAAATCCAATTAGAAAACTCTATAACCAACTGAATCGATATCGATGTACTGGGCTGCAATAAACCAAAAATGTGTTCCTATTGATGCCTGATATGAACTGTATCCGTAAAAATGTAGTGTCGTGAGAAACTTGAAATAAATATCCAACTTTACATCGTCATCATTAGAAATACAATTTACCTACCTGCTTTTGAAATGAAATGGCTGCATTTCAATCCAAAACTTTCTAATTAATAAAAATCTTTTATGATAAAAGTCACAAAATTCTGTCTTTTATTCTGTTATGATTTATAACAGATTTCATAAAAGATTTTTGCACGCAGAATACCAATTCTGGAGATCGTAAAAGATTTTTTGACAGTTCGAACTTTTGTATGGAAATTCATAACAGAATAACAGGAAAAATGGATAAAAGATTTTGCCGAATAGGTCTAATTGTAAGTAGTTGGAAAAAGAATTGCTAATTTTAATACTAGTGTAACGCTAATAATATAAAAACTTCATATAGTTTTACGCATTCTATATTATTAACAAAATTTTAATTACAGAACAAATGATATAGAAGACAAATGAAAAGTAGGTAATAAATGATTTCTCTTTTCAAATATCCACTTAGTTTTTGAATGGAAAATTAATTAGGTAGGATTCTCCTAGGTGTACCTACCTATCGCAAAAAAAATTGTTTCATTAATTTTTTTTTTCGTCGGAGCACAAGCGCGTATTTTAGGGTTAATAATTTTACATCTTTTTCACTAAAACGACAAAAATCTTCAGTAACTTGACTCCTTCCATTTAGGTAGTACATATATAAATTATAATTTAGCTAACATTTGGTCATCTTGACTGTTTTATATGAACTGAGTTGAGTAAGAGAAATACCATGCTTAACTATTTGTCAGATCGAACTCATGCAATCAATCGTTATCTCATCTTTTTGCATATCAAAACAAGCTCTGTCCCACACCCACATCGTGCTTTCAATTTTAGAACGATCTCAGCACTTTGAGATCGAGCTCACAACATGAGATCTAACTCGGTCAGTGTAATACTTTTTTGCATACCATGCTAAGGAAGATCTCAGAAAAGTAAGTAAACAGCTTGAACTCATCTTTTTGCGTACAACCTATTATTATTAATACAAAATAAATTTCTTTGCTCTTCTCCTGAGATAAGCAGTATGACTTATGTATATTCCTTTTATTTGTTATAATTTTGATTGATTTGTTTGTTTCTCTAATTTTCCCCCATTTCGAACCCTTTCCACTTGTACTTTCGAAAATAGAAGCTCTTTCCTTAAATCATCTATCAATTTATATAGACCGACGATGCGAGGCCTCCAGGCAGTTTCAGGTCCTTGGAAATATCTCCATTCCTTTTAGGTATGCGAATTATCGTAAACAACCAAAATTCGGGCGAATATTTTGGCTGCGTTTTCTGACAATGAATACCTACTTAAGCAGTATTTTCACGCCAAGTTCCAGTTATGTGGACTGACACTGAGTTAAAATTTAAATTTAATAAGTATAATACTGTTTTTAATATTTAAAATTTTTTTTAGGTAGGTAGGTACTAGCTAACTTTTTTTAAAAAAAAAAGTTGTACAAAAATCCCATAAGCAGTAAAAAAATGTATGCAACTCCCATGCTTGTGGACACTGTACAATTTGAAGTAGGTCCGAGTTGGGTTTTATCCGAAGTTTATATTTTGTTCTTTGTTTCCCTTCACCGCCAAAGTAATACCTAAGCATGTTTTCTTATAAAAGGAAGGATTTCATTAATTCATTTGGATTTCATAAAATCCTTCCGCAAGTTAATATATTCAATAAAAAAAATAATAAATAAATATATTCAATAGGGACTAAATAATAAATTATTATCAAAGTGATTAGGTCCCCCGTCACTTATCCGATAAAGGAACTGCTTAAAATTCATATTCCCAATCGGGAAGACGCACATAAAACAGGAACACCAAACAAAAAGTAAAGGAAAATAAATCCAACAAACAAGCCAGGCACACTTAAATGCGCACCCAATTAACCCCTAGGATCTAAGCCATTAAAGTATCCTTTGAAAATGATTCCTTCCTTCTTTCCTTATTTATAGTCCGCTTTAACATTAAATTCTGACCAACTTGTAACGGAAATGTTTCCCACACTTTTTAAAGAATTCAGAGCTCTGCAGTTGGTCTCTTTATTGAAAGCGAAACTAAATCCGATACAATCATAATGAATCCTTGGGAAGGAACCAAAATATAGGAATAGCAAATTGGGAGCAGGTGGTGTTGAGGGAAACCTTTTTCTACTCCCAAAGTCACAGAGAATCCCCAGAGAGAATATACAAATCATTCTATAACTCACTTCGTGCATGCGCATATCACGAGACTCCTACAGGAAAACTTGGAGATACGTGCGTAGCATACGAATAGAAGACAAAATCAACCATCATATCACTTGTCATGCGTTTTGAGTTTCTCCTTTGCAAACCGTGGGAAACTGTGTTCTTCTAATGTCTTTTGTTATAGTCCTTTAAGTTGCCTGCAATTCATATGCGATAAAAAGAAAAGAATCGAAGAATATAAGGACGAAAGACGAAGCCCTTCTTTTGAAGAATAGTGATCGACAAACCAGATTGCGATCGGTAATTTGATCTATATGCAAGCGATTTAAGGGTGAGTCATTATGCACGATGTGCATAGGGGTGAAATGCTTGTTTTGAAAATGTACGATAGCCCTCAGGTGGTTCTTGGGTTATTTGAGCAACACTTGTCCTTAAGAGCCATGGGAAAATACTTGTATCTTTAGCTCTCTGTTCCATGGATTGACATGGAAAATGACCTGGAAAGGCTCACTTTTTACTCGTGTGACGGCAAGCGTACCGTTGTGGTTTGATCAGTGCGTTCATTCTTGGCTTGTGTTGAGCAATTTGAGACTATGCTCAGAGGGCCAGTCGCGAGCTTCTCGCGTGGTGTTCTCTTCCTTGTGTGTTCCTATCATTGATTTAAATAATGCATGAGTATCTTAGGGTTGCGTTGCTGGGGTTCGTTTGAAATGTGGGATGTCTTTTGATGTATGGTGTGCGGTTTGATTTGTATTGTTGATCGTTTCATGGGAGTAATACGATCTTGATAAAGCTGAGATGACTGTATGTATATAAGTAACTACCAGAACTAAATACATACGAGCTTTAGCTGCACACATTAAAAGTTACTGAATTCATGCAATTCCATATTGTTCCATATTACATCTCCGTTTTCGTATGCAATTTTGTATTATTGTGTTCGCAGCATAAGAATTCGTGTATAATAGTCCGGGAGGCAGGGGTCCATTTTGAGCACTGTTTTTATGCCGACTCACTGATAGGCTTTGGTTGATAAGTAAAGTGAAGGTCAGCTGACGCACCCGCGGTGGGTGCGGTTGTGGGAGCGGGAGGGTGTCGAACAAATTTTTTTTTAAAGTTATTTTATGCCGACTGATTTTTTTTTAAATAAATTATTGACGTCATGTAGTGTTGAAAAAACATAGTCAGTCGCGTCGTGGAGGGGGGATTATACGTCAGCTGGTCGTATGAACTTGCAAAAAAATTAATAATAATACGGGGAATAAAGACATTCACTTCGGAAAAACTAGGCGAAAGCTGGATTTTTGCAAGAACCTTGGTTCTAAACAATATCCCAAAAGTCCCCAGCGATACATCTGCCGCTAAAAATTTTACGCTGGGTCAAAGGTAATGAAAAACAGTTTTTCGTGAATATCTCGTTAACAGATACTTCTATCGAAAAATAGTGTAGGTAGGTTAGGAAATTGCCTTCAAAAAAGATCATATTATTTTTTTTGGTAAGACTAACGGTTTTCGAGAAAATTTGATTTAAGAAGTTGAAACATATGTGCGCGGCAAGATTTTACTTTACTATACCCATTCAAAAATAACGGGTTTTTTGCACAGTCCGATTGATTGTAGTGCCCTAAATACAAAACAGGAAGACACACATGAGTCTAATATTGGCATTGTATGAGAGGTAACAGAACTACTTGACCGACATGGACTATTTTTAATACCAACCTGACGACGATAAAATGAAGTCCTCTCATTTCATTCACCTAAGTCGTTTGGACGATATCGTGATTTCAACAGACAGAGAGACACATGGGTCTAATAGTGGTTTTTTTACGGACAGACTGACGGACATGGCTACGTCGATTCACAATGTGATCCTGATTCAGAATATATATATGTACTTTAGTCTCCGGTGACTCCTTCTTGGTGTTACAAATGTAATGGCAAAGTGAATATACCTTCCTGTGGAGGGTATAATAAATGGGCCTTACTAATAATCATTTTTAACATCCAGTTTAAGTTTGTTGTAGGCTTGTGGGTTCCAATAGATAATTTTATTGGAAAAAACTCGCCACTGTGAGATTGTCAAATTTATACTAAAAATGATTATTAGTATCTACCGCGAAACAAATATAGCTGACGCAACAGGTCCGAATAGGCACCCTAGGTCTAGCTTCTCACAACCATTCGTTTGTGTGGGTATTTTTTTTCCTATCGAATGGAAGCGGATGGCCCCTAAAATTGTATGTCTAGTCCTGAATTGAATTGAGACACTTTCCAGTACATTTATACTCGCATGTTTATCAGATGGCGAAGTGAACTAACTCTCGCGGAATTAAAGCCCGCGGGTCTTATTTCCAAGAAATAACACCCACGGATTTAAATTCTTACTAGCGTAAATCCAGTAGTCTAGGTACGAATATTGACTCAAGAGTTATACCACTAAAAAAGATTTTAATAACGTGCATGCACACCTTGTTGATAATAATGATTTATTGCATGTTAAATAAATATGTATATATTATTATAACTTAAAAAATGAAAATAAAGTGATATTTTTTTTTGTATAATTGTTTATAGATTGTTTTATTTATTCTTTGCATTAATTCAGTATTGAAGTGTCGTACGTGCCCTGATCTTTGTCATACGCGTGTATGAAAGGAAAATATTGTTCGAAAGTTCGCATATAGGACAACCCCATTGTGAGCTCAAATGGGTGTATCTTATAAATTACTTCAGTCAGAGCCCTAATTTGTGAAATTTTAGAAAGCCAATAAAGGACTTTTCTGTGTTAAGTAGAAGAAGAAAATATAAAGTTATCGCCAGTTTTTCCATTATCAGGTGCAAACATAAAAATGCGTTTTCACAAAAACGGCCAAAGTGGATAGACGACAAACCAATAACACGGACCAAACCGCTTCCAAAGAGCGGAAATGAAACTACCACAGTTAAAAAGGAATTAGAAAAATAGAGTTGTTCGCAACGATGTCAGTGTCAAATAGAAAGGATAAAAAACGAAGTGACAGGAACAGCTAAAAAACGTGCAAGAAAATAATAGCGATTTTGTTTGGCCAGAACAAAGTTTTGTTGAAAAACTGTTAAAATGTATTTGTAAACCTGAGGAGTTGAAGTAGGTATAATAGGGACTAATTACTTATTTAACAATTTTCGAACAAAACATTGTTTTCCTATATAAGTTTTTTTTTACATTAAAACAAAAATGATGAAAGAAATGGGCTTCCCAAAGTACTCGAAAACATTAAGCGAGATTCCGATGGGAAGATTGCCACTAGCCTGTGATTAACTTCAAGTACATAATTAATAGGTATTAAACAACTTTCCCTACTTTTATACAAAAAAATATATTTTAACTCTCAGGGTTATAGTAGGTATAGCTATTATTCAAAATGTTCCCCTTGAGGGTTAATTAAAGCAAAAAATGTAGGTAAGTAATCGTTTCAGCATTTCACTTTTCTGTACTTTTATACCCTCCACAAGAAAGTATTATTCACCTCGCCATTACATTTGTAACACCAAGAAGGAGTCACCCCATAAAGTATATAATATTCTGAATCAGGATCAAATTCGGATCGATTTAGCCGTGTCCGCCTGTCTGTCTGTCCGACTGTCTGTTGAAACACAATAGCGTCCAAACGAATCGATCTAGGCGAATGAAATTTTGTGAGAGGACTTATTTTTACCGTCGTCAGGTTGGTATTGAAAATGGACTATGTCATTCAAGTCAAGTATAGTTATGGATGGTCGAATGTCGGCCGATTCAATTTCTTCTCAAAAATACCTTTTCTCTATTGGTAGCAATTTCTACCTGTAGGAGTCTACATTCAACCAATCGTTATTTAAAAATTCAAATTCAAATTTAAAAACCAAATAAATGATACGAACTTCATGGAATGACCGAAAGAGTGCGACACTACAGCAACCTACCATTTTGCATAATTTCTCTCATCATCAGTCATCCCATCCTCATAACATTCATGGCATTCGTTTTTTTTAACCTTCAGCTTCTCGAGATCGACTTGTCAATTTTCATTAAAGCGTTTTTCTTTTGTACTTCGCGTCTTTACCACTTCCAGCAATTTTTTCTCGCTTACATATAGTTGGAAAGTTGGCTCGAACAATGTTTTTTTTTTTTAAGCATGAAATACCGTAATACGAATACCGTATCATTTGTGAAAAACTGAGTACCTACGCTATTATAATAAGAATGGTTATAATGTACATATTATTATTAGTAAATAAATTTGCCATCCCATAACCATTGTCCCAACTCTAGAGGCTGAAATAAGGAGGTTTTTCAGAAGAATTATACTCTCGAGTTTTTATCAGACGTTCGCGACAGGCATGGTTAAATCATATGCATTTTCGTCAAAAATCTGAGTACATTCGTCGTTCACTTTCTTATTTCAAAAGTATGTAGATACTACTTAATATATAAAATTACTAGCTGACCCGGCAAACGTTGTTCTGCCTAAAATAATTATGTACATTATTTTAAATATTTTAAGATCTAGTTTGATATTTTTTTTTAATAAAAAATGAAGGCGGATAGCTTCACTGGTTCAGCGGCCATTCTGAGAACGCCGGCTACTGTTACCATTGTCTCTTCTTGGCATATCGTAACAATTATCGAACTGTAAATGATCATCACTTTGTATAAATCGCACATAAATATTTCACTATCAATAATTTATCTTTGAAATAGCCAGTGAAGAAAGTTAACGAACGAAAAAGATACAATTGAAATTTGGAAATCAATTTGAGAAACAAAACAAATTGATTACTTTTACGTTTTTTTTTTCCTAAACCGAGTGGCAATTACGAACAAACCCGTAGAAGAAAGTATGGTCGCGCCCCCTTTGTCCAATTTTGGTCAATGACCACTCCTGGGCCAATACCTTTGATTGTCTGCAAATTCGAACTGAATTGATTCGGTGGTTTTCGAGATATAATATTTTGATTTTTTTTGTATAGGCGGTGCCACTTTTGACCAAACTTCACAGGATCACTCCATGGCCAATAACTAAGATCATCTGTAAGTTTGAGCTCATTCGATTTGGTGGTTTTCTAGTTATACGATTTTGAATGTTTTTTTTGTATGGGCGGTGCCACGCCCCTTTGTCCAATTTTGACCAAACTTCACAGGATCACTCCATGGCCAATAACTAAGATCATCTGTAAGTTTGAGCTCATTCGATTTGGTGGTTTTCTAGATATACGATTTTGAATGTTTTTTTTGTATGGGCGGTGCCACGCCCCTTTGTCCAATTTTGACCAAACCAACTAAATAATCCTCGTTGGCTCATGCACAATAACTTTTCTAAAGATCATCACATGATCAAATGCATAGTTTACGATTCTATAAAGGACAAACAGACAGACAAACATTCATTTTTATATATATAGATAATTCAAAGTCTTCCAATGCTTTCGTTTTCGGGAAAAATTAATTAAGTAAAAACCGCTATACTTATAATGGTACGACTTATACATACCCATTAATATTGTAATCGACACATCTCACTACCCAAATAATCAAACACATAATATACATATGTATGAACATCCATACATAAATCCAAAAGCTGCACATTTTGAAGTTATAAGTAATTTAAATAAGGGGACCCACCCTTTTGTGCCAGAATATAATTTTCGTCAAAATTGTTAATACCTATTTTGACAAATCATTCTTCGCTTCATTGGGGCACCGGATAATCGGGACAGTCGCTTAACTGGGAGACAAATGCTAAAGAACGGAAACGAATGCATATTTCAGATTGAATTTGTTTGGCTTATTATGGACAGCAGCCGCTTATTCGGGACATATTCATCACACATCTTAACACACATTTTGACAAAAAAACGGTTGGGCACCGTTTTACCTTTGTGCACTTTCAGAAGTGTGTGCGAAGCGGTTTGTTGTTGTTTTGTCAATGTAAGTTGGCGAGAGAAGTACATCGACAAGTAAATCTCAAATAATCGACATTAGGTACCTACCCATATCTGAAATAAATACATAGTTTGTTGTATTTTTTCATACTTCATCACATCATCTATATTAGCCGTGTTTTATTATGCCCTGCCCATGATCTGAACCGGATCAGATCAGCATAATAAAACAAACCATGATCAATTGTAATTTTTTGACATTTGACAGCGGCTTACAAATTTTATGCGAGAAACGGAGTGGTTTGATTGGTTATTGGGTTGTCCAAATTTTGTAAGCCACTTTATTTTGTGTTGTGTTCATAGAACTACCAACGTACACGAAATAAAATTATTCGCCTAGTAGTATACTATCATATTATCTATCTGGATCATGAAAAATGATCCAGATAGAAAGTTGGATCACGTGTAGTGGTTGCAAATTAGTGTTAATTTGTGATCTGGTTCAGATCACGGGCATAATAAATGCGGCTATTATTGGGCTGCCCCAACAGCGAGTTGCGAGAGTGAGTTATTTGGTGTTATCAATCACAGCTCGAGTCTCAGAAGTCCAACATGAGGCCCTCAGAAAAAGGAAGTGCGCGGATGAATTCACGCATTTGAATCAACGGTCACGTGAAAATTCGACATGGCAGATACCTTAATGAACTACTTCGACGTATTTGCAGCTGACGTCATTAAGATTTTTTTAATATTAGTCAGGGTGTTGAAATAGGGATTGATGGGGTCATCGGCAGCTTTCAAATTCCCGAAGCGGGTTCCTGATATCGGAATATCCGGCCGCTTTCGTCCAAGGGGTCACAAAAAGTGCATTGCCCTACAGGTTGGGGGATGTGCGTGGGGTTAACTATACTCAACTACGGAAACCAGCAACGGTTACGAAGCAACCAAAAGCCTCAGATAAGGAGGCATTCACTGTTAACAACCCGGAAAAACAAAATAAAGACAATGACGTTCAGTTCTGCACGTGGAATGTGCGAACCTTGAACAGACCGCGTATGCAACCGAACAATTAGCGGAGGCCCTAAGCTGCCACAAAGCAGAAATCACCGCCATACCATGAGTTGTGCTGGGATGGGCAAAAGGAGGATGAAAAACTGTGACATCTACTACGGTGAATACTAAAGGGAACAAAAGCAGAGTCTTTTTGGATGCGAAGTCTTGAGCTTTCGGCACGTTAGTCAACGTTTTATGACTATCCGCATCAATGCTAAATTCGCCAATATCAGCCTGATATGAGCTCACGCCCCCACGGAAGCTAAAGACGATGCTACCAAAGAATGTTTATACAAGCTCATATGAGCTACTATAAACTATAAACTATAAACTACTCCTAAGTATTTATGACGTTAAGGTCGTCTTAGGTGATTTTAACGCCAAAATAGGAAAGGAGGACATCGTTGTAGCGGGAAGGCTACACGAAACACGACACCACGTTTGGAAACGAACTTAGAGTAATCGACTTTGCTGCGGGACGTAATGGTAATATAGCTATAGCACACGGTTTCCTCACCTCAATATATCCATAAAGGAACATGGCGGTCCCCAGATTAATAAACCGCTTACCAAATTGATCACGTTGCGATCGTAATGCACTCATCCAGTGTTCTATCTATATGTCCGAACTTTCCGAGCGGCCAACATTGACTCGGACTCGGGAACAAGACACGAACAGAGGCCTGTAGAGACGAACAAGGAAATCTAGTAGTGGAGTCATAGTCGGTGCTGGAGGACATGGAAAAACCATTTCTGGTTTAATAATAGTAGCATAATATTCGTCAAACAACTGGTTGTTTCCTATCAATGTGGTTTTAGGTCCAAGTCCACAATCGACCAAATATTCGCACTACAGCAGATCCTGGAGAAAACCCAAGAATTGCAAATCGCCGCTTATCGCACATGACAGCATTTATAGAGACAAAGCAATGTCTAGTTTTTGCATCCCTGCCACACTTGTCAGATTTTAAGGCCGCACCCGCACATGACAGTATTTATAGCGACAGAGCAATGTCTAGTTTTGGCATCTCTGCCACATTTGTCAGATTGTGCAGAATCAATGGTGCGTTTCCAAGTATTAGCACAGCAGCTGCAAAAATGGGTTTAGTGGTGAATAAAGGCAAAACAAAATACATGCTGTCAACAAAAAGGGAAGCACAACATCGACGAATCGGACAGAACGTCACGGTAGACAGCTACTACTTTGAGGTGGTTAGGGACTTTGTCCACCTCGGCTTAACTCTGATACCACTGCAGCAAATATCAAACGACTCAAGAAACACTATACATATCTACATATATATCTATGAAAATGTTAATTTCCGATTTTAAGACGATTAATCAAACATTGGCTTTAATTGGTATCAAAATAAATTTAATGAATTAGGAGTTTTTTTTTACAAAAGAAATTAACTTAATTCTGATTAAATTAAAATTATTCTCGAATTTTTGTATAGAAAATGATGTTGCATTTCGTTATCAATTGACCAGGTGCCTACCACTTGCATTGGTACAAAATTACAATGTAGTGAAACTATTGGTTTAAAACGGGTGAGAAGACCACCTCAGTACAAATACCGGATTTCGTACGAGAATATTGCAACTGGTCAATATATCATATGAATTTACAGTTCTTCGAATTAAAAAACAGAATAGTTTGTAAGCTTGGTATAGGTAAGATGTAAGTTGTAAGCTTGACTTTAAGTCATTTCATTTGCAAAACCAAATTAAGTAAGATTGGTAACAACGTACGTAAGTAATATAAGAACCAAAGCGACTTTACGTTTACATTTGGAAAAAAAAATTTTGATTTTGTTATGAAGTGCAGTAGCAGTAGGTACACATTTAATTTAACTAATAGGTATAGGACTAGCCCAATATTACGAGCGTACACACTTAGCTACCTAGAATCATAACACTATTTTCATAGTATTGTACGTTTGTGTCTGTCTTGACTTATTCGGTTTACGTACGTATATTATTATATAAGTGTATATTATTATGTATGTATCATCAAATCCAGTTTTCCATATATTTCTCCAAATTGCAGTAACATAACTACAAAAAATAAGAAACTAATACATAGCACTGTCCAACAGATAGTACTTCGTACTTCAGTGGTTCCTATTTATTGTATTTTTTCTTCGTGGGCTACCGGATTACGCGGAATCGATGTGACACGCCAACCACATAACCCTATGAACAAAATATGTAATGGACATCATCATAAAAATAGGCCCTTACATACCCACACAAGTGCAGAATTTTATTTCTCTTTGCTCTTATGATCTTCCTCCATCTATCCTAGGAATTAAATGGGAAAGTTATAAGGGAACGCAACGCGTAATGTTTTGATTTGATTCCCTTTTTACGTCCTCATTCTCGCCTGTCGTGCACCTAAATAATCTTCTCTAGGGTGACTGACTCATTCTACCTATACACAGCAATGTATATGAATATAGGTATATTATGTACTCGTAGTTTATAAATCGTTGAGCTGGGTTTTTGGGTTACTGGTAAACCTATCTCGCTATAAAAGACGCGGATCAAATCGTGGTGAAGTCAGTTTAACTCACAGCAGCACTGGTTATGGACACCAAGAAAGCCAGCGCTCACATTCAAACACAGCAGGATATTTTGTATGATATCCCAAATCTCCAGGAACGAGACTAAAAACCATTAGACACGGGGTGGACAAGTGCAATCAAGTTGTTTTGCTTAAAGCAAAATGCCTCCTTCAATATTTAAGTGCAATTAGTGATAACAATGTCCCGATAAGGAATTAAATTTCTCGGGCAGTGGCGACATGTAAGACGAAATATCAAACCACATGCAAGGACGATGCTCTAAAGGAACAATGTGACAGCAAAGTAATTAGGAACTCGATAGTAATGACGACGCCAAACCAGTCAGCTAATTGCCGAATGATAAGCATGAGCGAAGATAGATTGATTCCAAGGGCCGATAAGAAGTATCGCAATGCGGAAATTTGCTAGACATTGTCGCCGACCGTCGGTCGCGACAGGTAATATTTTGAAATGTTGGCATATCATGTGCAATATTAGAAAATAAGTCAGGTTAGCAGTAAGTTTGTATATTTTTTCCTTAGAAACGACTAAATCCATGTCTTCCAATTTTCAAGTTAAAAAATATGTATTCAGTGCAATATTAATTGAAAAGTGTATAAAACACGTTTTGTTTATTTAGTTATTTATGTTTATTTAGTAATGTAAACAATTTGTATAAATATGAACTTTATATTATTGTAATGTAATAAAAACAAAAAGTCGTTCGTCAAGAGCGAAAAAAAAAAACAAAATACGAATTTTCTTTACAGAGACAACGGATCAATCTGCCTCCAGCATACAAAACTAAGGACACTTAATAAAGTGTCAATCAAGAGAATGTACATTCGACAGTTCACGAAAGTTATCTATACATAATAATGTAACTAGGAATCTGAGGTTCCCAGTGCAGGTACCGGACCGGCATTGGAATTCAGGGTCTATACATATATTTACTGGGTATAATGAAGGGATTCGGCTTGGTAGTACAATGGACCGGGACTGAGTGCTCCAGGATTTGGAATTCCCTTTTCATAATATACATAGGTTCTTTTGTATACACTCACAGAAAAAAATTGTAAAGGCTTTACTATCCGAATTGTAAAACCATCTATTTACAATTTAAATAGCAAATTTGGTTAATTTACTATTTTAATTGCAATTTTTTTAGTTTTACTATTATATTTTTTGTTGAAAATTTGTGTTTTTATGTTTTTTTATCGTGCTGGCACTTACAGAAAAAAATTGTAATATTTACAATTTTCTGCGTAAAATTTATCATTTTTAATTGTAACTATAGTCATTACAATTTAATAGGAAAAAAATATGCGAAATTTACTTATTTCAATTGTAAATTTTTTTGTTTTCTTCGATAAAAAAAACTTAAAAACACAAATTTTCAAAAAAAAACTAATATAGTAAAACAAAAAAAAAATTGAAATTAAAATAGTAAATTAACCAAATTTGATATTTAAATTGTAAATAGATGGTTTTACAATTCGGATAGTAAAGCCTTTACAATTTTTTTCTGTGTGTGGGGGAACCGCTTTTCCTGCATTGCGACATCAGAATCGAAGCTTTCCAGACAAAAGAATTCGGGATACAGTTTAAAATATTGAAATTCTTCACAAAATGGAATAAAGTTTAAGATTTTTGAATTGAAAATAGCAAAAAAAACGAAATTTACTATTAAATTGTAATGACTATAGTTGCAATTATATTAGCTTTTAAAATTGGAGGGTTTGCTTAGTTACACTCAAAAATAAATGCATTTTTTTGTTTGCACTGTTAATCGTCTTTAGACATTTTAGAAAATTGTTTGTGTTAGTTCAGTGCAGGGGCGGATCCAGGAATTATGTTTGGGTATGGTCACGTTGTTGGCCGAGGCCACCCAACCAATAAAAATATTTAAAATATAGACATACATAACGCTTGCATACTCCAATTTGTGTATCCCTTCTAAACCGGATGTGTGAATTTTGGAGCAGAAAGGTGGCTCAAAACAAAATTGAACAATTTTTTTTTTAAAATCTAAAATACTCCATTTACCTTAAATTCAAGTAGGTAATGTTTGTGTTAAAAAGAAGCAGAATTCTCTAAAATGTTTTTTTTTTGTTTAAGTGTTCTTTCAAGTGGCGTAAAATTAAGACGCCATATTTTGCCGGTTTTTAGTTAATACATTTTTTGTTAATATTTAAAACTTTAGTTTTAAATCTTCCTTCTGGTCAAATCACAACAATTAAATGAATTTTAATTAAAAAAAATTATTAAGTCTCTAGCAAGCTTGGTTTGGGACCAGTGGGCAATAGAAAACCGACGTTAGGGTTTGCGCGGAGTGTATTTGAATGATAAATCCACTAATAGTTGTGTTTTTTTTTTGTTTATATGGAAATGAATATCTACGTAAGCAATATCACGGACTCTCTTTCCTCGTTTCCCTTGGGGATCACTTAATTTGGAGAGGAATATTTCAGAGAATTAGAGGGGTGTATTTTGTTTTTTGTGGGGAGTACAAAAAAGAATTGATTCTTAATATTAACAGTATAACTTTATTAATTTTTTTTTAATTTGTAGGTATTTCGTTTTGAATCCACATACGTTCCTGAATTCATAGCTTAAACGTGAAATTTAAGCATTTAATCAGATGAGATCGGTGATGTCTAACGCTCGTAGGTAACTTTTTACAGAACAAAAGCAATATATTAGGTAAAAATCGATTAAATCGGCATTAAATCGATTTGGAAAAACAATATTTTTCACGGTATAAATTTTATTCAATAAAAAAATTGATCAAAGACAATAAATTAAGTCTTGTAATATCGGCGTTACCATCAATAAAAATAAAAAGGACCTATACCGCTTTTTCTTCACAAAAAAAAAACACTTTTACTTCCTGCTACTACTACTACTTTCCTGCCCCAATGGAACATGAAATGACGTTACTTTTTTTTGCATTTGTGTTGGAAAACGACAGCTGATTTCTAGAGCAGAAAAACTGATCTGAATCTGAAAAAAGTGATTTTTCTTGCATAATGGAAATCGACATTAGTTTTCGTTGGTAAAATCGAGCTGACAGCAAATTTATTAACTTATACATAGCTGTAGTTCTTTTCAGTTGTTTAATCTTTTTTTTTCTCTTGAGTTTTGGGTATGGTCATGACCCCAATGAAATAAAATACCCCTAAACGGCTCCAATTTTCTCAATATTTTGTACTGAACGAAAAATAAAAAATCGAAACAAGCTTGAAATAAAAACTAATACCTACTTACCTACCTAAATAAACAAGAACAAGTAGCTACAAAATTCAATAAGGGCCTTTCAATTGAGACGGGCCTATGTTGTTTTGGTGGCGTCTGCCTAATCGGTGTTTATTATTCAGTCATTGGTGCCAAATCACCATTATCAAAATGTGTGTTAGACTCACCAACATTTGGTGGCCAAATTCGAGACAACCGGTTCGGTAAGAAATCAGTAAGGACTCGTAAACGTCGGACTTGGGCCTAACACCCGTTAAAGAATCAACTGATCCAGGAACTCAAAGTTAATGATAAAAGACAACGCCGTTTCTTCGCTGACTGCGCTTCGGACCGTTTGGAAAAGTACCCTAATTTTGGCCGAAAAATCATCTTTAGCGACGAGTCGCATTTTTGGATGAATGGCTATGTTAACAAGCAAAATTGCCACATTTCAACATCACCCCGTCCTTATTGAAAAACACTTTTGTGAATCTTCAATAAGATCCGCTTTTCTATTCACATATAGTAGACAGCTATGTGCTTTTAGGCAAAAATATTACAACTTGTATTGGGAGTTGCAGTTTGAAAAATATTGGAAGACACTGTAAAATGATTTCTGAACACTCAACAACAAAACTGATTACCCAAGCTCACAACCACTATATTATACAAACTATCTAAGACAAAAACAGTTGGGAAGAGGTAATTTTCTTGTATGAATCATAGTGCCATCTATTGGAAGGAAATATAACGAAGAAAATATGGAAGTAAGTTCAGTAAAGGTGCTAGTCCACGGTATGTAGCATGCCACATAATATAGTAGCAATAGTAGCAATAGCAATGATAGTAGCACTGACGTCCCAATGACTATTATGCCGTGTATAAGATCTCTTTGTGCACTCTCTGTTGACGTCAAACCTACATACGTATGTGGCTTGCTACATGCCGTGTATGATAGTTCGAAGTTTTGTATAGTAATTCATAACAGAATAAATGGATACAAATTTTGCTTTAATGTAAATAAATAAGTCATTTTTGGAATTACGGTTCATACATCCCATTGACGAATGGAAAGTTAATTGCTCTAGCCTTTTTTGAAACAGAACTTTCATACACAATGCAAACTGTAATAAAAAATTATTGCATTTGACGGACTATAATATTATCTAATTGCAACTGACCGGGTTCATTTCATATATGATACGATTCTCCTTAGTCCCAATTCGTTCTTTCTTCCACTGAATAAAATTAAATTTTTGTCATTATATATTCCTTTCGATGATATACAGAATTTCGACCACACCGACGCCAAACTACCTATTTCGTCACCTCAGTATTGGAGTGATCTAAACGACAAAAACCTAGTTTCGAGAAAACGACGTTTAAAGTTTGAATACGAATAAAAAAAAAACCGTCAGTAAAACGACTATGAAACAAATTTAATAATTTAGTGGTTATTGAGTTCTACTTATACTTTAGTTCTTGTTTCATTTGGGCTATTGGTTTTTTTGTAATCTCAAGTTGAAAAAAAGGAAATTGCATATGTGGCATGATTTTTTTTTCAAATAACGTGTTTTTGTATGGTATGAGGCACTTTTTGACCAACCTATGTGGCATTTAAATATGGAACGAGATTGTGATTTTTGAATGCGTATGTGGCATATTTTCATACAAAAGTTAAAATAAAAGCATTTTTTTAAACAACTATTATTTTATTTTTCTTGTATTTTTTTTTGTTAAACTTATTTTTTTATGTAAAAAACAAGGTAAGTTATCGTTTCAAAGTAAAATAATTCTGTAATATACTTACGTTTGTTCATAACTGGGATCTAAAAATCCAATATTTCAGCTTTTTGAAAAATTATAAAAAAATTTTTAATGCCTTCAGAGGGTAAGAAAGGGAACAAATAAAACAAAATATGTATTGTATCCAACTTTTAATTCATATCAAACTTTTACAAAATGTATTGTCAAATACAATGCAGAAAAATTTAACTCCAAAACATAAAAACTACGTTAACTAAATAACATTTATTTAAAAAATAATTAAAAATTATAATAATACTTTTAGTATTAAGTCTTTGAACTTGATCACTGCTTTCTTTTAATTTTACGGGTTGTTCTCCTTGGAGTGACTTCTTTGACTTTTTCAGCCTCAGGTGTACTTACATTGGCATCTTTTAATGCTTGATTTTTAGCAAAAATTGCGTTGTAATATGCCACATCAACCGCACTCATGTGCTTAAGCATTGACTTTAAATCTCTCTTTTTTTCTTCCGTTAACAACCATTGGGCTGAGAGCGGCTTTAAAACAAAAATTGAAGGGGCTGGGCCATTCTTAGGTTTTTTAAATAAAATCATTTTCTCAAAAGGAACATCATTTGCTAAAGTGTTTTTGTGTTCTATTAGACAAAGGTCTTTTGAGCTATATCTCAACATTTTTAATTTGCAGAATGGTGGCATAACCAAGCTCTTTGATGCTGCAGCAAAGTTGAAAAAGTTATGATCTTGCATTTGCATTATTCGCAAATGAACTTTTTCATAATCAATTTTGAGAAGTTGTTGAATCAATGAAAGTGGGCTGTAAAGTGATACACCTCGCAAATGTCTTTCAATTGCACTGTGAACACTATCAACTTCTTGGAGCTGGGAGTGCCCCGGCTCAGAGTACTTATGAATTATATTTATAATTTGAGGGTTCCTGTGCAAAAAATTCAAGAGCATAGTACTGTTGACTCGATTTTTGTTCTGTGCAACGCAACTATCAGACCACAAAATAATGTTGGTTACGTTTGCAAGATCGTCTACGACGCTTTGTAGTATTTTATAAAGTGCGCTTGCGAGGTCGTTTCCAGACCTACCACTCTGCGCTTCGGTCCATATGCAGCAGTAAGTGACTTTGTTTAAATTGCAGTGACCGGTTAAATTGTAGACTGCAAATTTTCTTTTATAATAAAAGCTGGAAACCTCAGCTTTGGGTAAAGCAAACACATTTTCAAGGTCATAGGTTATTATCGCAGTAGAAACAACTTTGCTTTTTCTATCTGAATCTCTTTCATTTTTGGCCAAAACTTTATTCTGTTCATGTACCCTTAGTTTTTCCGTTTCTATTTCTGATAAATCACTTTTATTTTTTAGCTCCGAGCACAAGTCACATTGATCCTTTTTAGGCATATAAAAGGCTAAGTTAAAATCTTCGTTGAAAATTTTAGAGTACACATGCTTCTTAACAGGTATTCCTTCACAACTTTCTTTGTATAAGTTATACATTTTCGAAATATTTAAATAAGAACCCAGATACCCCTTCTTTGTGGCTGCTCTGCAATAGTGAGATTCAACACGAGGAAAGCTCTCTATGTGCTGCTTAATTTCCTCAATTTTATGTTCTGGGATCTTTTTCTTTATATGTTTTCCTTTCTTGGGACTCTGAGGAACACCCGTTACTTCGTCGTGTTTGTTTTTATAAAACCATTGAATCCGTTTAGCACTGATATCTAGTGTGCTCAAAAAAAATTGTTTGCAAACACGAACCAACTCATCCCCATACGAAAAGAAATATTGATAGCTATATTGGCGTTTTTTTAAAGGAGTTTTCTTTGATTTTCGTTTTGCAGGATCCCTTCTCGTAAATTGTGCATAGAAAAAATTTTTTGACTTATCATCCAGACTCCAAAATGCATTATGAATCTCTTGCCTTTCATTAATGTCAAATTTTGTGTCGCACAAAAATACACATGATTTACAATCAACGGTCTTTAAAGTTTTCGCAGGTCGTACCACCCCTTTGAAATCAATATAAGCCTTACCTTTTTGACGATTTTGGTTCCGTACGTTGCACTTCCAATTTGCTTTATGTATTTTGCGTTTACGTGATGGTGGCGTATCTTGATTGTTTGTTGCTTGAATATAGAGAGGAGTAGCTGCTGCTTCCTGATAATACGATGATGTGGACGGTAACAAATCCTGTTGGGAATAAGACACACTACTTCTTGCTGGTTCAAAAAATGGTAATTTTAAAGCTCTTTTTTTCTTGAATTTTTTTGCAGCTGGAGCATCACTATCGGATTGCTGAGATACGCTGTGGTCATTCGAGTTTTCATCAAAAAAATAGTTCGGGTCTTTCATAGAATCATCTGAGTCAAAATCTTCAAAAACGCTCTCCGTACTATAACTGGAATTCATACACGAAAATCAGATGTACAAGTTAACAACGATTGTTAAATAATACAACCTTTTCATATTGCATAAACCTTCTGATTCGACTGGACAATGTTTAATTGGTGTAATAAGTTCCATATCCAAGATCCTTGCAACAGATGCAATGTTTTTTTCTATGTCAAGTACGAATTTGTCAATTTTTCCCTCCTCTGGTTCCATATCACTTTGATTTCCGCTTAAGGGATCACGACACGAATCTTTATATTATAATGATATTAAATAAAAGTGTATACATAATTATGCGCTTCGCTCATTCATACTCGATGATTCTCAAATTACCATATAAGCCGTTTTTTTCGTTGCAAAGAAATATATCTTTCAATGCACATAAAACCTCCTCAGAAACATATTCCGCAGGAGAGGAAGACCTTCAATAAAACCCGCACCGTAAAAATAAGAAAAAAGATAGAAATCAACAAAATAACTTTTTACCTATCGCTGCCCGCATTATTCATAATCGACATTCTTACTTCGCTTGTCTGAGATGGAATGTTGTATTGTTTAATGACTCTGTATTACCATCCACGCGCCAAACTTAATTCTATTTTATTCTATGCACGTGGCAAAATACAGCGAAATGTGTTCATAATGTTAGGACTTTTGGCGCAAATTATAATAGTGTGCGTCACTTATGCACTAATTTTGTGTAGAACAAACAATTGTATGTATGTGTCATTTAGATACTACCAACTACAAAGCGTTTAAGGCATTTGAGAAATGAATTGTATGTATGTATCCCTTAAGTACTGAACACAGTAACAGTCTACAAGGCATTTATGAAGCCGACTGTATTGTATGTATCACTTATGCACTGAAATCATTTTTAATGCCTAAAAATTTGACTTGGAGTTTGGTTTGTATGTATCATTTAAACACTGAAAAATTATTATGCATATGAAGCACTTTTGAGGAAGAATTGTATGTTTAGATCATTTAAGTACTGAATTGGTGTTTGCAAATGAAGCATAATTTTAGTTCAATTGTATGTATAGGTCATTTAAAATATTTAAGAAATTTCAGAAAAGTTCATACGAAAATGTGAGCTTCACATACAAAGGCTTATGTGGCAGACCAATACTGACCATTTATTCCCATAACTGCGTTTATATCATTTGTAACACTGATATCTTTGGCAATAATGGAGATAGGACAGATTTAATTACACCAAACGAAAGACCTCCTTTTTGTCTCTTAGAAATCATTCCTAACTCAAAAATGGCAAAAATGCATATGTGTCACTCCAATACTGAGGTGACGATTTGTTTCAATGCCATGCGCTTAAAGAGAAAAATCATAGGTACTTAAAAATGTAATAAATTCTTTCTCTAAGAACCTAGCTATAAAGATTTAAATTGAATGGCTTAATTTTGTTTGAATATATTAGTTTTATAATTCATAAGGTACATTTTAAGACCAGTATTAGGTTAAACTTTTCATTTTATTCGTGTAATGTTTGATTGACCTGCATTATTAGTTTCTCTTTCTGTTTTCTGTATCACTTTTTAGGTTAGTCGCGAATTGCCTTTGGTGTTATTTACTTGGATTATTTTTTTTTTTGCTGAGTGTAATTTGTCTTTTCGCTGTAATTTGATGAATCGAGCTTCGACAAACCTCAGTAGTTGGTAGAAGTATTGGATAGGTACTGATACCACACTGTAGATGGCGCTTACAAATGAATATGAACTAAAAGCAATGCCATTATAGAAAAGTTCAGATTTAAACAAGAGGTTTGTGTATGAATCGTTATGGTATGAATAATTCTATAATAATTATGGAGGTTGTGGTTTTGAGTGATAGAGCCACCATCAAATCAACCAACAATATAACAACTTTGTTTTGTATACCAATTCCATTATTAGAATCTACAGTAGGCGTATTTTTTGGGAAGGAAGTATAACAAAACCAAAAGTGAGTATAACATCACCAACAGTGAGTATAACAGTTTTGCATGTAAAAGTAGAAGCATTGAGTATTTATACATAGAGGAATCATCATTTTGAAAAGTAAGTTTCAAATTTACCTCGCGTGGAGCGTTGCAATCGTTTATGCTTCTTTTTTTACGGACTTGAGTGAAGAACTATGAAAGCAAAAATACAACTCAACACAGAAGAAGAAGAACAAAGAAGGACTGTGCACTGTGGGACAGATACAGTCATCTGTCGATTGAGTAGGTAGCACTTTTTTATCGTTTATGTTTTATAACCAGACTCAAATCCTCGCGATCTCGCCAACCGATTCATTTTTTTAGTACGCGGTGATGATGGGGGTGGGGGATGAATAGGTATGCGTTGGATCTGGAACTGGTTTTGCATATGGATGTGCAAGTGGATATCTTTTCTTTCATGGAGTGAAATTTTTTCCTGTATTTCTATTTTGATGTTTGCTTTGGTCATTCACTCATTCAGTTTTCAGTACGCAAATTGGCCTTGGAGCGTTAAGACGTATGTGCAATGCATGTAGATTTTTTTCTTTTTAATAGGAATAGGAATAAAAATTGGGGAATTTAATTAATTTAAAAATGAGTTCCATCCCCTGTTCTTACTGGAACTGTTTTAATATATACCTATACGCCAGGGTGCTCTAAATCTTTTTTTGGATTGCCCTTTAGTAGTGCCAGGTTTGTTTGGATAAAGCATTCTGGAAATGTTTCACTGCACAATGGTAAAGGTGTAGTAGCGAAAAACATTTTCCAGCATCAAACATTTCTGTAAAAGGCACAAAAAAATGTTTGCTACCAAATTCCTATCCCCTTCCCCTTCCTGGATCTTGTTCCTGCAATGGCTATCGTATGGACGATATTTGTAAAGAACTTTTAAAAAATCTATAAATGTGACAAGACAAACATGAAAGGAAAAAAAGTGTAAAACCAAATTAGAAGATTCTTATCTTCCTGACTGTCTCCAGAGTCAAAAGATGGCTCTAGGACCCCACCAGGGAAGGCACAATAGGCTCCTCTAGAGAGGCGCAGTAACAGGGCCGATAAAGTCTCTCGCGATTTTTTTAATCTAATCTAATCAATGTATATTTCCTAAACCACAGCACACCAAATCAAAATAAAATTATTACAACGACCCCAACGGAAATATCATTGCAAATACCAAAGTAGGTATATTAAAGAACTTACGATTCTTTTTCAATACAAATGTAAAATTGCATAATATTGTGTATTTGATGTGAGGCTACTTCTTGTCAGTTGTCACACTTCTTCATATTAAATAAAAAGGATAAAAAGACAAAAAGAATTGAGTACATTTAAAATTTTCCCTTTCCTATATTCCCTTTTTCCACTTGAGCGTATTGTTCACTTTGAGTGTTTTTTCGCAATTGGACATGCAGGCGACATCTTGTGAGGTAAAATTTAAACATTCTTGATTCCTCTATGTATATAAACTCAATGCTAAAAGCAATGCCATTATAGAAAAGTTCAGATTTAAACAAGAGGTTTGTGTATGAATCGTTATGGTATGAATAATTCTATAATAATTATGGAGGTTGTGGTTTTGAGTGATAGAGCCACCATCAAATCAACCAACAAATATAACAACTTTGTTTTGTATACCAATTCCATTATTAGAATCTACAGTAGGCGTATTTTTTGGGAAGGAAGTATAACAAAACCAAAAGTGAGTGTATAACATAACCAACAGTGAGTAGGTATAACAGTTTTGCATGTAAAAGTAGAAGGTAGAAGTGAGCTAGCTATGGTTCCCAAAAAAATATGCCTAGTATGTATATATGTATACCCATACGAAATTACAGTGCTGCTTCCAAAATTAAACCTTTACAGTGGCCGGCACAAGTATTTTGACAAAACTAAAGTTAATTCTGCTCATAGTTTGAAACTTACTTCATGTAAATTTTGGCACCAATGGAAAGGTCATTTAAATTCCGTTTGAATGATACAAAATTTTCCTTAACCCATTAAGTACCCATTTAAAAATTTTAGAATTTAGAATTTTTGTGAATGTCTTCTTTTGACTTTTTCCTCGGTATCAAAAAAAAAAATATTTTGATGCAATAAGTTTCTCCAAACAATGCTAATAGCTAGTGACTGAAAAAAAAAAAAATGTTTCAAAAATCTCTTCGCTAATATTTTTTATCATTTTTATTATTATTTCTTAGACTCTTGGTATTCGGCTATAGTTGCCGGATAGTCCTTGTAGTAGTAAAATACAACAAACACATGGTATTCCATTAAATGCTGCGACTATGGCGGATATTCATGGAGGAGTTCAAAAATGAATTCGGCAAATTAATCCAAAAGCTTTGTGCAAACCAGACTTTATAAATTTTTCTCAGTATCTACGCATCGTTGGGATATTCCCATAAAAATGTAGGTTGTCAGTCAAGAGACTTGTAGACACTAGATTGAGCGCTCATCACGAGGCTGTTAAGCCATTGAAGGAAAATTTCGTGAAGATAGTTTCAATTCTTGGTCTCCTTTGTGATCCTCAAAAGGAAAATTTGGATACAAGAGGTGCTCCAACCATACTCTTATCGATATCGATATGGTGCGATATTTTGGAAGAAGTTGATGCAGCACAGAAATACTTGAAAAAATCCGTGTTCACTTTAAGTGAAGAAAAAAGTGTATTAAAACTTGAGGCGCGCGCGAGTTTTCTTCATGAACATCGTGATGAAACCATGAAAGAGGCCATAATATACGCCAGAGAACAATGACTAAAAATTTCAATTGAAGAACTAAAAAGAAGAAAATTATGCCAGGTGAAAAGGCTTCAGAAGTTGGTTTGACGTTGGAACAGGAACCACGAAGATCAGCAGCACTTCAACCAAAAATATTGCTGTATGGAATGGAAGAAGAACTGAGTGCTGCTGTTCCAATGCTTCCCTCGACATTTTTAGAACTAAGCAACAGTATCATATTGGAAATTGGGCGAATACGGCATCACATAGTAGCTGCAAAAATAAATTTAAAAGATGCAGAAATTTGGACAGCCTTTACATTTTTAAGCTTCATTGTTAAGTGGGCCTTTTCAGACTCGTTACCGAGTCTGTCATTGGCGATGAAAATTTATTTAACAATTTGCGTCTCAGTGGCATCGTGTGAACGAAGCTTTTCAAAATTCAAATTAATTAAGACTTATCTTATCGATCAACAATGGACCAAAATAGGTTGACTAATCTGGCTATACTTTCAATCGAAAAGGAGCACACAAAAATTATAGATTTTAATGATTTAATCGAAACATTCAGTGCAATAAAAGCTCGAAAGCACCTTTAAATAAAATCTCTGTTCGTGTTTTTTTTCTTAAATTTTTTTAAGGGGCGTAAGCTTGTTTTGATTTTGACCAATATTTATAGAAGCACTGTAGGGCACCAATACCTAAGATTATCTGTTAGTTTGAGCTCAATCGATTTGGTGGTTTTCGAGATTTACGATTGTGAATGTTTTTTTGTATGGGCGGTGCCACGCCACTTTGTCCGATTTTGACCAATCTTTATAAAAGCACTGTAGGGCACCAATACCTAAGATTATCTGTTAGTTTGAGCTCAATCGATTTGGTGGTTTTCAAAATATACGACTTTGAATGTTTTTTTTTTGTATGGGCGGTGCCACGCCCTTTGTCCAATTTTGACCAATCTTAACAAGAGCACTCCATGGCCAATACCTAAGGATTCTCAAATTTTATTCTCAAAATTCAGTATATTATATTTAATAAAAATAGAGGTAATGTCACATTATTTAAATTAATTTAGTGGGGTGAACAGTAAATACAATTAAGAAAGAAGAAAAGACAGAAAAATGACAAACAGAAGAATGAAAGTGATACAATTTTAAGATGTTTTTTCATTAAATTCACCTAAAACACAAGTCGGATAAAGAGAGCTACTGTTTTTCCTACTTTTTTGATATTTTTTTACCTATTTTTTTTTTCTTTTTCTTGCTATTCTCCTAATATTAATAATAAAACCTGCCTGAAGTCATGGATGTGAATGTAGGTACGATGGTGCGGGTTCTGCGAGGCCAAAATACTGGTCTTCACATATGTCATTTAAATGCTCAGAGCCTGTTGCCTAAAATTGATGAGTTTCGTGATCTGTTTGAAGGTTCTGGTATTGACGTGGTGTGTGTATCTGAGACGTGGCTTTGGTCTGACCTTAAGGATGTTTTCATTGATATTTGTGGTTATAAGGTTTTTCGAGGTGACCGAATTCGACGCTTTGGTGGTGAGTCAGCCATTTATGTGAGAGATGGTATCAAATGTACGCCGAAGTGTTCTTCGGCAGAAGAAAGTAACTCCGATATTACACGTTCGTGGAATTGGTAAGTGCTGACACTAAACTTCTGCTTGGTACAGCGTACAGGCCAAATAAATATATAAATTATGGTCCCTTTCTGACTAAATTAGAGCAAATCTCACTCACCTGTCCCAATGTTATTTTGTGTGGTGACTTAAACAGTAACTTGCTGAGCGAAGTTCGTCTTCTGGAAGAATTAAATACTCTCAACTTAGCTTCTGTTAATACTACTATACCGACGCACTTTGCTGTCGAGCCTCCAACACTTTTGGACTTATTTCTGGTTAGTGACCTAACCAAAGTGCTATTATATGATCAACTTTCTGCATCTGGATTCTCAAAGCATGACCTTATCTTCCTCACGTTTGACTTTAATGTTGTATCTGGCCATTGTTCCTTTGAATACCGTGATTTCAAAAATATTGATTACTCTCTTTTAGGGGATCATGTTTTTAGTATAAACTGGGACCTTGTATATTGCTTGGCTTCTCCCAATGACCAAGTCGAGTTTCTTAACTCCAATATTTTGAGTCTTTACAATAGACATGTTCCAGTTAGAACCAAAATTGTCTCAGCAGATACTAAACCCTGGTTCTCCAATCATATACGTCTGCTTATGCGTCAACGGGACCTCGCCTATAATTGTTGGAAACGTTATCGCTCCGAAGAACATCGGCGTGAATATTGTTCGCTTCGCAATAGAGTAGTTCTGGAGATTCGGTCTGCAAAAACAAAAATTTACTCAACCAGACTAAATGCTTCATTGGGTGGAAAACTTCTGTGGAAGAATCTTCGAAAGATTGGTATGGGTAAGACTAAAGCCCGCCTAACGCAAGAAAAAGACCCTAACCTGCTCAATCAAATGTTTGTGTCATCGCACACCCCTAGGCTGAACTCCTCATCTACACCTCAATTAGGAAACCCACCTCCTGTTGGTTTCCCGAGTTTCTGCTTCACTGGATTGGTATGTGCAGATGTAGTTGAGGGCATACTATCCGTCAAATCTAAAGCCGTAGGTCTTGATGAAATCCATCCATCTTTTTTAAAAATTATCTTGCCTATAGTTCTACCGCACATCACACACACCTTTAACACCGTACTTACCACTGGAGTTTTTCCAGATCAATGGAAATTAGCTAAAGTTATACCTGTACCTAAGACACCCAAGGGGGACGACTTTAGACCAATATCCATCCTCTCATTTCTATCCAAGGTATTTGAGAAAATCATTCAAAAACAAATTGTAAGTTTTCTTTCAGCTCATAATATCCTAACTCCTAAGCAGTCTGGCTTCCGACCGAAACACAGCTGTACTACTGCAGTTTTGGGTGTTACCGAGGAAATACGCGAAGCTATTGATAATGGTAATGTCTCCTTCTTGGTGCTCATTGATTTTACTAAAGCGTTTGACACTGTTGACCACTCTTTCTTATGTCATAAATTATCACATATTTACAATTTTTCTCCTGGCGCTGTTAAATTAATAGCATCATACTTGAGCAACAGAAAGCAAGCCGTAGTGATGAATAATGTTATTTCCGGACTACTTGATGTCATAAGTGGTGTCCCTCAGGGATCAATATTCGGACCACTATTATTTTCACTTTATGTAAATGATATTCCTTCAGTCATACAACATTGTTATTTTCACATTTATGCTGATGACTCACAGCTAGTGTTCAACTGCCCACTTGGTCTTATAGAGAATGCTGTGAGTTGCATAAATGATGACCTTGCTCAAATAGCACGCTGGTCTGAAATAAACGGTTTGCGCGTCAATCCCAATAAAACGAAGTGTATGGTTATCTCGAAAAAACCCTTAGATTTGTCATATTTTCCTTCAATCGAACTTAATCGCGTCCCTATTGAGTATGTAGATTCTGCTAAAAATCTTGGCTTCACGTTTAATCGTAGCCTAACATGGGATGTATGGCACCATGTTATGTGTCTTTTAACGGTGAACTCTAGATACCTGTGGACCTCTAGTTTCAATTTCAATTCCCCTTTTCTGTATACAGGGGGTGAGTACAGAACGACCTTCCCTTCCCCCTTACTCGTGGGTCCAAAATTGAACAAATAAACAAAACAACAACAAACAAAGGGACTGGTGCAAATGAATCGGGCACCAATACCTTCATGAAAGCCGATTCTCAGACGACGAACATG
Source organism: Cheilosia scutellata (assembly GCA_955612985.1). Lineage (NCBI taxonomy): Eukaryota > Metazoa > Arthropoda > Insecta > Diptera > Syrphidae > Cheilosia > Cheilosia scutellata. Next base: position 74,531,781 of record OY015313.1, on the reverse strand, counting down.
ACGGAGGAGGAGGAGAACCTCTTACTCCAAGAACCGTCAACTGGTAAAGCTGCTTCGGTTGGGGGAAGCGAGGGAACGGTTGACCTCGGACTTGAGAAACTCTTTCTTGAGGAAGATGACAATCGCTCCATCGCCAGCTCATCCAAATTCTCCATATCGTCCACAGCTTCGATTAGGAAAAGAGTTGTCAACTGCAAAATGACAATAAAGAAGCTGCAGAAACGAAAAGAACTAGGAGACCTTGACAAACGACGGCTTCAAAACGCTCTTGACTTCTTGGAGAGTCAGGCTTTGGAAGGTGATGAGCCCCGTGCTAATACCCTGCCGGAGACTGGCTCCCCAATAATCTCGAGCGAGGGAGTTCTTATGCGACCACCAATGCCTGTGATATGCCGTAGCCTATCGGGGCACGGGTCTGTTGCATCTGACCCTGTTAAAAACGAAGCGGACAAAGAGGACAGAATTGTTTCACCAGGAGAGGCAGACTCGACCTTGGACAGCGCAGTTACTGTTGTGGATAAGCCATGTATGCCAAAGGACACTGAATGTTTGGATAGATCCGAAGCCTCAGTTGTCATTGCGGCGAGCATGGTGGAAAGCAACAAGCTGTCCAGAACTTGTACACCTACAGTAGAAGACCCATTAAAAATGCGTAGGAATGCACGTCGGCTGCTCAATAGGCTTAGGAGACGTACCCCCAGTTCCTTAACGGAAGAGGAGACGTCTATGTTAGCTAGGGCCCGGGAGACGATGAAGTCTACCGTCAGTGCGTGGCGCAGCAGCCAAAAGAGTAGGAAGCAGAACCCGACTGGAGAAGGGAAGATGACTGGACCAAGGGAGGAATGCCTCTTGCCTTCCGCCTTGAGTAGGTCAAAACCCGAAAAACCGGGCACCTTCCCAGCTAAGGATTCGTCCAAAGCTGAGGAGACACCTGGCTGCTCTAGGAAGGTTCTACCGGTTAGGAAGACGAACCCTACAAGCAAAGGGAAGATGACTGGACCAAGGGTGGAATGCCTCTTGCCTTCCGCCTTGAGTAGGTCAAAACCCGATAAACCGGGCGTCAGCTCAGCTAAGGATCCGTCCAAAGCTGAGGAGACACCTGGTTGCTCTAGTAAGGTTCTGACAGTCAGCAAAACTAAGTTGAGCAAGCCTAGGGCGCATGCCTCTGGAGGAGCCGGCATGAGATTGGAAGCAGCGAGGGCGAAATGCCTCTTGCCTTTCATCTCGACTGTGACCGATCCCAAGCCACCTGGAACTGTCCCAGATAAGGATGCGTCCAAATCTGAGAACGTTCCTGCAGTCTCTAAAAGAGGTAGGCATGACGACACTATCTCCCCGGTTTCAGGCAGGCAGGCGAAAAGACGGAAATTTGCTGAGAAGGTGAAGGAGGGTCTTCGTGTCGCTATAGTCGACCTTGGTAATCCAAATCGAAGACTCACCACTCACCAATGGGAACTGATCGAACAGCGAATCCTAGATGGTGTTAACGACGCTATCGTAAAGGCGGCTGGCGTAATTCCATTGTTTGGACAGCTAACCACCTTTAAGGGATTCAAGGTCATGCAATGTGATGACAAAGAAACTATGGAATGGTTGAAGACCTTCGTTACCAACACCAATGCACCTTGGCCGAATGCCGAACTGCGGGTGGTTGATAGGAAGGAGATCCTCAATATCACCAGACCAAAAGGCCGAATACATATTCGAGGACCGTACTTGCCCGCGGAAAGGATAGAACGCAACCTGCAATTCCTGAACCCGGAACTTCAGAGCAGGGAGTGGAAAGTCCTGGAAACGAGTGAGTACACTGAGAATGGCATGGACGTAACGATACTCCTGAGCCACAAATCACTGCCGCTACTCCGCAAGCAAGAGTTTAAGGTCCGTGTGGGCATAACGCGATGCAAACTCAGGCTGATAGCGGCAAATGAAAAGAGCAGAGGAGAAGAAGCAACTGCCCGTGATGAAGATCTTACAAATAAATCTTCATCACAGTAAGGCGGCCAGCGCCAATCTGGTCATCCTTATGGAGACCAAGAAGATCGATATCGCTCTGGTACAGGAACCCTGGATCTTCCGGGGGAAAATACGAGGGCTGAGCTCCAAAGACCTGCATACTTATAGCAGTACATCTGATAACGGTAAGTTTCGTACATGTATTGTCGCCAGAAAACAGATTAAACTTTTTCTTTTACCTAGCCTCAGCGATACCGACCAAACAGCGGTTAAATGGGACAGGGCAGGAAAGAGCGCACTGATACTGGCGGCAATTTACATGCCTTACGAAGCTGACAGTCCACCTTCCGAACTAACCAATGCACTGGTTAGAGCAGCAGAGCGTGAGAGATGGGATCTAATTCTAGGCTGTGATGCCAACTCCCATCATACACTCTGGGGAAGTTCCGACATTAATGACCGAGGTGAGTCCCTCTTAGAATTTATTATAAGAAACAACTTACTTGTAGCTAATACTGGCAATGAACCAACTTTTATAACTAGGAATAGGCGTGAGGTCCTAGATATAACTCTCTATAGTAACTCACACACTCTTACTGTGCGGGAATGGAAAGTTTCTACAGAACCATCATTCTCAGATCACAGAATTATAGAATTCATCATTGATGAAAAAGCTACCCCGTTAGGTAAATATAGAAACCCCAGAATGACTAACTGGGAAACATTCTTATCCGAAGTAGCGAAGAATAGTAGGAAACTCAGTCATCAAAAAATAGGGTCGCCTGAGGAAATCGATGCAACAACAGAATTGGTGAACAAAATTCTAAGTGAGGCATACGATAGGGCATGTCCTCTACGGACAATAAAGAATAGGAAGTCTCCACCTTGGTGGACAAAGGAGCTCTTCGAAATCCGTAGGAGAACCAGAGCTCTCTTTAATTTGGCTAAGACCACGAACTCCCAGACAGACTGGGACCTATACAAAGCCGGCCAGCGGAGATTCAAAAAGGCCGTAATAAGTGCTAAACGCATTGCCTGGCGTACGTTCTGTAGTGACATCGAGAGCACCACAGAATCAGCTAGACTTAGGAAAATCCTGTGCAAAGAATCCGCAGTTCCGGGATACCTCAAAGACACTGATGGAACCTGGACACAATCCTGCGAAGAGACTCTTAGTCTGCTACTACAGACTCATTTTCCAGGATGCACTACGAATCAGACAAACCAGTCTAGATTTGACACCGCAATAGCGTCGGTTCCAGAAGAACTTATAACTGAAGATAAATTAAACTGGGCAATTGATACATTCTCCCCGTTCAAATCCCCCGGAGGAGACGGAATTTTTCCAATCATGCTCCAGAAAGCTAAGACCATTATTACGCCGGTCTTAAAAAGACTTTTTATTCGCAGTGTAGAATGTGGCTACATTCCTAAAGCCTGGCGAGAGGTCAAGGTCGTCTTCATTCCGAAGGCAGGGAAATCCAGTCACACCACCGCCAAAGATTTCAGGCCTATAAGCCTAACATCCTTTATGTTGAAAACCTTTGAAAAACTAATGAACGTCTTTATACGCAGTCGACTGGATGACAGCGTGATTTCCACATCTCAGCACGCTTATATAAAAGGTAGAGGGGTGGAAACCGCGTTACATGAGGTCGTTAGTACTATAGAGAGGTCATTAATAGTCAAAGAATATACGCTAGCTGCGTTCCTTGACATTGAAGGAGCCTTCAATAATGTCAAAACGTGCGCTGTAAAATGGGCACTACAAAACCTAAACGTTGACCAGTCCATCACTAATGTGATTGTTAACTTACTTAGTGAAAGAAACATCAACGCGAAATTAGGTGACACGGTCCTTAGAGTAACCGCTTCGAGAGGCACTCCACAAGGAGGGGTCATCTCCCCTTTACTCTGGGTACTTGTCATGAATGAGATACTAATGAAATTTAATAACATGGGTGCAACGGTAATAGCATATGCAGACGATGTAGTCCTGCTTGCAAAAGGTAAATTCTTACCGACCATTAGCGACCTACTAGCAAACTCACTAAGAGTGCTTAATACATGGACAAAACAATGTGGCCTTGGGGTTAACCCCCAGAAAACTGAGCTTGTCCTGTTCACCAACAAAAGAACAATACCACTATTCGAGCCACCAACCCTCGAGGGAATACCTCTAAAGGTGGCTGATAGGGCGAAATACTTAGGAATGATATTAGATAGAAAACTTAATTGGAAGCCGAATGTCAATGAAAGAGTGAAAAAGGCAGCTAATGCTTTCTACGCATGTAACCGTATCTTTGGCAGGAAGTGGGGACCGAACCCCAAAACAATCCTGTGGATGTACACGGCAATCGTGCGGCCTATACTCACATATGGCAGCGTAGTCTGGTGGCAAGCCGCGGGCAAGGCGACCAATCTTAAGTCAATGACAAAAATACAAAGACTAGCATGTATAGGGACAACCAGTGCGATGAGAACTACACCTACGGCTGGACTGGAGGCAATCCTCAATCTGACTCCTCTGGACCTATACATGGAGGAATCTGCTACCAAAAGTGCCCTAAGGATCAGCCAAACTGGTACTTGGAACCTGCGCAACTTTGGTCACGCACAGATTCTTGGGAAATACATTGGGAATGTTGTCACTTCTGACTATATGATCCCACATCTAAACTTTGATAGACCATTCTCCTGCTCGTTCCCGAGTAGAGATGAATGGAATACAGATGAACCCACAAAGAGGAAATCGATATCCATCTATACAGATGGATCGAAGATGGACTGTGGAACCGGTGCCGGTATATTCTCTGAGGAATTAAATATACACTGCTCAATCAGGCTTCCTGACAATTGCAGTGTCTTCCAAGCAGAGGTTCTGGCGATCGCGGAAGCGGCCCGTAAGGTGTCATTGTTGGCAATACCAAGAAATGATATTACCATTTTCATTGACAGCCAGGCGGCTATTAAAGCAGTTTCTGCTAATGAAATAAAATCAAAGTTAGTACATCGCTGCCGCGAAGAGCTAAAGGTTCTCTGCTCGCAGCACTCCACGGTCCTCTGCTGGGTCCCTGGGCACAGTGACAAAGCCGGCAATGAGAGGGCCGATGAACTAGCAAGAAATGGGTCTGCAATGGATCATGATCTAGCACTGCAGTCGGTGAAGCCACCACTCTGTAATCTTAGAGAGCGAGTGGAAAATAAAATTCGCATGAAAACCAACAACAGGTGGAAGGGGCTAACTACCTGTGAAGTATCACGGAAGCTTTGGCCTAAATACGACAGCGGCCGGACCATCAAACTTCTACAGTTCGACAGGTCATCGCTGTCCAAATTGGTAGGGGCCCTAACGGGTCATAACTTCCTAAGAAACCATACAATGAAACTAAATCTCAAAGATGACGATATATGTAGAGGCTGCGGAGACGAAGAGGTACATGAGGACACACCTCACTTCCTCTGTCACTGCCCAAGCCTCTGTCACTTGAGGAACAGAACACTTGGAAGTCATTACTTCCATGACCTACAAGAACTTTCTGATGTCTCACTTTTTAATCTTTACAGGTTTTTGAGGAAATCAGGATGGCTGGACAGCGTCGAGTAATCACCAGAAGAAGGGTCATGAGGCTAACCACTCCAACATCACCGGTTAACCCCCACATAAAAGGGCATCACAATGGGTCCACAAGGACCTAAGTGTGGCACAGCAGAACATACCCTGCTCTGTCAACCCGTTAACCTAACCTAACCTAACATGGGATAGCCACATTAACAAAGCTGTAGGAAGGACATATGGCGTGCTTCGTACTCTTTGGGCTACCAGGTCCTTCACCCCATTGCAAACTCGAGCACTGCTTGCCAAAACCTTAGTGGTGCCTATCCTGACCCATGGGTGTGAGATATACTGCAATTGTAGCTATATCTCTGAACGTAGGTTAACAGTTGCCTTCACTAGCATTGTTCGCTATGTCTTTGGACTGCGAAGATTCTCACGGGTATCGAACTATGCTTACAGTCTGTATAATATGACTTTCCAGAAACTTCTTGAATATCGTACGCTTTGCCTTCTCTCGGATATTCTCTTTACACACCAGCCCATATATCTCTACGAAAAAATACGATTTTCAGCCTCTGACAGATCTGGTCACTTGATCCCTCCTCGTCATACTTCCCTGACTTCAGAGCGGCAGTTCTTTATAAATGCGATTCGGTTATGGAATGCGCTGCCTAGAAATATTAGAAGGATTGGTAACCCAACAATATTTCGAAGGGAATTAAAAGCTGCTCTCTCAGTAAATGACTAGCTCTCTTTCTCTATACTTGTTTATAATTATGAATTTTAATTATATTATTATTAATTATTTTTTGTCTGTAATAATTGTTTGCCTTTTTTTTTTTTTTATATTGAAATTTAGTTCATCGAGTACACTCTGTTCTTGTAGTTATCCAACCTAATTTATGCTTAGCACTATTTTATAAGACTCTATCTTACTGTGTTTAAGCCCCAATCATGAAATAAAATAAAATAAAAATAAAAAAAAAATGATATCAATTCTTGAGTTGATTGAGTGATGAAGTGCAACAAGATTTCGATTTCATTATGGTTAATATTCAAAAGCCACTGTTTTACTTTAGATAAAAAATTCTCAAAGTTCCAATGATTCGAATATCTGGAGGGAGTGTGTTAAATAATTTACGAGATATACAATTGTGTAAAAGCTTCTTAAATTAGAATTGCGAAAAGTTGGCTATACTTTTTTGATTGAAAATATTACCTACACTCTTGGTCTTAGCTAACTCTTATAGATCAAGACGTTTTACCCGCCTTAATCTCCTGATTACATTGTCAGTATTTAAAAGTTCTGTTATTTCTAAGTTAACATGGTTAAGAAGTCTACTTCTGTGCCTTTGGGCAACTTTTTTAACTTCTTCCTCAACCAGGCTATGTTCCTTAGTACTTTATTTTGGAAAACTTGAATTGTTTGCAAATTTGTTTGGCATGTGCATGCCCATAACTGGATTCCGTAGGTCCATACTGGTTTTAGAACTTGCTTGTATAGCAATAACTTATTGTAATTGGATAGAGATGAATATCTCCCAATAAGCCAATGCATTTTACTGTATCGCATGTTCAACTCATCTTTTTTTTTTCTTCACATGCGCTTTCCAACGCAGTTTAGCATCTAAAGTCATGCCTAGATATTTAGCTGTATTTGAGTATTCCACTATCTACATTGTTGTTTAGGTATACTGGAATATATGGTACGTTATTAAACGTAAAATTAATATGGACTGACTTAAGGTCATTTAATTTAATCTACCATTTTATTGTCCAATCTGAGAGTTGCTATAGTGATTTCCCCACTTTCAGGCAAATCGCTAGTGAACAGAAGGTATAAAACTGGACCTAGCACGCTGCCTTGTGGTACACCAGCTTTAATTTCTCTTAAAGTTGAGTACTCTGTCTCTTGTTTAATTCTGAAGAATCGATCTGATATATATGACTCCAGAATTGTCGAATATTACTTTGGCAGTTCCCTTTGCAGTTTGTGGATCAGACCTTTGTGCCAGACTTCATCGAAAGCTTGTGCTGTATCAAGAAATATTGTAGAGCACACTTTTTTCTCTTCAAATGCTTTTTCGATTCTATCTGTGATTCTATGCACCTGATCGATTGTAGAGTGCTTATTTCTAAATCCAAATTGGTGATTTGGGACTAGTGATTTTTCGTCAATTATTTTTTGCAGGCGTTGTTTTAACAGCATTTTCTCGAATAACTTTGACAACATTTGTAGTATAGATATTGGGCGATATGAGGTTACCTCGTTGGGTGGTTTGCCTGGTTTTGGTATCATTATTACCTCCGCGACTTTCCACATGCTTGGACATATCTCAACTTAAATGCAGCATTTATAATCTGCGCTAGTTTTTCCAGACATTTTCGTGGAAATTGTTTCAAAATGTCTCCTGTAATCAAATCATACCCTGGGGCCTTTTTTATATTTATGCATTCTTTAATTTCTTTGGCAAGTTCTTTAGCTGTTACCGACCGAATAAGTCTATCTTCTTTGCACCTTAATTCGAGCTCTTGATAACCCTTATCTTCATAAAGTTTAAATACGTCTTCAAGATACTCTGCAAAGTGTTTGCCTTTTCTTGGTTGCTTTTCGCCCAGTTACCTTCTCTAGTTTTTACTGGGGGAATATGAGCTATTGGCCTGTTCATCCTCTTTGTTGCCTTCCAGAGCCAGTAGTCAGTACTAGCATCATTTGTAAGGCTGGTGAGGTAAGTTTTTAAAGATTCGTTATTGAATTCTCTAATCGATTTTCTAAGCTTGTTATTTAAGTTGTTCAGTGTAGTCTTGTCGCGTGGCGCCCTCGTCTGTTGCCAGCGTTTTCTAGCTTTCCTCTTTTCTGTAATAATTTCACATATTTCGCGAGGATAAGAGTTTTGTTTGATCTTTGTTGTTGTTTTGGGAGTTGCAGCCCATGCAGCTTTTTGTATACTGAGTGTTAATACTTGGACTGCTTTTTCTAGTTGATCTTCTGTTTGAATAGCTGTTGATAGTTGAATACTTTCTTCCAACTTCTGTCTGAAATAGTCCCAGTCAGTCTGCCTATTAACTAGTTTTGGGCTATGTTCTTTTATTATTATTTTATCGCCAAGTGTAAGAAGTATAGAGGAATGATCTGATTGAAGATCTGGCCCTTCTTCTAATCGAATAGATACCAAAAGTAGTTAAGCAGCAAAGAAAATCAATAACAGTTAAGCAACAAAGAAGATCAAAAGCATCATCCGCAGATAAGCAAGAAAGAATATCAATACAATCATCAGCAGACAAACTAAGATTTGCGGCGTTAGCATTTTGCCAGATAAAAAAGGATCATTCGAAATTATTAGTTTAGTCTTAAGAACAGTGTCACTACCTACAGCCGAAGATTTCCCCCGACCCACGGTAAGGGATCTGAAGCTTTTCTTAAAGAACTCAAACAAAATAAAAGTTGATTTAAAAAAGGATATTGAATTTTTTACATAAATCGTTTAAACTTTTAATAAAAATTATATATATAGAGAAGAGATAGTACATACTTACTAAAATAGTCTATAAAGTATTCCTTCTAAATAGTGTTCCAGATTAATGCACTGTAGTTTTTATAATTCTTTTTAATATTTATTCTCGTAATACTTGCTTTGATTTAAGCAACAATTGCATAAACTTAAAAATTAAAAATATGTACTTAAAAACGAATTAGAAGTAATCAATAAGGTATTTTTGATTTCGACCCTAACACTTACGTATATAGTATAGTAATACTCAACGACTCTTCACAGCACTATGATAATAGATTCTCCATAAAATGCAGCAGCAATTGCTATTTTATTTATTCTTCTACTTGAACAGCTCCTGCAAGGAATCTTCATTCAATGCAATAACCATCATTATGATTCCACCAACCAATATCCCTGCAACTTGAATGAGAGAGTTCTTCAAATCCTTTTTGCCTTCCATTGCCATTGCTGGAATGAGGTCTGCGAAAGCGATATATATAAATGATCCAGCTGTCCCAGCGTATATCCACTGAGTCATATTCGTATGAACTCCAGCAATAAGCAGACCAATAGCCATGCCAACAAAACTCAGCACAGATGAAGCAATATTGAGGAGAACAGCTCGTCGGATACTCACTCCAGTCTGAAGCAGAAGAGCGAAGTCGCCCAACTCGTGTGGAAGCTCATGACATAAAACAGCAAAAGCTGTTGCCAAGCCAGTTACGGGATCACTGGCAAATGCAGCACCTATAGCCAATCCATCTGTGAGGTTATGCAAACCATCTCCAAGGATCACCATAAACGCTACAGGAGTTAATGGTCGTGATCCGTCTTTTTTGTCATTTTTCAATTCATTTAGCATTACGTTGATCTCTTTAACATCTGGGGGAAGGGGGAGGTCCACATGCGCCGATGACTCCTGTTGTGCATGAGCATGACTATGAGTGTGGTTGTGACCTGAATCGCCTTTAAGTAGAGGAAGAATGGTTTCCAAAATGTACATGAAAACTGCAGTAAGAAAGGCACAAGCACATATCCAAACTGGGCCATTGTGATCGTGTTCCTCATCTTTGTCAGATGATGATGGGGTTGATGAGTGCCCGCTGGATAATGCATGCGGGATAAGATGCATCAAGGCGTCTCCACTGAGTGTGCCAACAGCAACAGCTACGAGGAATTTTAGGATCTCTCTGTAGGCAATAGTTTTCATAAGTGGAACTAAAAGAATGCCAAAGAGACCGCAAGACGAGAGCACAAATATGGACGCGGAAGCGTAAATCCATGCTGAAATAAAAAGCAAACAAATTTAAGTTAATCAGTAGTATTGTGTATAAATATGAATTAGATACGAATTTACATGAGATGTGCGATTTAAGAATTTATTGACCACATTCGATTCACTTTTAACATTTCCTCTATTTTTTCCTAGTTCATTTTATAGTAACTTTCTTTGCAATTTTTGACTTCTTTCGAAATCTCCTTACAAAGCTTGTTATAATTAGCTTTAATGTATACTGTTATTACTAGCGTGTTTTTTTACATTTTACATATGTATATGTATTGTATTATCTTTTTGCTTAATTTTACCCAAGAGTTGCGCAGTCATCCATTCTTTCAACCGTTTGGATTTAGTATTCTTTTTGATAGAATACTATATACAACCCTCAAGAAAGATTTCGAGTTTATTTATAAAATTATCGTAGGCCCTTTGAATCTCGTTCATTATATAAACATTTTCCCAAAACTGAGAGCGGAGAAAATAGTTCAGTTTGACAAAACCATTTTTTTTCATTGGCAGAGACGTATCGTATTCCAAATTTTACAAACTTTGTTGCGGGCGGAGGGGATTTCGGGGTCGAGAAAGAAACACATGTAGCATTTCAAAAATACCAAAAAGTTTTCAAGTCAAGAATAAATTCAAGAAATTAATAAAGTTAGTGGAGTAAGCATTAAATATTATAAAAACATTTGACCTCAACTCCAAATGCGTTTCGCCCCGATGTGGTGGGTGGGCTCATCAGTAGATGTAATATATAATCCTTTAAGGGAAGATTCCTGGAGATCCGCCGAAAAAAAAGTTGTATGACAGGGGGAGATTTTGCAAAGACAATTTAGTAGCGCATACACGTATTGTGCACTTTGGGTACATCTGTGCAGCTACAAAAAAATTATGGCTTCTTAAACTAAAAATTATGAAAAATGTTTGGTTAATTTTTTACTTAAAATGTTTTTTTCTCAAAATTTTTTCTTTAAATTTTAATTTTTTTTTTTATGAAAAATGTATCCTTGAAACATTTCCTAAAAAAACAAAAGTTGTAGTAAAAGCCGTTTTTTGTCAGACAAGTCTCGAAATTTCTCAAAAATAAGGTTTTCCTTTCATCCTAGAAGAAAAAATCCATGGGTGTTAAGGTCAGGAGATCTGACTGGCCAAGTGTTGGGGCCAAATCCACCAGTTCACCGTTCGTTAATAGTAGGTACATATGAGTATGGTTGACGAAAGGAGTTACTCTGCTGCTACTGTTGAAAAAAACATCGCTGTACTCTGAACAAGAAGAACATCTTCAAGGCGCTCCGGCAATCGTTCTCTAAGCAATTCCAGGTAGTAATGGGAATTAACTGTTCGTGGAAGAACGTGGGGGCCTACTAAAGTGTTTCCAAACATTTAGGTTAGGTTAGGTTAACGGGTTGACAGAGCAGGGTATGTTCTGCTGTGCCACACTTAGGTCCTTGTGGACCCATTGTGATGCCCTTTTATATGGGGGTTAACCGGTGATGTTGGAGTGGTTAGCCTCATGTCCCTTCTTCTAATGATTACTCGACGCTGTGCAGCCATCCTGATATCCTCAAAAACCTGTAGGTAAAGATTAAAAAGTGAGACATCAGAAAGTTCTTGTAGGTCATAGAAGTAATGACTTCCTCAAGTGACAGAGGCTCGGGCAGTGACAGAGGAAGTGAACAAACATTTACTCTAAACCTCTTTTGAAAAAAGCACACATTTTGAAGAAGTTGCCTTTGAAAGGATGTTGTGCGTATTAAATGGGTATTGTGGTCTGACCAATGGTGCAAATTGTTTAGGTTTGTAATTCCATCTCTTCTCAATTCCGCTTGGCCATTCCACAGAATGTTCTTGAGGAAGTTCCCAGTTTGCGCAGTAGCCACTGGAAAAATTCCATTCTTCTTTGCGCATCTCCTCTTATATCTATCTATACGTAAAAAAGTAGCTTAACATAATTTTTAGGAAATTTATCAAGGATAAAAATTCCATAAAATAGAATAAAAATTTTCAGAAAAAAGCATTTTAACTTTTAAGTACAAAAATGTAACAACAAATTTTCATAATTCTTAGTTTAAGGAGCCACATCATTTTTGTAGCTGCACAGATGTAAGTACCCGGAGTGCTTAAGACTTGTATGCGCTACTAAATTGTCTTTTCAAATTTGTACCTATATAGTTTGGAAGTTATAGCATTATTTTGTACCTCTAATAATTTAGAAGTTACAGCCTTTTAAGTGGAACACCTCCAAATTAGAGGTCACATACTTTGATGGGCTATAACGGGAAATATGGTGAGAATAGACCGACCCCCCCCCCCCTTCCATACATTTTTTTGTTTGGCGGAACTTCAGGAATCTTCCCTTACGTACTTCACTTACACTCTGCATAATATACCTAATAGAATATACGCCGTACGCGTGTCCAGGAATTGCTTCAATATGGTTTTGTCTTCCAAGACAATACATACCAATATATCAACTTTTAGAACTTTAAATCTTGAGTGTCGATAGTTTCTAGAATTTTTGTTTGTTTTTGACTTCATTGAGAAAGCCTTTTCTCCACTCTCTCTCCGTTTCCTCGTAAATATTCATTATAAAAATTCGCTTATGTCCTTCTTTAGATCCCAGGCTATCTCTTCCGAAATTACAGACAGAGTTAAGTAGATACTTTCACATTAAAAATATTAGTGTGGTTATATTGGAATGTTTAAGAAGTTATTCGGTAATATTAATAAAAAACATCATGGTTTTTAAGCATTTTATGCAAGTGGTGATAGGTATTCACATAATTCAGACCGTAATACATTTTTATATAAAAGCATATCTCAACCACTAACTTTCAGTTAACCCTCAACGACCCATACAAATCTACACACTAAAGTTACCATGGGTGGTACCGCGGTACCATATATACAGTTTGTTAAGGAATTGTTTTTACAAAGGAAAACAACTGGTAATTTAGACAGCTCTTTATAAAACAAAAGAGCTTCTTTGGTGTTTTACTTCATTCTTTTAATAAATTTATTTTTATTAATATATCTACTAACGAACAGTTACAAAAAATGCTACATTATGAAAGTAATAAAAAATACGCAAAAATGAACTTGTCAAGAAATTTGTAAAAACAGGCTAGTTAAGAACAGAAGTGATCCAAGTAACATTTTGTGATAATTGAGATAATGAGCAAAACGCGTTTTCTTTATTATGTACAATTGTGTGTAATAGATTTATTACAATATGTTTTTTTTATGATAGATATTAATGTAACTTAGTCTTTCCCATCATTTTTTGTTGACACATCCAATATTGACGAAGTTTTTGACACTTTTATGAACTTGGATCACTTCTGCTTTTATTAAAAAATTATAAACTGTAGAACAAAAATGAAGTAAACGAGTTTTTATCGGAAAATCCATTAATTTAATGGTATTTAAAAGTAAGGGTATATTCCCCCCTTTGTCTAGAATCTAGATTAATAATAATACTAATTTTCCGAGTAGTCTTCATTGAAATAGATTATATTTTGTCATTTACAAAATTTTATTTTTCGCACATCTGAAATTAGGTTCCAATTCCGATTGAATGTGTCAAAAAGAATTATGGGAAAAGAAACATGTTGTAATAAACCTATTACACGCAATTGTAATAATAAACGAAACGCGTTTTGCTCGTTATCTCAATAATCACAAACTGTTACTTGGATCACTTTTGTTCTTAACTAAACAACTTTGGATTACCTTGGCAGTATCTTTTTCTTATACGAAAAGTGATCTAAGTGACAACAACCGACTTTCAAGTAACTTAGATCACATCTGCACTGATAATTTATATTTTTAACGCAATACAGAAAAGTCAAAAATTGAACTTTGTTAGGAGAAGTGTTCGATAGCACTAGGATCACTTTTGCACTAACTAAATTAGTTTCTTAGAAGTCCATTGTCATACTTAGCTCAGTTTTTCTAAAAATGTTACTTGGATCACTTCTGTTCTTAACTAGCCAATTTCGTGACAGACTCTTTATTTATATTTCGCATATTTCGGTGCGATTTACATAGAAATTGTTCAAGAATTTTTTTGTATATAGGAAGTGTACGTAATTAGGTAACCGCTACAAGAATAGGTAACTATGGTAAGGGTAACGTCTGTCCTGCTTGATCTTCGCACTTTCGCAGTGATACTCATACACGATAACAGAGTGAAAGTGAGCGAAAATATGCGATCGTGATTACGGTATATCGAGCTTGGCTCGGAAAACGCATATGCGGCAGAGCGTTAGTCGTGTTTTAGGAGTCGTATCAAATTAATTATTATTTTTACTAATATGAGCGCGAATGAAAATATTGCAGTCCCTGGAACTAGCGGCGCTAGAGCTTGATTACAACGGTAAGCCTATGATTTGAATTGTCAATCGACAATTTTAGTGTTGCGATGAGAGATTTGTTAATTTCTATCGTATGTATTTATATTAGGTTGACGAAAGAACAAATTCGTGAATTGTGTGAGACTTATTCTGACGAAGATGATGAAGCTTTCCAGGCCGATGAGAATGATGCCGATGCTGATTGGCTACCAGGAAACAATGAAGAACCAGATATTGATGACGTGAACACGATTGGGCACATGAGTAGATATGAGTAATGCTGTTGAGATTGCCTACGAGTCCGATGATTCTGATGAGACTGATGTCGCAGAAAGCGAGTCTGAGCAGCCCAAAGATTTCACAACACGTGATTCCACAATTTGGAAGAGACAGCCACTGCCATCATCACAAACACCGGTTTATAACTTGGTTCTTCAAGCTGGTAAAAATAGTTGTTTAAATTATCACACTCAAAATAAGGTGCTTCTTTGTCAGGTGGTCCACATCTTTCGTCATCATTATCAACTTGTTTAGATTTATTCAATCTAATCTTTACGGAACCCATGAAAACCATGATAATTCGTGAGACAAACCGGAAGGCGATAAGGCGAAGCAAGTCATCCAACCATCAAATTTGGGGAACGGTGGGATTCCTTTGACTGCCGTTGAATTTGATGCATTCCTTGGTATTTTGATTACTGCTGGAGTACACAAATCGGCCAACGAATATATCCACGATTTGGGGATGTAATCTGCGTTACCATTATGTCGTGCTAGTCTTAGCCGATGCAGGTTTGTTGAAATCTGTCAATCTGCGCGCACACTTCAAGCCGTACGACAACCTCACAGCGGATGAACAACTCTTCCCCTACCGAGGAAGAAAATTTTTACGCAATATATCCCATCGAAGCTGACAAAATACGGAACAAAAATATTTTGGTTAGCCGACTCTCGTACGGGATATCCGCATACTTCTCCTGCTCCTGTTATTTGCGTAGATTGTACTAAAAATATTTTTACTAATAAAGTCATTAGGTATATAAAAAAAATAATGTTTCTATTCAAAATGTACTGGGTGGTACCTGTGTATCTACCTGTGTACCACCTATGAACAGTCCCGCCATAGGTTTGAAAAATGCCAAAAAACTTCTTGTTTTTTTACCTTTTTTTTCAAAAAATTTTAGTTTTTATTGCGTAAAAATGATTTTCTAGAGATGTCATGGAACCTCAAAAAAATCAGAAGTGTGCAAAAAAAAATACACACTTTTTTATCATCCTACAACTAGTAGTACCGACTTTAGTGTTGACCTGACGCAAATTTTTGTCAAACAGGCTCACAAATTCACAGTTTGAAAAACCTAACTCAGTTTGGGGATTCTATTTCAACAAATTATCTATCATAAACTGACAAAAATAGCGAAAGGACAACAAATTGAAATTAATAATAAATATCAAATTAATTTTATTTTGTGATGGATCGAGAGAGGAATAGAATGATGATGGAACTACATCAAGTCAAGTCATCAAGTCCAATAATTCGAAAGTTGCCTAAGAATGCTACTTATCTCTCCTAGAGATTCCTAGGCACTTATTCTGGGTGCTGGGGCACAGAGATATTCCAGGGAATTGTTGGGCGAATGGACTCGCCAGACGTGGAACAATTGTACCTTTGCTACCTGACAAAGCTAAATTAGGTATACCAATGGATACATGTACACTTAGATTAAAGCTAGACGTGTTTGAGAAAACAAATCTTAGATGAACAAACTGTACAGCATGTCTAGCGACAAAGTAGATTTGGCCAAAGCTCTAAGTGAGTGGGGAAGCGAGGAGTAACAACGATTCTCGCTTGTTTGGAATTGACCCTGACAATTTCTGTTGGGATATTATGTCGAATTTCAGTCTCTGAATTATTGTTTTGAGAGAATTGCATTAACAACAACTCGTAGACACAGTCACTTTGGTAGGAATGATAGCTATTTCGAACTACACCGCACTAATTCATCATCAGACTCCTTTTAAGTGATTGTTTGAATAGTTTTTTGAATTCTGACAGTCAATTCTCCGTATATATCCACTTGGGAAGACATTTCTGTTTTCCCCTGTCAGGAAGTGAACTTGCACTTCGATTTTCTCAATTGACCAAGTGACTACCACTTGCGCTAATTGAGCGACGAATACAAGCCCGCCAACTGGTGATTAGAACGGAGGAGAAGACCAACCTCTGTGCGTTGTTGTTGCTACGAGGTGTTTTTGTTTATTGTCGTTCTCTCGGTTTTCTTCACCTCTTCCTCTCTTTTTTTTCCCGCAAGCTGTGAGATTTTCAACAGATTCATACGAGTAGAGAGGTATTATTGGGAAGAATTCGTTGGCTAATACCCAGGCCATGGTTTTTGTTAACTATTTACCTAACTAATTCTAAGTGTTTGATATCTCTAGAAAGAAGCCATATTAGTCACTCTGTCTGATAGGTAGGCAAGCAACCAGACTTGGTGCTCCCTCAAATGATTTCTGTAGAAGCTGTTGAGATGAGGAGGAGGAAACTGTCCCCCACCTTCTCTGCTCCTGGCCTGCTCTTTCTTGGAATAGGAAAATAAACTTCGTAGCTTTCTTCTTCAACGACCCTGGAGTTTATTACGCTTCATTAAAAGTTCAAAATGGTTCCAACTATTAGGCGTGGAGAAATATAGGATCCGGATGGTATCACAATGGACCTAACATTGGTCGAAGTGTGCTGGCGTATGCTGGCAGCCACTTCAACTTAACATCAAGTCAACATCGTCATCAAGTTCTTCAAAAGGATTTGACAGGGTTTTATATATTTTAGATTTTCTTAATAGCCATTTGTCCATCGAAGTCTTCAAATATATTGTCATTTTCATCCTCGGAAAACATTTCGTTCGATTTCGCATTAAAATTCTCTAAAACAAAAAAAAAAAAATAATTTTGCCTTCAAATTGACGAATGACAAATTATTTAGTGCGTACTAAGAGATAATAGGTACTTTTCGTAGTTTTAAATTTATTACGAAGTAACAACGATAAAGTGGGCTTTATGTTGACTATAATTAACAAAATACTAGTACTGACTTTGTCACGTATCTACTAAAATAACTTAAAGTATACTTTATCTGACTATAATTTTGCGCCATAGCTTTTTAAAGTGCAAAAAGTACCCAGGTACCACCTATGGGGCGTTGAGGGTTAATAAAACTTCTTCGTCAAAAAATGCGACTTGCTGTGCACTTCACTAAAATTAAATAGAAACTAAAGTCTTAACTAGCTCGCTTATACAGTAATCCAAACAATAGCTAGCCAAAATAATCAAATAACTATCAAGAAAATTCGATTTTGAGAAGAGGACAATGTTAATATGTTGGTATCGTATAACCCAAAAAAAAAATAAAGTCTTTGATTTTTTGTTCAAGAAAAACATCTCCTCTATACTTTCATGAAGACTATAAGCAAACAAAAATACATTATTCTCAATATTAAAAAAAAGGTAATTTTTATAATATCAGCCGAGTTTAAAATTTTTGTTAATAATTTCAGAATTGCCTAATGTAAATATTTTGTCTTTGAAGAAAACACCGATACCACCCGAAGAATAAGAAGTGATACATGTGGATGTGGGAAATAATTCATAGCCCGAGATTATAAAATTATCTTATTCTTTGTCAAAAATCAAAATTTCCGAAACAAAACAAAAATAAAATCAGGCTCGTTTGAACACAAGTCAATATGTATCACTAAAAAATCTAAATTAGCTCGAAGGCTTCGAATGTTTTGATGTAGGTATGATAAAGAAACTATGTATCAGCAAATTAAATCAGCTAAGCAATTAATTTTAAGAACCTCGTCACCTTCTCTTTTTCTCATTAAAATTTATAAATTTTGAAAACACAAATGTTTGTTTTGTAGTTGTATGAAGAGAATTACACGGAGCGCAGAGATATGGGAATGGGATACCGCTTTTTTTTACCAGATAATCAACATCACTCTGCAGAAGTCCAGAATGTCAACGCATTTAGTGTGAAAAAACTCCGAACAGTCGGCAAAAGTAATTTTGTAATTACAGCGACACTTCGTGCTGTATATAATTTATTCATGTTTACAGAAATTAAAAGTAAATAGCTGAATTACGCAAAAAACAAAAATAAATTATTTCGCACGTGACTCCATAGTCATGGGTTTGATTGTGTGCTTTACAACTGTATGCAAATTACCAGCACTCGTCCTCTACGACTGAATAATTCATTATGGCACTATTAGCATAGCACACTTTCACGAAGGGATAGCAAAAGACAATAATAGCTAAAAGCAAAAAATAATATAAAAATACGTGGATACCTACATATTATTATGCTTAAACAAGTGAGAGGATTGTTCTACAGAATTTTGTAAATAATTTTGGCCCCAAACAGTAACATTCATTATAAGAACATAATTACAATTACTTTAATTGTGACTGTGTGCGTTCTTTTTAGGTGACTTATTACAATGCTAACTCCAAGTTAAACACATAACCTTTTTATATTGGGCTTCGGGTTAACAAAAGACATTTTTTTACTTTGTCCCAGTGTTTTTAGGTCTCTCTCTTCATTTTTCCCACGAAGCGTGGTAATTTTTCCCTTTTTCCCTTTTCACCGAACTCAAATTCCCACGAAATTCCTACGATGCATTAAAATGAAAAAAAAAAAAAAAATAATAATAATAAATTTTAACTCATTTTTATTATATTGAAAGAAAATCACAATGGCCGCGTTCCATTGACCGCTAGATGACAAGCGGTATGCCAAACTCTATATAAAAAAAACTGACATTTGAGCTGTAGCACATATTGTGAAATATCCTTTTCTGGGAAATGTTTCAATCTAGCGCAAATTTAACTAAATAAATAAATAAATAGACCTGCCATTTTATGCCGACTCCGAACGGCTGAATTGAGATGCTTTTTCAAAACAGTTATACTCTCGTATGTTTGTCAGACGTTAGCGAGAGGTGGTGCTTTTCCGGGGATCGAACCTGGGGCATCTCGCACATTAACAGTAACAGCTAAGCCACTGCGCCCACAAAATTAACTGGTAAATTGAAAGAAAAATAACGAACTGCCAAAACAAATCTATCAAGTCTAAATTAATTTAGTAAAGAACAAGGAAAAGTGGAAGTGTAGAAGTTACACAAAATACATGTTTATGATTAAAGAGCAATT